>OW240913.1:101893845-102195253 GCA_933207985.1 Pelobates cultripes
CCTATTTGAGTCACATTATGCCATAAATTAAAATTTGTAAATATGGTCAACAACCACAATGGTACTCTCCCCCCCAAAAAAATCAACTGAGAAATTAGCCCACTTTTAGCGGGAGATGAAGATGGATTCCAGGGAGCCGTTGCCATACTGAACACTAGTGAATTAGTTTTTAGACAAATGAAAAACCTATTTTGGTTACGTCAGAGAATCTTGCTGGCATCTTGGGTCATGTGAGATTCCCTTGGACTTTATGCTGACCCAGTTTGGGCAAGCTCAAAGAAACTCGGTGACCAGTGAAATTTTGTTGATAACTATTTTATTAACGGTAAAGAAATATACACTGAATATGTAAGAATGCAATAGTAAAGTTCTGAACCATTTCACATCCTGCAGGACACAAGGCTCTCTAAATTAGCTTAGCTTGATAGAAAACTGTCATAATTTTGTCTGAAAATAATAGATTAAAAGTAATACTGGCATAGCCTTGTTGTGTCTTGTTTTGTTGTGAATACATAGAAGTCAAATTATTTTAGTGCATCTTTTGCTTTACCCTTGTTCCATGGGGGCGGCCATCTCTAGCCTTCTTTAATCGAAAGTAGCATTTATAAAAGATCACTTTCCACCCTTTGAAGATCTGAAACGGAGATGCCTTCTGCTTGCGCATGCGGTCAGGATTTGTAAATGCACACTAGCCCTGGATTACCAGCTCTTGCGCTTGAAACACAAGTGGCGCTTCTGACCAAATAAAGCTTACAGGGTTGGTCACTACATGAGAATTGCTAGGAATTCAAATGTTAAATATAAAAATGTTCAGTATAGCCGAATTAGAACCATTCTCCAAGTCCATTTTATTTCCAGTTTGGCTATTTTAGCTTTAAATTTGAATTACTGTCAATTCTCACTATAGTGAAAAACACTGTGAATGGTGGTCATCCACATGGAGTAAGGGAGATACACACTTTAAGAGTCATTTACTTATATGTACAGATTACAAATGATACAGACACAGGCTATAGAATACACATATTATTTTCTTTTCTTTTAAATAAAAATGATGACAGTTATCCTTTACCTATAAATAGAGGCTTGCAACCACACTCATTGATTTATAAATGGCTTTTAATTGGTAGATTCTCATACTAGAATCTACCTTTATAATACACCACGTCATACAAAATCAGTTTATTGCCAAGTCATCCATATAAATGGAACTTTTTATTTGGGCTTTTTTGATATAATAGAGTAGAGTCATAAGAAGTACTATTCTTTAGTTTAATTTTTACTGCAGGCTTGAAAAAAAATCATTATTATAAAATGTAGAAAATAAAGATAAGTGTAACTATAAGTTACAAGTAACACAAGTAATGAAATGCAGAATGGCTACCAATGACTATATGTATCTATGCGGGTTCTAACTCTAGCACTTGCTAAAGACACATTTTCCATTTTTTTCACATTGAAACGGTAGACATTTTTTGTGTAAGCCATGAAGCTGCAGTGCAATACAATACAATACAATGCAAAACTATAATTTGAATTGAGCTTCAAGGGACACTATAGTCACCCAGACTTCTTCATCTCAATGAAGTGGTCTAAGTGTAGTGTCCAAGTCATTTTAAACCTGCAGTTTAAAACATTGCAGTTTTTCAGGAACTACAAAGTTAACATTGCAAGTTTAAGTCCACCTCTAGTTGCTATCAGTATAACAGCCACTAGAGGTGTTTCCACTGCACTGACCAAATAAAAGTCGGTCATGTGACAAGGAAGTACCCATAGGAAAGCATTAGGTCCCCAATGCTCGTCTGTAAGGAGCATTGGATGGTACATCGTCGGAGAAGACCATGCCTTCTCCGTGATGTTTCAGCAGACGAAGAGGTTAGCAGCCCCAGTGCTGAATAAACTGTATAAAAATCCTTTATTTTCTTAACATTTTATTGCACACGGGCGGTGGGACTTGACTACAATTAGGGACTGGTGCACTATAGCATTAGGAATACAATTTTGTATTCCTGACGCCATAGTGATCCTTTAGTAATTTCGATAGACATTTAAAATAAGAGGACGACTTGATTATGTAACTAAAAAATAAATATTTTTAGTTTTCGTTGAAGAGAAGCAGATTTGGACCATTTTGATATGTTTATCCATAACATGTTCTTCACATTATGATGCATCTTGGGTTTTTTCCTGTCAGTGGAAAGAGCAGAAATAATAGTTGGTGGAAGGGTGCGAAACCCCGTGTAATTGAGATCACCTCAGAACAATTAGATATAGATACATATGAGTCAACTTAAATCGGTTTAAAAGCATCTACAGATTGTTTCACACTTTGGAAATAAGATGAAATTTATTCTAAACAATCTACTGTAAATCGGTGAAATAGTACAGCCATTATCTTTACCATGTATATTCCATAATTTACATACTGAAATAAGACTTCATTGAAACCACATTGATCATTTTAATATTTACAAAGGGGATAAAGTGTTACATATTCATAATTACAATATATATTTGCAAGGGATATTTACAACACAATTAACACTTTTTAAAGCAGAGAGCAAGTGTCTAAATGGAATATATTATTTATACTGTATTTATTGTAGTTTGTATAATAACAAGTATAAGACTTGTCAAATAGCTTATCTTTAAATAGTGGAAACACATAAAGTTGAACAGCACTTAGATTTGTAAGTTAAAAGGTTAAAAATCATCTGACTTGCATACAAACAGAAAACATGGACAAAACAAGTATATCATTGTGTGTTTTTCTGAGATGGTGTAGTTTGTATCACTCTGAAAAGAAAGCAATACCAAAAATACATTACACCAGTTATGAAATGGTTTATCAATAAATACATGGTAATTCGAACCTTGCAGTTTGGTAAGACAATACACCCAGGAAATAAAATAAGCAATTAGGAGCTAGTGTGTGTAGTGGTTAATACAATATTTTAGCATAGCAAAACTTACAACCAAGTTTCTATATGTCTTACAATACTTATGACAAAAGATGCTTTTAGGACAGGCCAATTGAAATGATATGAACCACCAGATTTCATAAATAAATTGTAGTTTGTTGAGAACAAAAAGATTAAAAATGTATATTAATTATATATAATCAACACTGTAATAAAAGGAAAAACTTTAGGGCAAACGTATGTGTGTTTTTAATACCATCCTTTTGTCCAAGATTCATTCATAATGTTGAGGGTATACGTAATGTAAGAATCTAGTTTGGCAATGATATTCATTAAAGCTGATGGATGTGAAGAAGCTTCACACACAGACATTTTACAAAGTTACAAAACTATGGATTCTGTTGAATGCAACTTACTTAAAAAAAAGTCACTACATATTCACAATCAATACTGTCAGTTCAGGTCTACTCTTGACTAGGTCTCTTTTAGCGAATGAATCTGAGCACAGATCTTCAGCGCCGGTCCTAACTTAATATTCATGGTGCTCATCAGATGGTCTTCTTTTAGTAAGAGAAGAGCCTGACCATCAATCTCCTGTAATCGGAACTCATCAGCGATATCATGGCATCCTACAAGACAACAAAGACACATGGTAGAACAGTAATGAAGCAAACAGGCCTTCATGTATAGAAAAAGAGCAACTTTGTTGAACAGAGCCATATGTTAAATAGTAATTTAGGCTGAAAAAAAGAGTTAAGTCCATAAAGTTCAACTGGCCAATTATGTCTCAAAAGGGAAAATGCATTCTCGACTCTGCATAATGGCAGATTTCTCCTTAAATTAAAAACCCACATACATGTTAAGAGTATCCTTCAATTTTCTGTTTGTTGTTTGTTTTTGTTTTAAAAACAAACTTAAAAAAACAACAACAAAAAAACTACAGATTTTGATAGGACAACCTCTTTAGGTAGATTATCTCATATGTTTTCTGTTACTACTAGACAGAAAAAAAACAGGAATTAGTGCATTATCCAACAGCCCTCACACACCGGTTAACTCCGAAAACCATGATATATATATAAACAAAACAGCAAAAAGGTGGTGCACCGTAACATGAAGATATATAGTGTGTGGAATCACCAAAATTGAAAATTACATACGTTAAAACATGCCTCTGAGTCAGAGTAAGGAAGTGGATTTAGCCCCTCACAGATTGGGGGAGGCACCTCTGGAGTTACTCTCATCTATCTTGTGAATTATACCTATTTTGCGCACTTTTTCACAAATATACAGTATTATACTATATTTGGTTTTTATATTGTCGATCCACAGCTGTATCCTCCATATTGTTTGTACCTATCTGATTTTTAATGTAAACACTGCATTTTCACAAAAAAGGCAGTGTTTACATTGCTGCCTAGTAACACCTCTAGTCACCGTCACTCAGACACCCACTAGAGGTAATTCACAGTTCAGTGCTGCACAGTGTGCAGCACCTTTGTTCAGCGTCACCATGCTCTGCATGGAGGCGCTAAATGTTCCCCATAGAAATGCACTGATTTTGATTGATTCTGGAGATGCTGATAAGCGCAATGCACAATAGCCTCCCAATGCTTTCCTCTTGGAAAGCATTGGCATGGCTGAGATCATTAATATTCATCGTCTCATCCCTGGAGCCGGGGACAGCCGCAGCAAGACCAACACAGCGTCAGAAAAAAAGTAAATAAAGACAATTTTCCCATGTGATTGGGGAGGGCAGATCACCTAAGCAAACACACTCACTGACACACACACAAACTTACTGACAGACAGACACATACACACTCACTGACACATACACACACACTCACAGACAGATAGGCACACACACAGTCATTGACAGACACGCACACAGTATCTCACACACTCACACATTATTGTTTGGGTTCTTTTATTTTGATTAAAGTCCACCAGCCTCCCTATCTCTGGGAGAGCTGGAGTGGATCATTTCACTGGGGTCTAGTGGGGCTGCTATGTTACTGTTATCTACAAGCTCTGCTACCTTGTGAGCTGTTTAGTGATGCTCGGGCTGGAGTGACGGCATATCCCCGGTTCTATGAAAAAATCCCACATGAAAGTTGTACACAGAAAAAAAACTGACTGTCATAAATGCCCACACGTAAAAATGCCCACACAGAATAAAGCCCACACAGAGTAAAGCCAAAACTGAATAATATGCATATATAGTAATTTCCTATTTATGAGCATTAATAGGTATATTACCTACATATTATTTTGTTAGCGATATCTTATGATTAAAATATCTCATATTCATATGCAACAGTTTGCATTGAAATTTTATACTGTATAATTAAATAAAATTTTGCAATGCATGACAGCACCATATTAGCTTTTTGGCAGACCACATTGCAAACGGTTAACAAGTTTGTAATTTTTCCCAAATCCTTATTATTTAATGTTATTTCTAACTTAACTCCATTTGATGTATAATCTGCTTGTAGGTTCCTTAATCCAAAATGCATGAATTTGCATTTGTATGCTTACATTTCATCTGTCACTGGCCTGCCCAGTCCTCCAATGTATCCAAATCCCTCTGTAAAGAATTTATATAGTGTTCAGACTGTGTTATCTTACCTAGTTTTGTGTCATCTGTAAAACCAACACATGGCTTTCAATGCCCACTTCAAGATCATATATAAACTGATTAAAGACAATTACAGCCTGAACAGAACCCTACGGCTCTCCACTTACCGCTTTTGTTGAATTTTAAAATTTTCCATTTACAGCTACGCTCTACACCAAGCATGTCAAACTCAAAGTCTGGATCGGCCACACAAACAAGGTTTAAGTTTATATGGGCCGCAAAAAAAAAAAAAATGTAAATTTTCATAGAAACGTAGGTTTATTTTAAAAAGTACAGTATAACCAACCCCCTATCATAGAAACATAGAAACATAGAATGTGATGGCAGATAAGAACCATTCGGCTCATCTAGTCTGCCCAATTTTCTAAATACTTTCATTAGTCCCTAGCCTTATCTTATAGTTAGGATAGCCTTATGCCTATCCCACGCATGCTTAAACTCCTTTACTGTGTTAACCTCTACCACTTCAGCTGGAAGGCTATTCCATGCATCCACTACCCTCTCAGTAAAGTAATACTTCCTGATATTATTTTTAAACCTTTGTCCCTCTAATTTAAGACTATGTCATCTTGTTGTGGTAGTTTTTCTTCTTTTAAATATAGTCTCCTCCTTTACTGTGATCCCCCACTACTAAACCACAGCACCCCCCTCTACTAAATCCCAGCCCCCCCTCTACCACCCTGTGCTAAATCTGATCCTCCCGCTGACACACACACATATTCACTGACAGACACACACATACAGACACACTGACACACACTCACTGACACACACATACTCAATGACAGACACACACACATACTCACAGACAGACACACACTGACAGACACACACATACTTGCTGACAGACACACACACTGACAGACACACACACACTCACTGACAGACACACACACACACACAGGCACACACAGAGACACACACATACTCACAGACAGACTGACAGACACACACACACACACACACACACACACACACACACACACACACTGACAGACAGACACACACACTGAGACACACACTGACAGACACACTGACAGACAGACACACACATACATACTCACAGACAGACACACTGACACAGACAGACAGACAGACACACACTTATACATTCTTGCACACACATACTTTTTTTTTTTATTGCTCCTTACCTTATGGAGCTGATGTGGGGCATCTCCCTGGGATCCTTCCTGCTCCTCACTGCTCCCTCTCGCGGTTTAGTGATGCAAGGTGCCGGAACATGACGTCATATTCAGACGGCGCGAGGGAGCAGTGAGGAGCAGGAACACTGAGCTCCCTCACTTGCCGCCAGCATCCTACTTCCTCCCCGCCCGGGTAAGTGTTAGCAGAGTAGGCACCTGCAATATGGGGAAAGCAGGTGCCTACTCTGCTTTAACACCAGCATGTACTTGCGGCTCGCCGGGCCGCAAAGACGGTCCTTGTGGGCCGCGAGTTTGACATGCTTGCTCTACACTATTGTTAAGCCAATGTTCTATGCAAGAGCAAGATTTGTATTTTAACCAACTGATTTTAGCTTTAATAGTACAGTAACCTTTTGTGTGGAATGAGCTTTATTTGCATAAATAATGTTCTAGCTGTACTAGAAATAGCCACTCCAAGATGAACAACATATCATCCTTAATTTATTATCTCTTGACACCTTCTGTGGCCCTGTATGTGAAGGATAGCATTCAATCTAGCCTAATAAAAGTTAGTGAGGCGAACACAGAGTCCGTTTGGGTTACGTTAGAATTTGGTAATCACACAGTAACTCGTGTAGGTGTGATTTACAGGCTTCCAGGACAAATAGAAGAGTTAGATAATCTACTAGTTGAGGAAATAATTAAAATGACAATGAAGGGGGAAGTTATCATCATGGGTGACTTTAATCTTCCTGATGTAAATTGGAAAACAAAATTAGCTACTAGTGCCAGGAGCACACATATTCTAAACTCCCTACTGGGATTGTCTCTAAAACAAGTCGTTGAGGAGCCAACTCGTAAAAAGGCCATACTAGATTTAGTGTTAACAAATGGAGATTTTGTATCAGATATTATTGTAGGCGAAAGTTTAGGATCCAGCGATCATCAGTCAGTGTGGTTTAATATAAGAACAGTGACTGAGTCACACCACACAAATACAAAAGTTTTAGACTTTAGAAAAACAGACTTTTCTAAAATTAGCATTTGTGTAGAGGAGTCATTATCAGACTGGAGCAATTTAAATGGAGTCCAAGAGAAATGAGATTATTTAAAAGTTGCACTATTGAAGGCAACAGAAAATTGCATTAGGCTTGTCATTAAAAGCAAAAAAATTAAGAAACCACTGTGGTACTCCGCAGATGTGGCCAAAATAGTAAAAAACTAAACGTTAGCATTTAGTAAATATAAAAGAAAACCAGAGTGAAGAAGATAGACAGATCTCTAAGATTAGGCAGAAAGAGGCTAAGCAAGTTATAAGAGCTTCCAAATCATGGAGTAGGGGACGCCATGCGGCCGACACAGCTCACACATGGCCGGGTGACAGGAGTGCAGGGGGGGAGCTTGCCTGTCTGTCTGTGTGCCTGCCTGCCTCTCTGTCTGCTTGCCTATCTGTGTGCCTTTCTGCCTGTCTGTGTGCCTGCCGGTCTGTCTGACTGTCTGTCTGCTTGTCTGTGTGCCACTGTGCCTGGCTACCTGCCTATCTGACTGTATTACTGTCTGTGTAGAAGAGGATAAAGGTCTAGCTGACTGCCTCAATTAATATTTTTGTTCAGTATTTACAGATGAAAATGAAGGAAAGGGACCTCAGTTAGGAAAAAGGACAAATTAGTAATTTGTTACATGTGAGTTAACAGAGGAAGAGTTTCTATTTCAACTGTCAAAAGTAAAGACAAATAAGTCAATGGGGCCTGATGGAATACACCCAATGTTATTAAAAGAGCTTAGTGGTGTACTGGCAAAACCATTAATAGATTTATTTAACCAATCATTGTTAACAGGAGTAGTCCCGTTAGCGAATGTTGTGCCCATTCACAAGAAAGGTAGAAGGGAGGATTCGGGAAACTCTAGGCCAGTAAGCCTTACTTCAGTACTGGGGAAAGTAATAGAAAGCATGTTAAAGGATAGGATTGTTGAACATCTAAAATCACATGGATTTCAAAATCAGAGACAACATGGATTTACTTCAGGGAGGTCATGCCAAAATAATCTTATTGATTTTTTTGATTGGGTAACTAAAATAATAGAGCGGGTTGGTGCAGTAGACATTGCGTACCTAGATTTCAGTAAGGCTTTTGACACTGTTGCACATAGAAGGCTTATCAATAAACTGCAATCTTTAAGTTTGGATTCCAATACTGTTGAATGGGTAAGGCAGTGGCTGAGTGACAGGTAACATAGGGTTGTAGTCAATGGAGTATATTCGAAGCATGATCTTGTCACCAGTGGGGTACCTCTGGGATCTGTACTTGGACCCATTCTCTTTAATATTTTTATTAGTGATATTGCAGAAGGTCTTGATGCTAAGGTGTGTCTTTTTGCTGATGATACTAAGATATGTAACAGGCTTGATGTTCCAGGGAGGGATAAGCCAAATGGCAAATGACTTAGGTAAACTAGAAAAATAGTCAGAGTTGTGGTAGCTGACATTTAATGTGGATAAGTGCACGATAATGCATCTTGGACATAAAATCCCAAGATAGAATATTTGATAGAATCCTAACTTCAACATCTGAGGAAAAGGATTTAGGGGTAATCATTTCTGATGACGTAAAGGTAGGCAGACAATGTAATACAGCAGCAGGAAATGCTAGCAGAATGCTTGGTTGTACAGGGAGAGGTATTAGCAGTAGAAAGAGGGAAGTGCTCATGCCATTGTACAGAACACATGTAAGACCTCACTTGGAGTATTGTACGCAGTACTGAAGACTGTATCTCCAGAAGGATATTGATACTTTGGAGAGAGTTCAGAGAAGGGCTACTAAACTGGTTCATGGATTACAGGATAAAACTTACGAGGAAAGAGTAAAGAATCTTAACATGTATAGCTTGGAGGAAAGACAAAACGGGGTTCATGATAGAAACATTTAAATACATAAAGAAAATCAACACAGTAAAGGTGGAGACTATATTTAAAAGAAGAAAACCTACCACAACAAAAGGACATAGTCTTAAATTAGAGGGGCAAAAGTATAAAATTATCAGGAAGTATTACTTTACTGAGAGGGTAGTGGATGCATGAATAGCCTTCCAGCTGAAGTGGTAGAGGTTAACACAGTAAAGGAGTTTAAACATGCGTGGGATAGGCATAAGGCTATCCTAGCTATAAGATAAGGCCAGGGACTAATGAAAGTATTTAGAAAATTGGGCAGACTAGATGGGCCGAATGGTTCTTATCTGCCGTCACATTCTATGTTTCTGTGGCCACCAAGTATTTGCCTGGAGTTACAGCCATCCAGAAGGTATAAACACTAAAAGGTATGTACTAACCCTGCCTAAGAATTTGAAAGGGGGGGGGGTTGGAACTAGACATACCTGGCAAAGAATGAATAAAAGCCCAAACATCTTCAACAGTCCATTGGGATGGTTCAGACTGTGTATCTGGTGGTAGCTCGGAATCAAGTGTTACTTTTCTGATTTGGAGAAGCCTTAATTCTTGTTCCCTTTCAGTCTGACGTCGTAATCGTGTAGACATAGCAACAGGTACAGAATCTTCCATGGAATCCTCCAAAACTTCATCTGTGCATGAATAGGTAGATGGTAGCTGTGAGGTGCATAGAAGGGCAGATTAGTGAACAGTCTTGCTAACTGTGGGATCTCGCAACATTTTATTTACTACACACCTGTCTAAGATAGTTGTCTCTGCTTGATCCACCAATACCACTAGGGCGTCTTCCTCGCCGTCCAAAATTTCCTTCCATCTTTGTATTCCACCTACTGGCTTTGTCAGGTTTGAACAGTCCAAGTCTCTTCGTGCCATTAACATTGTACCTGGAAGACAACATATTCTCCTTTTAAATTACTGATTTACTTAAGAACATAACATGAATCCAGAAACAATATTAAATATAACCCCTGTTACTAGGTTGACTTACTGTAAGAACATTTTGTTTCCATCTTTATCCTGCCTTCATTTGGCTCTGCATCAATTCGAATTACATTTGTGCCACAGTTAGCCATCAGCCTGAGTTGCATGAACTATTATTGCATGCAGTGGTGTATTTTGGATTTGTGCTGCCCTAGGCACGACTAAATTCTGGCACCCCCAAAATCTAAGTTTGCCCCCCCAATTCGTGTCAAGGCCACTTTTTTGACTGACAGACACATGCCCTCATTGATACATGCACTGATATACACGCACTGACAGATACACAGTCATTGGCACACACTGTTTAACCAACACACATTTTCACTGACAGACACACACTGACACACCCACTCACTGACAGGCACACACTCTCAGATACACATAAAATGACATACACAAACTGACACACACTCACAGGCACACCCATTCTCACTGAAAGACACACACACTTTTACTCACTCACAGACACACACTGAGCTACACTCACTCACTTACAGTCATACACACTCACTGACAGACAGACACACACTCACAGACAGACACACATATTCTCTGACACACACACACACATTCACTGACAGACACACACAAATACACTGACAGACACAAGCACACTCACTGACAGACACACATACAGTTTCTCATACTGCTGGCTGGGCTAGCACTGCTGAGGCTGCTGGGGGGGAGGGTCTAAGGTGGACAGCCCCAGGACATGAGGCAAACAAGGCATTGGAGGAAAGACAAAACGGGGTTCATGATAGAAACATGGGGTGGTGTTTTTTTGGTGCCACTCCTGAAAGTGCCTCCCTAGGCAAATGCCTTGTTTGCCTTGTGGTAAATACAGCCCTGATTACATGCTTAGCTCTATAAACTTTTTGCAAAAAAACTTTTTCAGCATTCTGCATCTTAACCCTGTCTCCTCGGCCTATCTTTTCTATCCCTCTCTGCTATGTAGTGTATTTGCAATAATACAGCTGAACAAGTGATCAGGAAGCATGCGAGTTAACCATTATCTTCGAGATAGACCAATAGGTGGCAATCTCTAAGGTTCAGTCAGGCGTGCAAGGTCCACCTAGAGTGACAGGCAGCAGGGGGTGTACAGAGCACCTGCCTATTCATAGAACAAAATAAAATTATACAACGCTAGATGCAAGTAGGCAGCAAACACTAAAATCCAGCAGACCCTTCATGCCAGACAACTGATAGGAAAAAGCCTCTGTGTAATGTAGGTTGTGCCAAAATTTGAATGCAGTTCAATATATTCACCAAAATGAGAAGAAACAAAATGGCACTGATAGTGTAATTCTGTATAAAAATGTAAAAAATTGTAATGCACTTGAAAAAAAAATCTTTAAGGGTCGAAACGCGCTGTGCTTCATTATTATTTTTATTTACCATGTATTACTATTTTAAAGCTTAATTTTTCATAAAAATGTATCCTTTGATACCTGCCGGAAAAAAAAAAACTTGCTGCATTTCATTTTAAAGCTCTGCCTGGTGAGGAGTAAAATCAACTTAACCCACCTACACTCTGAGCAAAGTATAAGGCTCTATGTTTGTAAGTATACTTAACTATGCTTATACATACAGTAATCAGCCACAACATACAAACCACCTGCCAAATATCGTGTAGGTCCCCCTTGTGTCAAGGCATTGACTCCACAAGATCTCTGAGTGTGTCCTGTGGTATCTGGCACCAAGACATTAGCAGCAGATCCTTTAAGTCCAGCAGGTTGCAATGTGGGGTCTCCATGGATCGGATCTGTTGTTCCAGCACATCCCACAGATACCCAATAGAATTGAGATGTGGGGAATTTGGAGCCCAATTCAACATGTGGAAGGTGTTTGCTCTGGCAATATAAATATGATGTACTAATACTGGGAGCCGGGACTCCAGGAGGTTCTCGGTACACAGCTGCGCAGTGCAATAAAAGATGTGCACAAGTGATCACAGCAAATTCCCAATCTCCCCTCCGGCCACGTAAAGGGTTAAAAAAAATCCCCTTAAACACTTATGTAATTCCAGCGCCGATGTCCCTCGGTGCTGGGTCGGGCTCCATCTCCTCCAACGTTAGTCGATGGGGGAACCTAATGCGCATCTGCGGCGAGCTTTGCGCACGCCTTCCCCATAGAAAAAAAAAAGCACTGACTCAATGCTTTCCTATGGTGTTTTTCAAGATGCTAAATGTCCTTATGCAAAGCATGATGACGTCCAGTGTCGTTTCACAGAGATACTACAGGAATCATCTCTAGTGGCTGCCTGATAAACAGCCAGTAGAGGCAGTTTTAACATTGCAATGAAAACATTGCAGGTTCTCTAAAACTAGAATGTTTTACATGGCAGGGTTAAGGGAACTGGGACACTGCACCCAGACCGATTTAATGAGATGAAGTTTTACCAGCATTTGACTGATAAGTCTAATGAAAACGTTTAGAGGTCAATTTGAAATTTTTGTCCTCAGAAGAAAGCTATAGTTGCCTCCTAGGATGTCACTCTCTAAGCCATCACATCCCATTATATATATATATATATATATATATATATATATATATATATATAGCAAAACACCTGCTATTTTGAGTGCAAAAGGCAAAATGGTGAGAGACATTCTATTGGTGTGCATGGTGATTACAATTTATTTAGGACTTTGCCCCAGAATAGCACCTGTTTTTGCTTTGATATATCTCCACCAAACCATTACACCTGTAGCAGCCAGCCAAGAAGACTGCTGCTCCATTATGATACTAAAACAGGGTGTATTTTATGATGGAAGAATTAATATAAAGTATGGAACACATTTAAATGAAGTTTTGTTTCAAGAAAATAAAGGATTAATCATCCATCTATGGTAGCCTGGCCGGGAGCACGATAACAACTTTAATTGCAGGAAGCAAACCACAAATTTCTAGCAACCGCTAGATCACACAGAATAAATACTGGCTGGTTTATTAACAGAAAATATTTACTTTTAATCTAATGATTGAGCCCCTTTTTTATAGTTGCTTACTATGAATATTTCATGTGTACTAGACAAACAAAACCAATGAAAACAAAGGGAAAAAAAACATTATTCCTATAATTTGCATGTATCCCAAGAGACTACATAGTCTATGTTAACAAATCCTGCAGAGATTTATTCCAGGAAACCACACCTGTCCATGCTCAAAACAAATAACTCCGCTAATTACAGTGCTGTTTTGTGTATGACAAAGGATTGCAATTATCACGTTTAATTCACAGTAGGCTTAATTCCTACTCTTTCGTAATAGCCAAACTCCTTGCACTGGGAAAAGACGAGGTCAGTGGCAGTGGAAATTGTGTATGTTTAAAAAGTGATTTCTCCCCATTTTTAAACTCCCAGTGTGTAACGCCTGTATGTCTTGAATTATATAGATTTACATTTAATAAATACATTTAGATTCCAGATTTAGAGTTTTCCTAAGACTACGACATGTTCTTCCTTATGGATCTAATCTTATATTTTTAGTCTCTACAAATAAGATTAACCCTTGGATGAAATGGGTATGGTGACTAACCCATGGTGTCACCAAAATATCCCAGCCCCTTACGTTTTTTTAACAGGTATGAAGTATGCAAGGCAGATAGAGAGGCAACACCAGAGAAGTCATTTTTCTTCGCTTTCATTTTTTGGGTTTGCCCCAGGGTGGTACAAAAACAAATACTTATTTAAAGAGATAGACGTATATAGCTCTCTGTCTAATTATAAAGTAAATATAAATAAATCTGAAATGATGTCAATAGCAATAGAAGAAGAAATTATACATAAAATTCAAAGATTCAAAGGTGAACAACGTTAACAAATAACGTTGAAAATCTTTGTCGAGCTAATTTTCTTGCTCTAATCAAGGAATTTTTTTTGCAGAGTAGAAAAATCTTTTTGTTTTGTGGATGAGCAGGATGAATATACAAAAGTCCTATGCATTTCAAAAATGGTTATATTGCTTACACATGATCCCCCTTAGAATTCCTGTAAAATATTGTGACTATTTTCAAAAAAATCACAGAAAAATTCATATTGCTAGAGATAAAAACAAGAATCTGGGGGGGCGGAGCCTGACCTCGGAGCTGCACAGACGTGCATGCCGTGAGCTCCTGCCGAGCGGGCTGAATTCGGGGCGAAATCAACGGCTACTGAACCCACAGCTCAACCAGGGTGCTCTATCCACACTGAGGGAGCACCGCTGAACAAATGATGCCTCACAGATGCCCGTCGGAACCGGGTAGCCGGCACGCCGCATGCGGCCTAATGGCGATGGAGCTGGGGGGAGGCGGCCGCTCTCCCCAGGGCCAGAACCAACACTCGACGCTGATGGTCTCCTATCCCCCCCCCTTTGGACCGGTGGGGGTTATCCCGGTCCGCACTGGAAGCCCAGCTCCCACCCGACCGCCACCGCATACCATGCATAGCGGACACGTGGCGGAGCCCAGACCACCCAAGATGGCGGAGGCCCCTATACAGACATCTCAAAACCCCAGCCAAACGCATGAGATAAACCTCGACTACTTTGACTCCAGGCTGGAGGCAATCTTCCAAGCCTTCTGGGACAAGCTGCAGGCAAGTACCACAATCACCCACCACACAGGAGGCATGAAGAGAGGTCCACTGGGGATGGCGGGAAAACTTCCCACGGGTGGGACACTCACCCAGGCGACACAATATACCATCCACCGTACCCCCAGGCAGAGAACTCACCCGCCGCATAGACCGCAAAAGCAGAAGATTCCTCACCGCAAGCGGCGCCAAACACCCAGGAGACCCGGTCACGCCACCTCTAGAAAGGATCCTGTCATAAGCCCTCAAGTCTGCAAGTTCATCAGGTGGGCCCAAAACAAGGCCTGGGGCTGGAAAGCGACCATACCAGGCCCCTGTCCAGCAATACCTCAGGACTACACTCACTTGTTTCCAAGTCTTGGCGTGGGCTGAGCGAGAGCTACTGGGACTAGGACTGACAACATGTTGCTTGCCATGGAGACACCCTATCGACAAGATCCTGACTTAATATTGAGACTCTCGTTTCCCATCCTCGGGCATAAGCTGAAGCAGGCACACTGCCTACGGCAGTGTCACCCTCATGGGACTAACCACGAACAGTAGCTGTTAATGAGGGGACCTCTATACCTAACCCATACATATCAGCCTACTCGTACCTCCTATATGCAAGCCCACTGCGGCTGTTTGATCTTTATGTTTTATCGTTTTGTATTTTCTATGCTTTCTAGTTGCATCACATATTTTAATGCTGTATAGATACAAAGCCAGTTGTCTTCACCTTCATAAAATTAATTAAAGTCTAGACAAATCCTTTAAATAACTATCCAAGGGGTTAGACACATAGGCAATCTTGAGTAGATCTCTACATAATTCCATGCCCATCTCTATATGTGCTTAGAACGTAAGCAGCTCATTAGTGTGAAGGATTTCATGCAAACACCATAATCGAGCTGAACGTTACTATGTACCGTACCTTAAAAGCGCCACTCTTGATCTCTTGACAAACATGTGCGCAGTTAGGCTGATATGCCCACTATGTAAATCTTAGCTAGTTAGGCAAAGCCCAATCGTTTTTAATCACCACTATGCACATTGGAAGCATGGTATGATCCTTGCCTTAAGCTAGTCGACCCCATAGTGACCAACACAATTGACATGCAACACTATCCTGCACTTAATGTTTATAAACTCAAAAATGTTTCTATCTTGTTTTACCTAAAAAATGTGCTGTTTATCTCTGCCATGACCAAGTATGCCGTTGAAATGCCTGAAACCGCTGTTGTGGCGCTACAGGCTGCTCTGTTATGTTTTCCAATGCACAAGAAAAATAAAGAATTTAAAAACAAGAATCTGCAGAAACATGCTATATTCTACGGCACAGCAAGGAGGATTAAGCCTACCTAAATTAGAAAACTATGCTAATGTAGTGCTGATTACTCAAGCTCATAAATTTCAAGTAGATAGCTGTAAACAGGAAGACTGGTACCTGATAGAATGTGAGTTTTTAAAAATTAAGAACTTGGAAAATATTTTGTGGGCTCATCATAACCAAATGAAAACAATAATCAGATATAATAATTCTAATATCCTTGATAACATTATTAAAGCCTGGACAAGATTTAAGAAAAAAAAAACCTCAATAAAAGCTGAAATTATTCAAAATATAATAATATATAATATTCAAAACTTAGTGGTGAAATCTCCATATGATAAATATAAAATCAAAATCAGGGACCTCTTTACAGGAAAAACATTAAAGCCTATTAAAACATCAAACAAAGAGCTAGATCTTTCAAATTCTCAGTACTATTCTTGGATAAGAATTAATAACTATATCAGAGTGCACCTATATAGGGAGGATAAAAATTGAATAAATTATCAATTAAATAAAATCTTTACAATAAAGATGATGTAGCGCTTATACAATAAAATAATCACCTTATGGTAAAAGAAAAAAAACAATTCTCAGGAGGAAAAATCCACAGCAATTTCAGTGTCTTTAAATGTAGAATAGGGAAGACTTCCACAGTATTGTCTACACCTGTAAGAATAATGTAATATAGTGTAGACAGTACAAGCATATAAATAAGGTGTTTGAGGAATATTTATACATTCACAAGCGGAGAGCTGTGTACCCAGCTCTAGTGTTAATTGCTTCTAGGTCCGTTTAGGCGACCCACACTCCCATAACAGCATAAGACCGGGAACCAGGTTATCCAAATTCAAAATAAAATGTATTAAACAATTAAATAAAGATAAAATTATTTTGTATAATAAAATAAGATAAATACCAAAGAAAAATAAAGAGAGTACCTATTAATACAGAACAAAGAGAGAAAGGAAACTATCACTAAGTGCAAACTGTACAAATGAAGTACATATTTGATCACTAATACGATGAAAAAATTAAATAAATAAAATGAAAATAACAAATAACTTTATTAAATATAAATGCTAAAAAGTATCAAAAAATAAAGAATGGAACACTAGTAAGCTAATAAAATCAATCAAAACGATATCCCATAGTGAGAGGATATTCTGATGCTTTATACTACTCAAGTTACCACATCATCACCTTAGGCGTCCTCTCCTCCGCCCCCCTCTCTTTTCTTCTTTTCACTCTGCGCAGACGTGTGCAGTGTGGTATTTTTGTAACCTGAGACATCAGAATATCCTCTCACTATGGGATATCGTTTTGATTGATTTTATTAGCTTACTAGTGTTCCATTCTTTATTTTTTGATACTTTTTAGCATTTATATTTAATAAAGTTATTTGTTATTTTCATTTTATTTATTTCATTTTTTCATCGTATTAGTGATCAAATATGTACTTCATTTGTACAGTTTGCACTTAGTGATAGTTTCCTTTCTCTCTTTGGTCTGTATTAATAGGTACTCTCTTTATTTTTCTTTGATATTTATTTCCATTAGGGGTTACCCCCCTGTCTTGAGTGTACCTAGGCTGTACTTCTATCTATTTATAAAATAAGATAAGACACAATGTCCTCTTGTCACCGGTCTTATCTTATTTTATTATACAAAATAATTTTATTTTTATTTAATTGTTTAATAAATTTTATTTTAAATTTGGATAACCTGGTTCCCGGTCTTATGCTGTTATGGGAGTGTAGTTCCTTACTACACCACGCCTGCACATAGAGTCTGAGATGACTCCCGGTTTGTAAGTACCCGTTTGGGACATTTTTATCTTACAGCTACATTACAGACTGTAATACGCTATCTTGTGCCTATCCACTTCCCACTAGGATAAGAACATACATCCAAGGCAGGGGTGGGTCGCCTAAACGGACCTAGAAGCAATTAACACTAGAGCTGGGTACACAGCTCTCCGCTTGTGAATGTATAAATATTCCTCAAACACCTTATTTATATGCTTGTACTGTCTACACTATATTACATTATTCTTACAGGTGTAGACAATACTGTGGAAGTCTTCTCTATTCTACATTCAAAGACACTGAAATTGCTGTGGATTTTTCCCCCTGAGAATTGTTTTTTTCCTTTTACCATAAGGTGATTATTTTATTGTATAAGCACTACATCGTCTTTTTTGTATTGTAATTGTTGGTGATAATAGAAAGGAGTCACATGTATATTTACCTGCAAAATTGATAAAATTGTTAATATTTATTGAATATATTGTACTTGACTTATAAGCGCTAGTACCTACCCACTTTTGAATAAAATATTTAATAATAAATATCAAGTAGGTGTAATTAAAAGGATTCATAGAATAATGGTTACTTTAAAACAAGAATTAAAATTGAGAGCGATAATAGCATGGCAAAAGGGACTACAAGTACCCTTGGACATTAAGGATTGGATAAACAGCCTTATGCATATAAGGAAAGTTGTTTATCACTACAAGAAACACACTTAAAACTGAACTATAGATAGTATTTTGTACCAGCTATTTTAGCAAAATTCAAGAGTACAAATATTATAACATGCTGGTGATGTGGGGATCAAAATGGTAGCTGTCTACACATATGGTGGGAATGTACTCAAATAGCTGATACTTGGAAAACTATCTTTGAAACCATTTCCGAGATGTTGAAAATCATCTTCGAAGATGGCATTATTACACATGGACTTGGAAGAATTTGAATTTAAAGATAGATATCTGATTACACTGAGTTTTTTAGCTTTGAAGATCACTATAGCAAGAAACTGAAAATGAAAAGACAATATCTGTTGGAACACAAGTAATCTCCCAAGGGGAATTGGAAAAGGCCTTTTACTTGAATTATCAATGCTTGGATAAATATAACATATTATGGAGACCATGGTTTAATAAGCATTACATAAATTTCAGAAGACAGGGAATTTAGCCACTAAGGGTGTATGTTAAAAAAGCAAATTGAGCTTGTATCCTTCACTGTATGGAACAATAATCTTTAGTTATGGATTGGTGTTTTTTTTGTTCTGTTTTTTTTTTTTGTCTGTTAAGGTCGATTGTGTGTGTTTATTTTGTCTGTTAGGGTCGATTGTGTGAGTTTATTTTGTCTGTTAAGTTTGATTGTGTGTGTGTTCCTTGTTTAACTAGTAGAATATATTCAACATAACGATGTGAATAAAAACAATGATAGAAATCAACAAATGATGAACATGGTATGGATTAACACAATAATAAATGAGCAATGGCGAATACTCATACCTAGGTATGATGTTAATTTTTTTATTTATTTTTTAAATACCAGGGATAGAGGCCCAAAATCAGAACTGCCTAGCTTAAATAGTGACTCTATTGTTTTCAACAGTCCAATACTTTAACAATTAAACAATTTGTTTCTAGCTCAAATCAGAAAAATAATTCTCTCTGCTAAAGCAATGCTGTTTTGGCACATTGACGGAGACAATAATGATTGATTCTGAACAGTTATTTATAAAACATAATATTAACATTATACGTGGCCAGGGTATATTACCTCTTTGCACATGACTGGGAACAGAATCTTTTTGATCTCAAGAACGTGCTAGGATAACCAGTCTTTCCACAATATTCACACTCCAAGATTTCTCCTTCTGGTTCTTCCACTCCTTCTGTTAAAACAAAAGGAAACCAATACATGGGTGGTTCCAATACTACTTTTGTTTTTTAGGGGGTTGGAGACAGTTCATTTAATACATTACCTGGAGGGCATTCTACAGCATACAGCAAGTAGATGCATATTAGTTCCACTGAACCTCTGTTTGATAGGGATTGAAAACTTCCCTGAGTTCTACACACATCAGACAATGTTTTCTCGTGATTCCTAGAGCCTACATGTACAGGTCACTAGCGATGATTAAAGTGTCACTTGTAATTTGCATCAAATGCCAGGACGCAGAAGAACTGCTTTGCCTTTTGGTGCAAATACAAACTTTTATCAAGGCACAAAAAGATGTTATTATGGGGCAAAGTGGTAGAGGCAAATCGCAAAGGAAACCAATCGTTTGTCTCCCAAATTTTCACACTTTGCACCAAGAATGGCACCACATTTCCCATTATAAATATTTTATTTCTGAAAGTTACGAAAAAGTTAATAAAAGCACAGACAACAGCTGACATTTAACTATCTATTAAAATATACCATAATCTTCGATGTGTCTGTTCTTACATAAAACATAAGCAGACTGTAATAGATGTAATAACCAGGGCATAACTTAGCACACAATTCAATATAACATATTAGTGTATTACAAAACTCTCCACATCTATGCTCCTATTTACACTAGTTCACTGATTATTAAAAAGAATCTAACTAGCTCCCTTCACATGTTTACATGCCATCCCACACCTATTTGTTACTCTTCTAGAGCTGCTTTATACCCATAAAATGTGCTTCCTCCTACTATTAGAAGGTCAATGTAGACCCATTTCTTTTTAGCAGTATATCAATTAAATTAGTAACTCGTAGAATCGTGCGAACAAAGCAATGGTGTATTCCAAACACAAGGACTGGTAGGCAAGCACTATAAATATGTCACCAAACTAAGCTACCTGAATGGGGGTAACCCAATGACCCAATGTTTGGCCCAACAACTAAAAGGCACCAGAGCACTACAGGGAGAAAAGTC
This sequence comes from Pelobates cultripes, assembly GCA_933207985.1. Lineage (NCBI taxonomy): Eukaryota > Metazoa > Chordata > Amphibia > Anura > Pelobatidae > Pelobates > Pelobates cultripes. Next base: position 101,915,074 of record OW240913.1, read on the forward strand.
ACAAATCAAAATAAAACGTAATTTTTAATCAATCATGTAAGAGTGATTTAAAAAGCACTCATAACGTAAGTGCACATGTGAAACAAATAAATAAAGGATACCAAGAAAAAGGGGGGTAATGGGGGATGGATCAGGATACAAAAACCCCATATACAAGATAAGTGATACAGACTCAAATTAATTAGGGTTAATACCTGACTTAACAACAGTACCCCCAGATGATATATAAAAGGGGTACCAAGTAAACAATGCTATTTAAAAAAAGATGAGTGACCTTCCAATGTAAAAAACTTTACATGTTTTGGCAGAAAAACAGCCACTTTGCTAGGGAAAGAAAACCTAGTTTCTCTCTCTCTCTCTCTCTCTCTCTCTCTCTATATATATATATATATATATATATACACACACACACACACACACACACAGTATCTCACAAAAGTGAGTACACCCCTCACATTTTTGTAAATATTTTATTATATCTTTTCACGTGACAACACTGAAGAAATTACACTCTGCTACAATGTAAAGTAGTAAGTGTACAGCCTGTATAACAGTGTAAATTTGATGTCCCCTCAAAATAACTCAACACACAGCCATTAATATTTAAACCGCTGGCAACAAAAGTGAGCACACCCCTAAGGGGAAATGTTCAATGTACTCACTTTTTAGAGATACTGTATATGTATATATATAGAGAGACAGCGCTGTTCAGGCAATATGCCACACACACACACAAAAAAAAAACCTTTTAATGATAGTCAGATTAATCACACATAAGGTACACACACTTAGGGGATCAGAGCAAGCAACATACCAATATAAAAAGTGGTGATAGGTACTAGCAAGTAGAGAAACCACAGATATAAAACCCTGTGTAGCTGTCCTTATTTACCTCAGTACCTACCAAACCCTACTGACCCTAAATCAAGCAAAATATCCCATAATATTTAAGTGCTGTAAATAAATACTACAGGCTAAAGTTGCTGAGGTAAAAAGGGGCAGTTATCTTGGTATTCCTTTATTTTTTTGTTTCACATGTCCACTTACAAATCATGCTATAAGTGATTTTTTTTCTCGCTCCTTCATGCTGATTAATAAAAGTTACGTTTTAATTTAATTTGTGAATTTTCTCCCTCTAGTCCTTTGGTGCCTTCCAGCTGTTGGGCCCAGAACACTGAGAAAATTAGTTGGGCCCAGAATTCTGATAAATTAGTAATTCCTTCACTGTTCTATCACCCCACACAACATGTCTCTACTACACTATTCAATCTTCTTATTTTCTACATCATTTAATCTATATCCTGTACACTGACGGGAGCCTTTAAACTATGAATACTCAGTAGGGAAAATAATTTTCTAACTATAAACAAGGCTAGAAATTGGTCAACCTATTGGAATAATAATTCTAGAATGAGTTGTGGGCGAAACGCGCGCGTCAGGGGAGCCCGTTGTCCCGAAGCTGTATGTCAGAGATCTAAGAACACTGCGGTTTCGGGACCCCGGGATTGCTCAACCTCTCTAGCTTTTCAATAGCATTAGTTTATAGCAAGTTTGTGTTTTCGTTCTTGCGATATAGCAATAGATCATGGTCTTTCCAAGCTACGGTAGTCTGGGCTTTTATTCACTTGTGCTGATTTGTATTATTACCTACTAATATGGGCAAATTGTATCTTTTTTTCATTTTAAGTACATTATAGCCCGATATAGGGTGTCCAAAAGGTTTACCTTGTTAATCTGCTATCACCATTACATGTGTCAAACCGACAAGGGCAAAAGTATCCCTTTATTTTAAGGCTGATTGTAGCCTGATACATTGTGCATAATAGGTCTATTAGATTGAGTATCCAGTCTCTACAGTTTTTTCAGCATTTGTGAATTTGCAAAACTTAGTTTTGCATACATTACTTGATGAAGGTCTCTGAAAACTTCTGAACAGAACCTCATCTATTGACTTCAATATATTTCGTCATTTATTTTGCATTATTTTCTCTTTAAAGGTAGAATCTGTTTGGATATTTAGACTATTTCTGGGTTTTTGACCCTATCAGGTCATGACCCATCTCTAAATATAATTCACCTCTGAAACATATTCATGTTTGAAGCATATATTAAGCACATTATATTCATATTTATTTTATTATATGACAATTAATAAAAGTTCAATTTTAAGGGCACTCATTTTCTTCCTCTTTCACTAATTTCTAGTTTACAGGGTTAACCCCTTTTACGAGTTTCCCCTTTTTCAGCTTCCCTTCTTTTTGTATTTAATGCTAAAATGTTGTTTTAGCTTGGTGGTGCACTACCCACGTTTCCTGGCCCACTGCCCAAGAAGGAACACTAGTAAAACCAAAACAGATCCCTACCTATCTCCTTTAGTACATAATACACGAGGGTGGATAATCTGTATATACTGAAAACAATTGTGCAGCTCTCTTGGTTCTCTTCAATGCCATCACATCCAGGGTTGGTGAAAGACTGTTTTGCACCCTAGACAAGACCAGCACCTTGTGCTACCCCTCCCCTCCCCCCAAAAAATGTTTTTTCCAACCTTGTGTGTCTCCTTATTCTCCTAGCCCCATTGTGTCTATTTCTCCCCCAACTCCTTTGTGTGTCTTTTCCCCCCCTTCCTCAGCCCCTCTGTGTGTGTCCGCCCCCAGCCCCTTTGTGTGTCTCTTTCTCTTCCAGCCCCTCGGTGTGTGTCTTTGTCCTAACAGCCCCTCTGCGTGTCTTTGTTCCCCTCTAGCCCCCCCACGTGACTCTTTGTTTCCCTAGCCCCTAAACATGTGTCTTTTTAACCCCTTCCCCTTTTCCTTCTCCACCGGCTCACTTCCATGTTTTTTTGAAAATCTTTTTATTGAGATTGAGATATGTCACTATGTAGTAAGCAGTGAGTTGGTAAACAATGTGAAACTCGCAGGTTTCTATAGTATATTAGTACACAAAATATAACACAATGAGATATGCAAATCTCCACATAACTTCCCCTAGAGAGACATTTTAAAAGCAATATAATTATACAACGAGGGGAAACAGTGGTATCATATAAAATGGAACGGCTGTAACAGACAGGTTGCTTCCCTTAGCCAGTATGTGCGTAGAGGGTAAACGGGAGTTGCGTCGGGAGAGGTCGTTCTCAGCTATTTATGGCGGGAGCCACATAACACTGTGTTACCTGGTCTTTCAAACGGGTAATTGAAGTCATTGTATGAAAGGCAAGCCACTGGCTCCCGCTAGGTTCGGGACCGTAGGTCCGTGTTGGTGTCGCTAGGTGTATCCTAGCACGCAAAAATAGTGGGAGTATTCCCAGTTCGTAGCTAGCATGCGTGAGGGCCAGCGTCGTTACCAATCCTGGCAGAGCCTGCAATACGCTGATATCCCGTGTTGCGAGTTACATGTCGCACTTCCATGTTGTAGCGTGGCCTAGTGGGGACTACGATAGAGGTGCTTGTTTCTCTCTACCGGACAGGAAGCAGTATGGCACTCTCTACGTGAACTTCCTGTCAGATCAGCTTGTTAGAGGGAAACAAGGTCCTCTACCCTGGTCCCCGCTTGGCCACGCTACTTACAGAGACTGGCAGAAGGAGAGTGATGTGCTATATGCTCCCCTCCTGCTGGTCACCCAGGCATTGAGCCCCCCCTGTCGGTTCACCCTAGGCAAATGCCTAATCTGCCTAGCGGTTGCGCTGGGCCTAATCACATCCAGTCCTCACTCTGAAAAAATGAGACTGCTGTAGAAAGCAATTTCTGCAGTAAAACATACAAAGAAAACCCCCAACTAGACACCTGGGAACGCAACTTCAAATCCATACATAGGAGAAAACACGAGAGTGGCTTGATAGACTTTACAATTATTTATTCCTAATACAAGTCAGGGCAATAAAGATGCTGAGAACATTTAAGAGATTTGAAGACAGAACATGGTGAGGGTTTTAGAGAAAAGTCAAAGTAAAAAAATTTGAAGTACAGAATGCAATGTAAAAGCATGGAACAGATATGGGTAGAGCAATAGAGAAAAAAGAGACAAACATGGAAAAGGCACAGGATAGCATTGGAAAAGGCAAAAGTAGCAGAAAAGAAGGTAGGAAAAGGGAAAAGAAGAAGATAGAGCAATAGACAAAAGGAATGAAAAGTTGCAAAGAGAGTAATGAAGACACATGGTTAATGTACGAAAGTGAAATAAATATTGTTACATATATCCTCATATTATTTTGAGTGAGGTAAGTAGTGACAAGGTGACAATAATATTGGGGCACACCACTGTTTAAAGGAAAAGTGTGTTTTTGAACCCCACTTGCTAATGGGACACTTTAAGCACCAAAACATCTTTATCTTAATGAAGCAGTCTGAGTGTATAGATCATGTCCCTGCAGTCTCACTGCTTAATTCTTTTTTTTGTAAATCTCATTTTATTTAGATTTTCATAAACAAGAGTACAAGGAAGCAGGACAGTTGTACATATGGGACTCACAGGTCCCTAGTAGTGAGTAAAGCCAGAGAGATAAACAATAAAAAGTAAATATAGAATGAACAGAAGAAAACCACGTATGTAGAACACATGTAGTAAGAGTGGATGTGATGTGTTTAAGTGCCTTTATGTTCCTAGGCTAGTTGTAGCTCTCAGGTTTCCCAACCATGGAGAAGTCACCTATCGTCCTGTCGCCCATGGTCTCTTCTGTGATCTGACAGGGGACATGTCGTTCTGCCTCCTGATCAACCGTGATTGTACAGCTATAAAACTTGTATCACGGTTTTTCCCCGCACCCTGACAGATGAGCTTTACCATGCTCTATAGTATACGGCTCTAATCCCTAATCTCTAGTTGAAAAGCACGGGTCTTCGACAGTCGAAGGGGTATGCATCCGTGTATGTTGGGGAACATTTGTGTTCAGGAGGCTGTCCCGTTACAGGTAACTTTTGGTAATGCGCTTCTACTTTTCTGGAGTCTGCTGACGTATGTGATTACTTGTTGGTTGTGTGGCTGTAGTGTGTGTATTGTCTCAGTATTCAATGGTGTGTCAGTGTGTGCGCACCTCTGTAACTTCCCACCCGGTTCGCCTCGGGAATCCTCCCGCATTTCTGGGAGCGGGTGAGGTTTAAGGAAAACAATAGAGGGGGGTAGTTAAAGTGGAGTGGTCCGCACTACGAGGGGCCCGCGCCCGTCCCCACCCCCGACACGGGCCCAGAGGCCCCCCCCGCCCGAGGGCGTTGAGCAATATACATGAACCATGGGCTCCACATGTCTGCGTGTTTGGTTTCCCTACCAGTTAGGGAGGTGTGGAGCGCCTCCGTGCTCTGTATATCTTCCACCCGTTGTATCCACTCCGACTTTGTCGGTGTGGTAGTTTGTTTCCAGTACGCCAGGATGGCTGCCTTAGCAGCCTTCAGCAGGTGCCGGAGGATTGACTTCTTATAGCTCGAAATCGTCTGCTGAGAGATGTGCAGGAGAGCCAGTTCGGCGGACCAGTCCGGCACGTCTCCCAGCACGAGCGTCGTCTCGGTTTTCACCATGTCCCAGTACGGGAGTATGTCTCGGCACTCCCACCACAGGTGGATCAGCGTGCCCCTCTCCTCGCGACATCTCCAGCATGTCGGCGGCACCGCCGGGAACATTTGATGTAGCACCATTGGTGTTCCATACCAAAATGAGATCAATTTGTATCCAACCTCCTGGTAGTAGGAGCTGATGGAGCTCTTATGTTGCCAAATCATTGTGGTGTGGTGAATGTCTTATTCAGGGACTCCTCCCAACGCCTCTTGAAGGTGGCCACGGATGGTTGATCGTTCATTATTAGGTATTGGTAAATTGTGGAGATGGCATGCTCTATGGAGGTGCCTCGTTCGCACAGGTCTTCAAACCACGTCGATTCCCTGTGGAGACGTTCTCTGTGTGGCAGCTTCGTGTAGTAGTGTTTCAGCTGCAGGTATCGCAGGATAATCATGAGGGTCCGTGGTCTCCCCTCCAGAATCGAGTCAAGGCCCCTAAGTCCGTTGGCGCCCAGGACCCGACGTATAGGTATATAGTCCCCCTCCCCCAGGAAACTCCATGCTCCGGCCGGCATGCCTCCGCCAATGCCTCTGTTAAGTGTCACCGGGAGAAATGGACTAGGCGTGGGTGATATGTTTAGCTTTTCCCTTAGAGATTTCCAGCCCCGGAGTGTGCGTGCGACCGGTCCCTCCTCGACTCCCCGCTCCCGAGGCCCCAGGTCCCCTCCCCAGATCATGCTTTCTATCCTACCCTCCGTTGCCTCCCTGTCCAGCTGTACCCAAAGCTTTTGCGAGGGGTTCTGGTGCCAATCTAGGATGCGCTGGAGGACCGTGGCCTGGTAATATTTCCTAAAGTCCGGGAGCTAGTCCCCCGCTGGACCTGGGCAAACAGAGGATGTCATGCCGCAATCTGGAGCGCTCGCCACGCCACGTAAAGCGGAGCACTGCCGTTTTCAGGGAGGAGAAGGACACCGGGAGTGTGATGGGTAATGTCTGTAGGAGATATAGCACCCTGAGTAGTACGTTCATTTTGAGCACTGCTATGCGCCCATGCCATGTTATGTGTGGGAGGGCCCACCTGGCCAAATCCGTTTTTATTGTATGCAGGAGGGGTTGGAAGTTGTTCTCATAGAGTCTCCCGGGGTCTGTGGCTACCCAGACACCCAGGTACTTCATTTTGCCGTGACACCATCTGAATGCGAATTCAGATTCCAGCGCCCTGAATTCCGCTGCGGGTATTGTAAGGTTCAGTACCTCACATTTTGTGAGGTTAAGTTTAAATCCTGATATTGCACCGTAGCGGTCAAATTCCGCCAGCAAGTTCGGCAGAGTGGTTCGTGGGTGTTTGACAAAAAAAAGTAAATCATCCGCGTACGCCGCCACTTTATGCGTGGATCCCCCTCCGTCGTACCCCTGTATGTTCGGGTTCAAGCGGATCGCCTGTAGAAGTGGCTCCAAGGACAGGGCAAATAACAGTGGGGAGAGGGGGCATCCCTGCCGAGTACCGTTATGTATCGCAAAATTGGTTGTCTGGGCACCATTGACCCTCATGGAAGCTTGTGGTGTGCTATATAAAGTCGCTATCCACGTCCAAAGGGTCGGCCCCAGGCCCATCGCCTCCAGCGTGGCCTGCATATACTGCCAATTGACGCGGTCGAACGCCTTCTCCGCGTTCCCCCCTCCTCCTCGCTAGGTGTTGGATGGAGAAGAGTCTCAGGGTACTATCCCACGCTTCACGCCCGGGGATAAAGCCCGTTTGGTCCACATGAATCAGATGCGGAAGATAGGGTTGGATCCTTGTAGCAAGCACCTTTGCCAGCAATTTGGTGTCAACGTTTATAAGGGAAATCGGACGATAGCTACCAAAGCATTGTGGGTCCTTCCCAAGTTTTAGTAAAATGGTTATTGTTGCGGACAGGGATTCCCGGCCGAATCTCCCCCCTCCACCACTGCGTTAAGGGCATTCGTGAGCCGCGGCAGTTCTCTTAAGAGATGAGTTCTACGCTCCGGAGCGTTCAGACCCCTGCAATGGAGGGTAAGAATCGATATTGGTGCCCTACGGTACGCCATCTGTTATAGTGGAGACTAGTAACTGTGCCCCTATGCCGTAAATTCAGGCACGGGGAGCCCCAACCCCCGCGGCGAGAGAGCGACCCTGGGCCCCCCGCGCGGACGAAGGAGAGAAAAAGAGAGAGAGAGGGGAGGAAGTAGTAAGAGAAGAAGAAGAAGAAAAAAAAGGGGGGGGGGAGACGGGGTCGAGAGAGATTAGGTGCGCAGTGGGAGTTTGTTGGTAGCGATGAGTGGAGGTGCGCGTCTGTGGGGTGTGGAGGTCCTAGTGTAGTATGTGTGGAGTGATGTATGAAGGTATATATAGGTGAGGTGTAGAGGTCCTTCTTGGGATTACGTAGATCCCGTAACTAATCCCTCCTGGCAGGAGGGTACTCGGGCAGCAACTTGACACGGCGGTGTGTCGCCCCGGAAGCCCGTCCGGGTTGCGCCTGTGCCCGCCATCCAGTCGCAATGGGTTAGCCCGAGTGTGGGTTAGGAAACGTGGTCCCGGCCCCGTCCAACGTCCAGGCAGCGAAAGAAGAGGTGTAGGGAAAGAGGAGGGATCGGTTCGTCCTGCCCCACCCATCCCTTTGAACAGCATAACCAGAGACACAACTTTTATCAAGCTAACCGACCGATGTGTAGTTATTCGGCTGGTACGAACTAATTAACAAAATAGAACTCAACATACCCCTATGCATAGCAAATACATTATGACTATTTGCATATATAGGTATATAAATAAGTTACTGTCACAAGATCAACAGAACAATAATAAAACAGAAAGCCTAAGGAGACTTAGCAATTATCTTGTGTGTAAATGTAATTACCCTTGTAATTCTTGCTATAGGGCATTTCATAGAAGCATCAATACCGGTGCTGACGATTATCTAATGGACTCCCCATGAACATATTTGGCAAACTGAGTCAACGTTTCAATCCAATAGGAGTTTTACGAAGTCAGGCTTTGCATGAAGATGCAATAAAACTATTTGAGATTTCTACATAGCACTCTGCCATGTCCTGTATTCAACTTCGGCACTTCAGAACTTTGGCATTTCGGAATTTCGGCACTTCTCTTGCAGCCACTTAGTAAATAACTCCCTAATTCCCACGCTATTAGGGAGTTATCTACCAAAAGGCTGAAAGACCTAAATTGGTCTTCCAGACAAATTTACTAATACTAAGTAAAAATTACTTAGTATTAGTAAATTTTGCCCCTACTCGCTATACCACTATAGCCTGTGGCTGCTCACTGTTAAAAAAATTAAAAATAAAAACTTAATCCACCAATCAGAGTGTTAAGAGTCAAATTACACAGCATGGGAAAATTCCAAAGAACTTTCCCACGCTGTGTAAAAGGAGACAGAGCACTCTGATTGGTGGATTTCAAGCCAACAAATCAGAGTGCTGTGACAGGTAAATGTAGAGACTTACCTGTCAGTCTCTTCATTTACCTTTCAGAACACTCTGATTGGATGGCTTAAACCCACCAATCAGAGTGCTCTGAGCCTAATGCGGAGCTCAGTCTGTGTGGAGCCCGCCATGGGTGAAGATGGATTATTTATTTTTGCGCTCTTTTTTTTTTTTGCGTCGGTTATTATGGATTTTTTATTTGGCTTTTTTTGGGGCTGAGATTTTAGAAGAAAGAAAACATCAAATGGTAAGTTTTATTTTTTTTACAGGTACTTAGTTAAAGGTCCCCCTCCTCATTATTTTTAGGGTGAGGGGGGTAGGTAGGGGTTAATTTTTTTGGGTGGCGGGGGTGACTAGGGGTTTGGGGACCCCTAGTCTTCTGAGGGGGGTAACATTTTTATTTAGGGAGATTATATATATTAGACAGGATTCTGAGAGTCCAAGGAAAACAATACATCTGTCCACATGGTTGTTTGATTTAAAAAAAAAAAAAAAAACACATTATATAAGTAAAATACAATGATTAATATGTGTCACATTTTCACAGGCCTATCCCACATCTGTATAGATTTGTTATGAGACTACACAGCAGCATAAACTGCTTATAAGGTTACTCTAGCTTACGGGCACATAATGCTCACCACAATAGAAAACTTTATTGACACTTACAATAAGTACAAAAAAATAGCAGCACAGGAAGAGCCACACGAAAAGATCCGGATGTCACGCTCCTTAGTCATAGCACTATCTTGGCGTGTTTTCATTAAGCTAACATTATGTCCAGGATTAGAGTTTCTGTGCCAGGCATCTCCCTTTGGATCGATTAAGTTAAAAGTTCCTTTTCTGTTTAAGTGTTTATTGTACTGTGGGCTAGTGGTTGGCCTGTTTCTGTATATATATCTTTCTGGGCACATAAGCACAAGGTCTATATTTTTTCCTCCTTGCTATTCATTTGTGATTGGCAGTACTGGATATTCTTGCAATGCTACATGGTAGCAAAAGGCTCCCATGCACGGCACAAACACACAAAGAATTGTTTATCAATTAATGTGACTGGATCACTAACAAATATAATTTCTAGGAGCACCTAAGTTATATCTAATGGTGTCGGCACCAGCTCTCAGAGCACACAGTGAAGGCTCAGGTACATTGACATATTATTTCCCTCTAATCCACAGGGACACAGAGTGATAAATGCTGCTCAAGGCAAAGATAAGCGGCCCATGGGGTTTTCTGCATACACAGAATACTTCCGTTGTCTAACCATATATGGCTTATTTTACTGACATTTGTCCTAAGGACACAAAATACATCTGGTGCGGTGTTCAGCTGCTTGCATATCGTGCTAGAGATTTCGATGTATTTGCAGCATTATTAGTATTTAGGTGTGGGGCCGGGGGGAGGACATTAGGTCCCCCCCCTTATTTTACTGTAGGGCCCCCACCGGCTGTTCAGGTGTGGGGGCCGGGGGCTGCTCACTGTTTAATAGACATGCCCCTACTCACGGTATAGCGAGTAGGGGCATAATTTACTAATACTAAGTAATCTTTACTTAGTATTAGTAAATTTGGCTGAAAAACAAATTTAGGCCTTTCATCCTTTTAGTAGATAGCTCCCTAATACCATGGTAATTAGGGAGTTATCTACTTATTCATTCCTGTAATTACACTGACTGACTAAGTAACTTAAATTTTATATGAATGTGTGTTACTTGATTGTTGTAAGTGTTGCAAATGCTTACAGCTGAATCCTGGCTATGTTTGTATACTTTTTATTTAAAATTGTAAACAGTGTAACATTCTTCGTTCTTCCACTGGGTAAGTTTATTAGTTCTTAGGCAATACTGTGCTTCGGAACTTCAGCACTTCGGAAATTCGGTAATTTTGGAACTTCGGCAATTCATATACTCGGACATTCGGAAGTACCCGAATGTTCAAATTGCCCGAAATTCGTCCGAATTCACATTCGGACCAAAATGAATTGCACATGTCTACTGATTTTACACTTGGGTACAATCTCTATAGCCATGATGGATTTATAAGGATGCAAATTCTAGAAACACAAATAAATGAGTGTAGGTACGCTAAAATCAGAGATGCTTGTGTTAGTAAATGAAGATCAGGAAAAGGCAGACATTTAAAATAATAATGGTTTCCTCAGTATATTTTAAGGAGGCTTATAGCAAGAGATATGCAAATGATTGCTTCAAAAATGTGCTGAAAAACTGTGATTGGAGGACAAGGTGCTGCAGAAACTAAAGAAAGTAAATGTAAATAAAGCACCAGGGCCTGACTGTATTCACCCACGAGTACTTAAGGAAGTAAGTGTGGAAATAGCCAAACCTCTGCTTTTAAACTTTCAGGATTCTTTTCTTTCAGGATTTGTACCACAGGATTGGGGAGAAAGGCAGATGCGGTTCCTATAGTTAGAAAGAAATCAAAATCCTTGAAATGATATATCTGTGAGCTTAACCTCTGTGACTGGGAAAGTATTTGAAGGGTTATTAAGAGATACATTTTAGGAATTTTCTGGGAAGAGCATTGTTACTAATAAAATGGTGTTATGCAATATAGGTCATGTGAAACTAACTTAAAGGCACACTATAGTCACCAAACAACTACAGCTTAATGTAGTTTTCTGGTATCTATATCATATCTCTACAGGCATTTTCGTGTACACATTACTGCCTAGGGACACCACCAGTGGCAGTCACTGAGACGGTCACTAGAGGTACTTCCAGGGTCAGTGCTGCACGTTGTTCAGCCATGACGTCCAGCATCTCTACGCTCTGCATGGAGACGCTGAACATGTCTTATAAAGATTAATTTATTCAATGCATCTCTATGAGGAGATGCTGACTGGCCAGCTTAGCATTTGGTTCCGCCCCGGCCTCCTTGGTTGAGATCATCTGAATTGACGATCTCATCCAATCCAGTGCTTTCCCATAGAAAAGCATTGGATTCGCTGAGGTGGTCAGTTCTGCTATGCTTAGTCAAGTAGGCGGGGCAAGGGCAGAGCAAGCGCCAGCAGACCTGCGTGGTGCTGGAATAAAGGCAAGTTTTTACTATATATAAAGTGGGCAAGGGGGGTGGCCACCTAGATAGTGTTTTTAACATTACGTACTCCTGACCCTATAGTGTTCCTTTAATTGCATTCTGTGAAGAAGTAAGTGGAAGTATAGATCAGGGTACTGCAGTGGATGTAGCCTACTTGGGTTTTGCCAAGGCATTTGCTACAGTTCCACACATTAGGTTAGAGTTCAAAATAAAAGAAATTGGTCTAGATGAAAATGATTAATTATTGTCAAAAATTTTAAATTATTGTCATTAATGGTAAATTCTCAAGCTGGAGAAAAGTGGTAAATGGTGTTCCTCAGGGTTCTGTTCTGGTACCACTTCTATTAAACATATTTATAAATGATCTTGAAATAGTCATTGAAAATCATGTTTCAGTGTTTGCAGATGACACAAAATTTAGGTAAGACAAATACAATGTTAATAGGATATTACTTTGCTGCTGAGGGATAGATAGATTAGGGGACTGGGCACTTAAATTACACCCTAAATGGTAGTGAATTAGGGAATGAAACACATGAGATGGATTTGGTAATTGTTATAGACACCAAACTAGACAACAATGTGCAATGTCAATCAGCGGCTGCTATGGTCAGTAAGGTATTGTCAGGCATAAAAAGGGACATTCGTATAATTTTGTCTCTTTATAAATCAATAGTAAGACCAGACTTTGCTGTGCAATTTTGGGCAACTGTTCTATGGAAGGATATTATGACACTAGAAAAAATGCAGAGGCGGGCTACAAAATTAATGTTATGAAAACAAATTAACAAATTTAAATTTAAGTTTTGAAAAACGGTGCCTCAGAAGGGATATGATTGCATTATACAAATATATTGGGGGCCAAATCAAACCATTGTCTGGAAATCAATTCATAAACAGGACTATACATAGGACACAAGGTCACTAATTTAGACTGGAAGAAATGAGATTTAGTCAAAGAAAATGTTGTTGTTTTTTTACAGTAAGAATAAGGATGTGGGATTTTCTGCTTGAAGCACTGGTTTTGTCAGAGTCTGTGCAGATAAAACAGTAGCTGGATGAATACTTGCAAAAATCTAAAGGAACACTATAGTCACTAGAACCACTACAGCTTAATGTAGTGGTTCTTGTATCTATAGCATATCCGTGCAATCTTAGTACTGTAAACACTGCCTTTTCAGGGAAAAGGCAGTGTTTACATTGCTGCCTAGGAACACATCTTGTGGCAGTCACTCAGACGGCCATTAGAGGCGCATCCTAGTTCAGTGCTGCACAGTGTGCAGCACCTACGTTCAGCGTCAGCATGGAGGCGTTGAACATTCCCCATTGATTCAATACATCTCTATAAGGGCAGCTGATATGGGGAGCGCAGCGTTAGCACTGGATTAATATTAATATTCTCAGCCATGGAGGTGTGACCAGGCACGGCAGTTGAGAAAAGGAAAGTTTAGTACATTTTATCTCCACAGAGAGGGGAGCCGGTGAGCTAGACATGGATTCCAGCACTATACTGTATGGAATACATGTTTGTATTCAAGACACCATAGTGTTAATTTAATATTCATGGATATAACTTAATATGTAGGGTAAAGGCTACATGAGCAATGGAGAGATCTGGCTGCAATTCTGGGATTGAGAAGGAATTGTGCCCTAGTTTGTTGCAAAAGCTTGTATTTTTACCTTCTTTGGATCAACACCAAACCAGATGTGAGAAAGGTTTGATGGATTAATGTCTCTTTTATGTCTATATAACTATGTTTTACTTTTATACTATTACAGTATAAATGGAAAACCCTCCACAAATGACAGAACACAGAAAGTCTTCGGGATATGACAATGAGATTCAGTGTTTATATATGTTTTCAATTTGATTGGCAGTATGAAAGATATATCATGGTGCTCATTCTGCAGGTACAAAATCAATTGCCGAATGTACATTTGTGAAATTTATATGCGTTAAGTCACTTTAAAACACCATTGAAATTACAAGAGTGGATTGGCCACTAAAGGAAGCTCAGCACAGACCTCTTACATTTAAAACGATTAACAAACTTGAAAAACATAAATAAACACCCCAGATGTGCACTGTGGGTTACACAGGTTTTCAGATCAATCTGCTCTCTTAATATGAACCTAATAGCGAATGGTAAAAGCATAAAAAAGGAAAGTGCTCTGTGCAAAAAGGCGCTTAATAGTGATACAAATAGTAATCAGCAGCTCAACACACGTGCAGGTATCCCAGTCCTACACAAACAAGTTGTGAAGAAGAGTGTGAACTTAGTGGGTGATACTACCCCCCAACAGAGATCACTCAGTGGAGCGCTTTAAGATAAATGAATACCTTACCCCTATTACAATAATAGTTGACTTAGGGGAATAAACAACGTATAAAATCTAAAACAAAAAGATAATACACATCATGGTGCAGTATGCAAGTAGAATATGTAGGAAGTGGAAGAGAATGTATGTCCAACTCACATGGTACCGAGCCTAAAGATTGGCTCGAATCACAGTAGCTTGGGTATACTGAGGTAATACCAGACCTTCTCCCGATATAGAGCTCACAGGGTATATAGAAGAAAAAAAGAGGTAGAGTTCCTAGTGCAAATCTAAGTTCACACTCTTCTTCACAATGGTAAAAGTATGTTGCGTATGTTTACGTTTAATTTATGCTCTTTATCCACCAACTACATCTACAATGTTTTTAAGAAAACATAATCTATAAAAATATATTGATGTTGATTCATATATTACTCTAGAGACCCAGTACATTATTTTCTATTTCACTTGTTTGATTTCTGAAAAAAAACCTCTGGTTTATATAATTAATGTATAGAGCATCATTATTTCAGCAATAGATCTTACACCGCCTGTCTTCTTATGGGATAGCATTACCTGCCTGCACCTCACCTGCTAAACTCCACCGATAGATCGTCCGAGTAGTTCTTCCTGGGCTTGGATTTTGATACTTCTGTTTGGGGGTACACCAGTAAGACTGAGATTAGGGAAAATATCTGATTAAATTAAAAAGAAGAAGAAAAAAAACCCACTGTCCTCAACATGGGGTTAGCGTTAAAAATTAAGAACTTTTTGGGAATTAAGAATACTCATTATTTACAAAGACATTACCACCTCACTTGTACAGTGAAGGAAAATGTATACATAATACAGGAATTAAAAAAAAAAAAAAACATATTTGTTAGAAACAGAAAAACTATAATAGTGGGCCAAATATATAAAAGTATAAAGAAGCCCGTTGACTTCAATAATGTGAGTTTTGGTTAATATAACTTAAGTTATATAAGTTTTTGCTTTTGACAATGATATGACATATTCTAAAACTGCACCCATATGTACGGGTTATATAACGATTATAGTTTGTGAAGAAATCCCTAAATTATTCTCTCAATCCTAAAAGAATAACCACAAACAGAAACTCTCCTTTCTGATGTTCAAAAAACGAGACTAGATTTTTTTTACCATTTGTAAAAACAGAATTAATGGATCAAATCCCCAAAATGCATTAATTGTTCGTACAAGAGAGAAGATCTGTTGTCTTAATACTTGATAATAAGTACTCACCCTCACCAGTCAGGTCCTCAATATCTGTGTCAGTAGAATTATCGGGAAGCTTTGCTGAGGTCTGCATCTCAGGTTCCATGTGAGTGATATCCATGTTGTGTTCATCTGAACAAGTCTGCCCTTTGCAAGGTTGTTCAACTAACAGTGAAGACCGATTTACCTATGAAACAATGTTAGTTTAAAACAGTGGCAAAACTGTACTTCTTCTGTGTTTGTAGAATCACAACCGCCTCTTCCACTCTTGGCTGGTCTGGTTTATTCTCCATGCCAGCTGTGGAGGGCTTCTGCTCACTTGGAGCATGCACTCAGATGAAGGGAAGTTGTCTTCAAGAACATTAATTATGTTCTTTATTAGAGGAATCCTGGTCATGGATGTATCAACTGACTGCAGAACTTTTTTGTCAAACCATTTTAAAGTAGTTTGATAAAAACTAGAACTATCCTGGCATGCAATGTATAGCTTTTTAGAAGTCCAAAATCTGCATTATTCAATCAAACCTATCAAGCTTGTATGGTTATAATACAATGTGCTCCATGTCATTTGACATGTCCACAGCCTATTTCTGTCATCCAAGGCAGGACCAATTTGGAAGGTTTACTAGAAGGAGGAAAGCCCATGGTCCTTGCCTCTAAGCTGGACCAGACATACCAGTTCAGGGCTGAATCAATGTAGAAAGGTCTGAGTTTGACAAGGCAATTAAGAATTTGCTTTCCATAGTGGGTAAAACTACATGCTGACATTAGATTTTCAAGAGGCAGCATAAGGGGTCATTAAAAATGGAGAATATTGTAACACTGCAGAACTATAACATTCCTATTAACAAATGGATGAACAAAAGACATTGAACATATATTAAAGATAGTTTTTTGTTTTTTTTTAATCACTCTCCTTTCTATTTACAGTAGTGTTGCCTTTTTCATACTTACAGGAAATGGTTCCAATCCCTCTTGAATTACAAAACCCTCTATAACATGGGTCAGAATCTGTGGTTTCACTATGGCCTGTGGTATTTTGTTATCTGGTCCCGGGATGCTGTTAGGTTTTAAAGCACCATTGCTCCTTGTGGTAGCAGCGGGCAGGAGAAGTGGAGGTGCCGGAATGGAGGCATGAGACGAATCAGACGGAGATTTAATCACTGACGCGCTCACTGAAGATGCCAGAGTTGGTAGGCCTGTGGGGTTAAAAGAACAAAACTCTACACATCACCTTTAATTTATTCTCTTCCCGCAGCTGTACTTTCATAGTGATAGATGCACTGTAAACAATGGATATATGTTTTATGATGACCTATTCCTAAACTTAAGATCTACACCTATTCATTTGCTGTTTGAAATGCACAGCTGGAGGTAGTCTGTGCAAGGTGTCAAGAAGCATCAGAAATCATCAAACATCAAATATGATCAAAACATCACAAATCACAACCTAGATACTTTTTTGATAAAAGTATTACATCTATGCTTGTGGAACCTGTTAATGGGGTGCAATTTGATCACGTTTCCAACTGTATTTAATTCCATTTATAATTTGTTATTTTTAAACATATGAACTCAGGGTCTTCCACTCCTGATAAAGAATATATCTGAAATTAGGGGAATTATTATTGGCATGAGATTATATACATTTTTTTTTATTATTATTGCTTTGGTCATGAAAATAGTTTTTGTCTTTATTTTTCAACTTTATTGGTGTTTATATCATTGATGTCTCTTTGGCTGACTCAATAAATGTATTAAATATAGGTGTTAAATTATAGTGGACATTTTAGATTAATTATATTATAATCATATAAATAAAATATTAATCAGTAAATCAGTGTTTTTCACACATAAGTATATTAATCAGTAGATTGGTACTCTGAGAAGTACCCATAGACATAGAGAGCCATAGGTTCTGCTGGGTGTGCACAATATATCACATCACGTGTCAGACTGGACTTATGGAACACCAGAAGATTTTCTTGCGGTGTGTCGTGGCTGGGTCTGTCTTCTTTGAATATACAAGGTATTCTGCTCATTAAGTGAATACCACCAACAATTCTATGAAGGTCGTCCATGAGGTACTCTTTGTTTTAAGTCACTTTGAGCCTTTTCTCACCTGCAGTGGACACCTGCTCTGCCCATTGAGAATTTAAATGTTTTATGTTTATATAAATACACCTGCTTAATAGTACTTAAAAGGGGGAGAAGAAAGCTCTAAAATTTTGTTTAGTTATATTTTGTTTTATTTAGACTGGTGAATAAAAAATGTTGCTTATTGTTACTCATTTTAGTGGTTACGGTAATAAGAGTTAACGGTCAAACCATTCTGGAGCAGTCTGACAAAATACCAGGCTCTTCCCATCACACAAATCAAATTTCAGCATTAATAAGTGCAAATCCGTCCATCCTTAGCAATGACAGGCTCAGAATGCTAGGCTAACTTAAACAAATTGAAGCGATATTTAAAAACCTCCAGCCATTTCAATGTGCATAGGGATTTGGGTAGTGTGCAAGTAATGTTTGTTATAATATGTGCTAGTGCTGTGTATTATAGTCACTGCTGCCGCCCAGGAGTAGTGGGAGTTTGAGCGCAGGGCTTAATTTTGTATGTTTGTATTTGCTTTAGTATTACACAGTTATGTCACAGTGCTGCCACCCACCCCATGTGTTCCCTTTTGAGGGTTAATAAGTATGTAGAAGTTTAGAAAAATACCCCTCTCTGTCTCATTATATATGTTACCTTTTAGCTGAAAACAGCAAGGTGAATTGTTAATGCAGATGTAGAACTCACCTAAAAGGTTTGTATGTTTGTACTAACTAAATAAAAGGCAGCTTATATTTCTAAGTATGGAAATCTTTCCTCGCAGACCGGATGCCTTTCATCTGTACACACATACTTTTTCTTATGCTTGTTTTGTCCCCAGCCTACAATTTAGGGAACCATCTTGGAAGGTACTGGAGTTGATGTTTACCTTGCAGTACGTGATCTACAGGAAGCTCCTCTCCACTTCCAATGGGGAGTGCAGGTGGAGATAGTGTTGGAGGTGTAGGAGTGTGTGCAATCACACGGACACAGTCTGGCTGAACCACAGGCATATCTTCAGTACACATGTTTTCAACCTGATAAACCTACGAATACAAAGTGCTTCACAATGGAGAACTCTGGCAGCTCTGTACATCAAATATGAATCTTACCCAATGCAAAATATATTTGAATATACAGTTACAATGTCAACTCTGTACAAATGTACAGTAAATGTTAATTTTACTTAACATGTTAAAAGGGTAAAGTAAAATGTAGAAGGCTAAAATAAAATTCTACACTTTTTACATGCTATATTAAATATCTTAAGCTGATACATGATTGCCATGTGCCATTTATAACAAGCTCTTTGTAGATTACTCATTAATCCTTTTGTGATTTGCTGGAACAGTACAACCTAATTGCCCTTTCTTAGTTACATATTTTAAACAAAGCAACAGGTGGTGTTTGTTCAAGAACTCGAACTGGAACAAAATCACTTGAATGTCTTCCAAATTATCCATTTTAACATTTGCTTTCCTTGCATTTTTATGTACATATAGTTTTTAACTAATTTACAAAAATACAGCATAACTATCTTTACGACATAACATTTACATTGTATTTCCTGCTTTTACATGCATATATATATATATTTTAGTAGAGTTCGTCTTCTTATTGTCCTTATATAGCTATGTGTGTGTTTTGAATTTCTGATGACTGATTTTGGCTTCTCTATCCATTCTGCTCTTAAAGGAACACTGTAGTCACTTAGACTACTTCATCTCAATGAAGTGGTCTGGGTACAACGTCCCTGTCCCCTTAACCCTGCAATGTAAAACACTGCTGTTTTTGAGAAACCGCAATGTTTACATTGCAGGCTTAACTCCTCCTCTAGTGGCTGTCATACTGACAGCCAATAGAGGTGCTTCTGCAGCACAGACTGAGTAAAACTCGGCCCCATAGGAAAGCATTGCTTCAATGCTTTGCTATGAGAAAGTTTGAATGTGCACAGCGCTTGCCTCGCATGCTCATTATCTTCCCAATTCTCTTCCATGAGGAGCACTGGATTGGATCCTCGCGTCTGGAGAAGAGAGGTAAGTAACACAAAGGGAGCCTTGGCACTGGAAACAAGGTAAATAAAGAAGGGTTGTAGTGACAGGCACACCAGGGCCCCTGATATTAGGCATGTAGATTTGTATTCCTAACGTTAAAGTGTTCCTTTAAGTAAATAGTTACTATTGCTATGAATTTCAGCAAAGACCTGCAGAAATATGTCCCATATACTGTCTGCTATCCCAATTACGTTAAAATTACATCATCATTACACTTCTCCATATTATCCTTAATTTCTGATCAATCCTAGATAGATTTTCTTTCAACAAGACATTCACTGCACCCACCCCCTTTCCAAGAGGGGAACTCAGGGCTCAGTTCTTGGCCCCTCACCTTTTCCTTTTTACCCTCCTCCCTCCTCCCACCATCAACTGATCGTATCTTTTCTCACAGCTTTAATTTCTTTGCAAATTATACTCAGAACCCCTATACACAAGACCGCTCTTCCTACATTTTTTTTCTGCCTTTCTGACAGGAAAAACATGAGGAAAAGACAGGGATGTCCTCACTTTTATGCACATAAACCATCCTTTGACCATTTCCCACTCACTCACAACCCAGGTGTCACCTCCTTAAAGTGGTCTGGGTGCAGTGTTCCTGTCCCCCTTAGTCATGCAATGTAAATCATTGCAGTTTTAGAGAAACTGCAATAATTGCATTGCAGTACTAAGAGTTTGTTTCTAGTTGATTGACAGTCACTAGAGGCACTTGGTGACTTTTGATCGCCTTACTGATACTGGACGTCCTCACACTCTGCATGAGGACATCCAGCATCAGTTAAATCCCCATAGGAAAGCATTTGCTCTCTCTCCTTTAGCTCTTGTCAATGCGATCCTTCCCAATTCTGCTCATTCACACTCTTAGCCCTATACCACTGTAACAAATTCCCACCCACATCCAAACGGCTACCTCTCTCTCCCATCCTTTTGTAAGTACCTCACCTAACAAATAACTTTATAACAATTTTTTTACGGTTCCTCTTTCTTTTTACTTGATTTAAACCCTTCCCAATATCCCAACTTTCCTAACAGTATCCATCACACTGATCAATACCTGTAACCCAGCTGTAACGCGGTTTGGATGGTGATACATATGTATTATTCTCTTTTTCTATGCAACCATATTGTTCTATAAGTTCACTGCAACTTGTGTTCTATAAATTGGAATTGTGCAACATTGTGTATTATGTCCTATATTCTTTTCTATCTCAACGTAAATGCAGATTGTTTGATTGCGTATCTATACAAAGCACTTTGGATAAGGGCACTTTTTAATAAAAGGCTGTAATTTCTCTAGAATTTACATCGTTCCCTAAAACATTATAAATCACCGGTAACATGTTTTTTCCCTTTTTTCAAGAGACGCTATGTTAATACTAAGGATGTATCAAATTATATCCTAATCCAGTTCAAACACGGCAAAGCCAGGGATAACTTTGCAAATGAGGAGGAGGTATGTAAAACAACAAAAACACTGTTTTACTTATCAGTTTCTCTGTGCTGACCTACAGGTGTCTACCACATAGCTTATGACAATGACGAACAAGGAGCTAAAATGGAGGCACCCAGTTGGAGGATAAAGACGTGTGGATTTCTACAATTGGTTAAATTTTTCATTCCTCTCAAATTCTTATTTCCTACTTCTATGCTTGTAAACATAATATAAGAAATTCTGGAAAGTGACAATTTTTGTTTAAATAACTGCATATAGCCCCAAATGCTTACCACAGGAGGCTCTGCTTGCGCAGACTGTATGTGTAAGTTTACTGCAACAGTCTGTGGTGGTGGAAGAGGATGGAATGGTAGTTGAACCAATGCTTCTGCTGCAGGAAGTTCCTCTTCAGAAAGCAATGCATTCTGCATCAAAACTTGACCAGGTGTTAACATTTCAGGCTGTACTGCTATTGCTTGCATGGACTGTAGCGGCAGTGTTTGAAGCTGAGCAGGAGGGGTCGCTGGTAGATGTGGAGAAGAAGCTCTATGTGGTTGCAGAATATGGTCTCCAGACTGGGGTGTAGATGTTATTGGAGACATTAACTGATGCCCAGACGAAACTACAGCTTGGTGCTGTAATGATCCATTGTGTGTTACTGGTGACTGAGCCGGTGGAAGTGGTGGAAGGTGTGCTGGAAGAGTTAGCTGCGGTGCTGAATGCACTGTACTGTGAAGAGTGTGATGTGAATTATTTCTTGATGGAAGAGCTGACTGCATGAGCAGAGGTGATGGAGACTGGATAAGGGCTTGTGGGTGAATAATTATAGTAGGAGACTGACATGGGGAGTGATTTGGTTGAGGAGACACAACCACGGATTGCTGGGCTGACTGTGAGAGAACTGGAGATGGGGGTGGTGGGGTTGGAACAGGGGTGCAGTGATGTGAATGAGTACTGGTATGAATGGGAATACTGGTAATTGGTATACACTGCTGAGCAGAAGGGGTTTCTATATTTGGATTGTGTAAGGTAATGGTCTGAATCTGATGCCTGTGTTGAATTTGTTGCTGCTGCTGTAATATCATTTTATGATGGGACAATTTAGGGGGGTCGGAATGGAGTGGAATTGCTGGATATTTGCCAAGAGAATGCGGATGAATTGGAGAATATGACACTGTAAAAAAGTAAATAACAGTATTTACATTTGCTTACCTACTGTTTTGTTTATATCACAAATATCCTAAGTGAATAACCTCACAAATTACTGTGAATCGGCAATTATTTACGGCTCAGTAGACTATTATATGCAAGACTGTGCAAAATTCCATATACATGCTAATTGAAACATGCTGGTAAGGCAATATTTATTAGCAGAGCTATGAACAATTTAATTCCGAAAGCCTATTCAGCTGTGAAGCACTAAATCAAAGTGAAAATAGCATTACCAGTGAAGCAGCATTACCAGATATGCAGGTTGAGATTTACATATCCTGCAACCTAGACAGGAAAATTGGTGCACTAATCTCCAATCCTTTTAAGGATAGGACAGTAACCTAAATCCCATAATGCACTGAGGCTTACATCACTGTTATAAGACAAGCAAATAGTTTGTCATTTTTATCAAGGCAAAAGCAGGTGACATTCTTGGCAAAATACTAAAGAAGAAGTAATCACCATGGAAACCCATAGAATGTGGTAGAACCACTTACCACTTTGCTCAAGAACAGCAAGTGTTTTCCCTTGACAAATATGTACGGCCCAAAACAATCATCAGTCATAACTATCAGATGCCTTATGCACTTAAATACATGTAAACACCCTTATACTATAAACCTTATAGTCCCTTACACAAAACTCTTTAACGTTATGTCTGAGACCTGCCTGGTGCTATGAGCTGGTGTAAACTCGACGTGCGTGTTACAGCTGTACAGCGGGCCTCAGAATTCTCTCCTCTGTGGGTATTCTCACAACAGGAATCTGTGTAGATAGCTTTAGAGCTGGTTACAGTGGTTTTTTGACATACAGTGAGTGGCTGGTCGTGGTTGCCTTGTTTTGCTGGATTGCTCTGTGAACATGACATCTCCAGCATTGGTTGGCTTCTTAGTGTTAAATTCTGAACCTACACAAAGAAAAACGACAGCACCAACAGCATGAAGATATGACTGGTGACAGCAACCAAGCTGACAGTGGCACTTTTTTTATCTGAAATATTAACAAATATTCAATACACAAAGGTGGCACCATCGAAATAAGTATGAAAATAACAATACAGATTATCATGGCAGTAAAGGTAGCCCTTCATGCTCCAGATGATGACCTTAATGACCCAAAATGTTGTTATTATTGCCATTTATATAGCGCCCACAGATTCCGTAGCGCTTTACAATATAATAAGAGGGGGGATTTAACTATAAATAGCACAATTACAAGAAAACTTACAGAAACAATAGGTTGAAGAGGACCCTGCTCAAACAAGCTTACAGTCTATAGGAGGTGGGGTATAAAACACATTAGGACAGGAAACAGCAACCAAATAAGGTGGGAGTGAAGCAGAGCTGGAAGAGAGAGTAGAGTGCTGCCCTTTAGGAGAGAGCAAGAGACAGGTATGTGAGGTAGAGGTAACTCTGGGAGGCCATAAGCTTTCTTAAGAGATGGGTTTTAAGGCACTTCTTAAACTATTGAAGACTAGGGGAGAGTCTGATGGTGGTGGAGAGGAGTCCTCCAAGCGTGAGTTGGCCGTACAGGTGCGAGCAGCGGACAGGAGAAGGTCACAGGCAGAGCGGAGAGACAGAGAAGGAGCATACCTATGGATCTGTGATGAGATATAAGAGGAGCTAGAATTGTTCAATGCTTTATAGGTATGGGTTAGCACTTTAAATGTAAATATTATAGGATACATGAAGCTAATGTAAGGACTGACAGAGGGGTGAGGTGTAAGAGGACCGACTAGAGAGGAAAATCAGTCTGGCGGCAGCATTTATTACAGACTGTAGCAGGGCAATACAGCTTTTGGGAAGATTAGGAGAGGGTTAGAATAATCCATGTGGAAAAATTACTAGAGCATGGACAAGCTCCTTGGTAGCATCTTGTGTAAGAAAGGGGCGGATGCGGGGTATGTTTTTAAGATGGAATCTACAGGATTTGGTAACAGACTGGATGTGAAGCTCAAATATGAAGCCAGAATCAAGTATAACACCAAGACAGCGCGCTTGCAAGGATTGGCTGATGTGGTTACCACTCACTTGAAGGGAGAGCGAAAGAGGAGGATCAGTATTAGGGATTGACCGATATTGATTTTTTAGAGCCGATACCGATATTCTGTGAACTTTCAGGCCGATAGCCGATATAATTTGCCGATATTCTGTACATTTACCATTTTGGAAAATAAAAACTATTTCTAAAGGTAAATGCACAAAATATACATGCCACATGTAGTGGATGCAGCGTGTGTTTGTGTAGTGTGTGTTGAGGATGCAATGTGTGTTTGTGTAGTGGATGCAGTGTGTATTTGTCGAGTGTGTGTAGTGGATGCAGTGTGTATTAGTGTAGTGTGTATATAATGAAAGCAGGGTGTTTGTGTAGTGTGTGGGTAGTGTGCATAAAGTGAATGCTGTATATACTAAATGCAAAGTGTTTGTGTGTATTTGTGTAGTGTGTTTATATAATGCAGAGTGTGTGTGTGTGTGTTTGTATAGTGTGTATATATAATGCAGTGTGTTTGTGTAGTGTGCATTATAGAAACACACTACACAAACATACTGCATTATATACACACACTACACACACACACTGCATTATATAAACACACTACATTATATACACACACTACACAAACACACACTGCATTATATAAACACACTACACAAACACACTGCATTATATACAGTGTGTGTAGTGTGTGTATATAATGCAGTGTTTGTGTGTAGTGTGTATATAATGCAGTGCGTTTGTATAGTGTGTGTATATAATGCAGTGTGTGTATTTGTGTGCATTGTATACACACACAGTATATTATATACACACACACAGCATTATATACACACACTACACAAACACACTGCATTATATTGTGTAGTGTGTGTGTATATAATGCAGTGTGTGTTTGTATAGTGTGTGTATATAATGCAGTGTGTGTATTTGTGTGCATTGTATACACACACACACTATACACACACACACTGCATTATATACACAGTGTGTTTGTGTAGTGTATGTGTATATAATGGAGTGTGTGTGAGGGGGCATTTTTTTATTAAATTAATATTATTATTTTTTTAGATTTAATTATTATTTTTTGTTTGTTGTCCCCCCTCCCTGCTTGTTGCCTGGCCAGGGAGGGGGGATATAGCAGTCCCTGGTGGTCCAGTGGTATTGGCTCACCTCCCAGCAGCTCCTCCAGCTCCCCAGTGCAACTCTCGCGGCCAGCGTGTCGCGCGGAGCGTTGCCATGGTGATCCATGGCAACGCTCTGACGGCCGCGGGTCTCACGAGAGTTACACTGGGGAGCCGGAGAAGCTGCTGGGAGGTGAGTAAATGCTTGATGCCCGCCCCCCCCGCCGGGCTTGTAATGAGCCTGGCGGTCTCAGGAGGTATTATCGGCAATATCGGTATCTGAATTGGCCGATACCGATATTGCCGAAAATACCGAATATCGGCCGATTATATCGGTAAAACCGATAATCGGTCGATCCCTAATCAGTATAAGGGGGAGGAAAGACAAGGAGCTCAGCTTTAGAAAGATTGAGTTTCAGAAAGCGGGAGGACATCAAGTCAGAGATGGAAGAAAGGCAAGCAGTGACACGTTGCAGTACGGCAGGGGAGAGGTCCGGGGAGGAGAGATATATCTGGGTGTCATGAGCGTACAGGTAGTGGAATCCAAATAAGGTAATAAGTTAGCCAAGAGAGGCTGTATAAAGAGAAAATAGAAGGGGGACCAAGGACAGACCCTTGGGGAACTCCAACTGAGACAGGATGAGGGGGAGGAGATATCATTAGAAAAAGAGATACTGAATGTGCGTTGGGAGAGATAGGAGGAAAACCACGAGAGGACAGTGTCACAGAGACTGAGTCATTGAAGAGTTTGAAGAAGGAGAGCATGATCAACGGTGTCAAAGGTTGCAGAGGACAAGGAGAATTAATATGGAGTAGTGGCCTTTGGATTTAGCTGCGATTAGGTCATTAGTAACATTAATAACTTTGAGAAGAGCTGTCTCAGAGGGGCGGAGCCTAACTGCCGAGCGAGACACACGCACCGGGAAACAGCTCCCGATCAAAACAAACAAATCAAGGGGTAAACACAACGAAAATCGAAGCGGAAAACGTCAGAAAGGCAAGCGACAAGCAGGGGAATCCCGGGGGCAGCTAATGACCCCAAACACATGAGAAGCACACACCCTGAGGACCCCCAATGGGGCCTACACAAGCCAGCACCGGGGAGAGGCAGCCGCTGAGAACCCGGACACATCGCCCACACACACTGAGGCAAACCAGACGTAAGCGACAGAAGATCTCCAGACCCTCTGTTACTCCCGCAAGAGGAGAAAACTCGGGCCCTAGAGGTGACCGAGTTTGTGGCCAAGGAATGCAGGTCTGCATACCAGCTTGGGGCGGGGGACATCCTCTCGCACACCGGCATGACAGCGGAACGAACTGATCACCATCTCAGGTACGCACACAAGGCCTCCAGAAAGGGCATAGGCTGAGGCATACTGGACTGATGAGACGCACGGCCCGCAGCCTGTGACCCTGCTCACCACACAGAGACTCCCTCTCCCATCAATCGGAGGCAACAAAAGTTTATTAATTTTAAATGTGGGACCTGAAGCCCAATATAACGTACGCAGACTACACAGTTATGTTTTTGTTTGTTATACTTTCTTATCAATGTCTACCTACTGAGGCAGCGGATTATAAGCATTGTGTTTGCAGTCTTGAAGAGCCTCAGTGGCTTTAATTTCTGTGAGTCTCACACGCACTATAGCCAACTTACATGCTAGCACTTTGCTACACATACCTCTAGAGGTTACACCAGCCTGATACTGACCTGCTTGCTCTGACACTAACATTCTATGTGGCATCTCACTAACAGGTGTAATCATAACCTTGCAATCCTGGCTGACCGCTGCTTGAATGCATAGCTATCACTGTCCACTTGCCTACAGAATTCAGCATGTTTATTAATGTTTATTAATAGTTTTCCCTTTTCATAAACTCTCAAAGGGCGAGATATTTTGTCTAGGCATACCTGCATACATCCTGTGAACAAACCAAATATCCTGTTCGTTGTTCTAAGAAACATTACAATTGTAAACTACAGACATAGTAAAAAAATTTCATGTTCATTCAAATACCCTGAATGTAAAGCTTGATAAATAGTCGGAGGACTGCCATTGGGGTACCTAAGGCTTGTATGTAACCATCCTATGCACTGCAAAAAAAAAAAAAAAAAAATTATTTTTTTTAAAGAGCAGTCTCAGTAGAGTGGAGAGGGCGGAAGCCAGATTGAATAGGGACAAGGAGACCGTTGGAATTGAGGAAGTGAAACATACTGGTAAAGACAAGTCTTTCCAGAAGCTTTGAGGAAAAGGGGAGCCAGGATATGGGACAATAGTTAGAAGGGGAGGACAGGTCAAGAGATGTTTTTTTTCAGGATAGGTACTACAGTGGCATATTTAAAGGTCAGCAGGGACAACACCAGAAGAGAAAGAGCGGTTGAAGATGTGTGTTAAGGAAGGCACAAGACAAGGGGAGAGAGATCTGATAAGGTGAAACGGGACAGGATCAAGCGGGCAAGTGGTGGGGCAAGAGGAAAGGAGAAGCGCAGCCACCTCTTGTTCAGTGGCCGGGGAGAAAGTCTGAAGGGTGGGAAAGGCATGATCTATGTGTGGTTGAGAAAGAGAACGGCAAGGTAGGGAGAATTCTTTCCTTAGCTGCTAAATCTTGTCAGTAAAGTAGTATGCAAAGCTATCGGCTGTAAGGTTAGTTTGGGAGGTTGCCACAGTGGGGCGAAGAAGAGAGTTAAAGGTGTCAAAGAGACGCCTGGGATTGCAGGAGCATGAACTAATGAGAGAGGAAACGTATGACTGTTTGGCGAGGGCAAGGGCTGTGCTATATGAACACAATGTGAATATATAATGGAGATAGTCTGACTGGGTGCGAGACTTCCTTCAGGAGCGTTCTGCACAACAGGAGCATCTTTGCAGGTAGCGTGTTGATTCAGACAAACTAAACGCTGACTCAAGTCGATAAGTACATCATGGCCTCTACCGCCATTGACATTAAATGGAATTTGCTCGGGGCAACTTTGAATAAGATGTTCTTTCCAATGTTCTCTGTGTTCCTCTGAATAAGCTAAAGAACACACCATGTAAGTCATGAGGCTTCATAGTCAATTGAAACATATACAAAGAGACAATCAAAGTCAGGTTCCACTTACATTAACACCATAGTGGAAATAGTCTGCATGTATTAGTGAATAAAACCATTAAAGCCAGGGATGGGAGAAAGAGTTGGGAATGGATAGAGAACAAGGACCCCAGACTCCAACCCTGAGAACCTGGCCACAGCAGGTCAGAACTATTGCATTTTTCAAATACAACAACTTATGTGTCTAGAATGTATTTTATCTACGTTCTGACAATTTTATAGGCACAACCTATACCTTAAAAGTGTAAAAAAAAACTCACTTTCCACAGGTTAGATAAGGGGATTGCAACTTCAGGAAAACACCTCCCTCAC
The DNA here is from genome assembly GCA_933207985.1 of Pelobates cultripes. Lineage (NCBI taxonomy): Eukaryota > Metazoa > Chordata > Amphibia > Anura > Pelobatidae > Pelobates > Pelobates cultripes. The sequence goes on from OW240913.1 coordinate 101,943,945, forward strand.
CAGAAAATCATTTCCCCAACCAGAAGCCTCTCGTCCTAGTTGTTGTGTCTGTCCAGGAGGGAATTATTGAAAAAGTAGCAAATGGTATAGTTCCTTTCATCACTTTAATGAGTGGAACTGTTTTACAGTTACATAGTAACATTGGCTGAAAAAAGTTTCAAGTAAATCAACTTCAGCATTTTACATATCTGTATTACTGATCCAAAAGAAGGTGAGATTTTGAGGCGATTTCAAGTTTTGCCACATACTGGGAAAACAATTCCATTCAGACTCCAAACTAGCGGGACTCCCTGGATCAACAAGCTGCTAGCCCACATATACACTATAATATCCTTTATAAACTGATAACAGCCATAACACAGTTCTATCAGTTTATACAGTTTGGTAAAGTGGGCTGTAAACAGCAATAGGCAGAGCAGCCGAATGTTCATACACATGGCTGAGACTCTGCTCTCTGTGTGGAGGAGAGAGAAAACCTTATTTTGCGTGTGGTGGCCATGTACTGCATGTGCAAGTTGGATAACTGATGAGACAGCAGTTATAAACAATTCTTAGATAGAGTGGGTGCAGGGTATTCTTTGCACCATAATTTATAGATTGTAAGCTCGTTAGAGAAGGGCCTTCTTCACCTCTTGCTTCTGTTAATTTTTGCATGTCAATTACTTGTTTTAAAATATTCCCTTTGAAGAATTGTAAAGCGCTGTGGAATATGTTATTATTATTTATAAAGCGCCAACAAATTCCCCATTGCTGTACAATGGGAGGACTAGTACATATGTGTTAGTAACCAGACAAGTTGGACACACAGGAACAGAGGGATTGAGGGCCCTGCTCAATTAGTTTACATGATCGAGGCAGTAGGGAATACTGACACAAAAGGTAAGGGTAGAGTAGAAAAGTAGGTTGCTATGATAGTATTTACTGAGGGCTTAGTGTTTAGCTCTTATGACAGTTGCAGGAGAGGAATCGGGGTGCGGGAAGGGAAAGCTGTTTAATTGATATGCTTTCCTATAGAAGTAAGTTTTCAAATATTTTTTAAAGTAGTGGAGACTGGGTGAAAGTCTAACAGTGAGGGGAAGGGCATTCCACAGGAATGGTGCAGCCCTAGAGAAGTCTTTAAGGCAAACATAAGAGTTAGGAATACGAAACAGAGGTTAGACAAAGGTCTTCTATGAATGCTTGTAGTAATAATCTTTGCACCAATGCAGTGTTACACAGCATAGAATTAAGCTTTTGTAACATATCTTGAGAATTCTGGAGCTTTAGGTGAATGATTAGCCCAATTTAAATTATCACATACATTAAGCTTATCTATAAAAACTATACATTTTCTAAAGGTGACATCTTATTTGGTGAAGTAAAGGAGGTGAGAGTGCAAGTTTTCAGAAAACATCACGCTTGGAGAGAAAACGTAACCCCTGCTCCTATTGTGTTTTCAGGACCTGAGGTTTCGTGTGTCCATATCATAAATCATATATAACTTCACTGTCAAAAAGTATATTGATTCACATAACTATTGAACTGAAAGAAATATCTCAGTGACGAAGTAGAATTAGAAACGATAGAAATGATTTGCTCCTGGAAATAGAATTATTTTTTTGTCTTATTGTATTGTTTAGTATGCAAACAAGTGTCTTTGTTTGAACCAGCTGGCACTGAAGCACAGAGTAAACACCTGCGTTGCTGTGTTACTTGGAATTTCTTTTGCAAATTAGCTTTTCTGCATGCTCAAAAAAAAGTGAAGTGAATCTATACTTTGATTGCTTATAACACAAAGAGGCAAAGCTAGGGTTCCCTAAACTCTACTAATGAATATCACTATATAGTCACGGTTGCCTGATATTGAGAGAATAGAACCAACCTGGAATTAAATGTACATGGTTCTTGCTGCATGAAATTATTTTTCCAGTTTACATAAAATTTTATGTTTTTTTAACCAGAGGCATACAGAACAAATGTGACCATTGATGGTCCATATAATGCAATTAATTGAATTCAAAAGGTTTATGACAAAGGGATGTATGCTTACAATTTGTGCATTGCTATTCTGAATAGCAAGATAAATCTGAAATTTCATTCAGAACAATGTTTTTTATTTTAGACTGCTTTCAAAATCTAGTTCTTTTATAGCAACTCCTTCTCTAAAAAGCATTTGCATTCATGAATGACAACAATCAGCTCAGATCCACTGATAAAAGGAGTTGTTGTGGGTTTTTTTATACAGGAGGAAATTTACAAAATACGATTACAATCTTTACTGACCTTGTGCTTGTTCTTACTAGGCTTAGAAACATATCTCAAGCACCACCTCAGGTCAGTCCTTCTATCTTATCTGTAAAAGGGTTCTAAAAGTAAGGATGAAATGGGGCTATGGGAATATATCAAGTGATCATTGTTGCAGTTTAGTTTTCAGATACAGGTACCTGTGTTATCACATAAGTGCTGTACTTACTATATGTAGCATTATTACCAATAACAGCCAAATTTTGCAAATTGTATTGATTTGTGCAAATTTCTTGAACATACCGATGAGTAAGGTATAAAAACAGTATGCTCTGCTTAGATTATTCAGATTCCTTCTTAAGAATTGCAAGAGGAAGAGTATACCCATACTCCCACTGCTTCCTGTTAAAATAATTCCATTAAAAAGCACTGCTTCTACACCAATGGCTGCTCATTTTCAAAGTCACAGCTGGAATGAAGAAATCTCTGCATCTTTTTCACAGGAAACACTTGCAGATGGAGTTCCACTGATATAGTCTAGTAGTTAATGCTTTAGGAACATTGTTTGAAATACATTTTTACCTTGCAGGTCTTACATCTGGCAGGATCAATTCAGCCTTCCATTATTCCAAGGTCAATAAAATGAAAAACATCAAGCTGGGTAATAATATACATTTACTTGGAGAGCTCAAAGTATCCTCCCTGGCTAAATCAATTTATTGTATTGCTTATTTGCTGACTGTGAATCTGTTGGAATTATCACTGCCAAAGCAGTGACACTAACATTTAGCGCTCCAAATGATTTTAGCTGTATTACATTGTAACGGATCGCCTGGCACCCCAACTGGGTACCTCCGTTAAAGGATGCTCCTAGCGCTTCCTGAGGACTCCAAGCACTGCAGCAGACACCACAACCACCGAACCGGAGAAGCATATGAATCCTCTCAAGCATATGAATGCTGTAGACAGTTGAATAGGAACCATACGAATAGGTTTACTCTCCTAGCAGTCAAACTGGAACAGCATACAATAAATCCTTCCCCCAATAATGAGACGACACTTCACTTTGAGGGTTAAAACAGGAACTCCAGTGCTGGCACACCCAGCCTGGTTTTTATTACAATCCACAAAACATAGTACTGCCCACAGGGTTTTGCAGAACCACCAATAAACACATTACAACACATACAATGCAAGTACAGCAGCCAATCAGACACAATGGGACAATAGAAACACACCCAGCATATTCCTCCCCTCTGCTTAGGAGATAATTGAGTCAATTACTGTATCTACTCAATTATCTCCAAGCTGAAAAGTTACTTTTTGTACATTTTTATAACTTTGTGAGTTAACATCGTACATACATAAAACTTACATTTTCATAATCAATCCATTCAGGGGAACAACATATTAAAAAATGGCACGAATCAGACCAGGGGTTCAAAAGTTAAGGGAAAGTCCTTTGTGACTAAATGAAGCATGGCTTTCTGGCCCAAACCAGTTTCAGAGTCTTCTATCCTGGAGAGTAATTCAATTATCTCCCAGGACAGACACAAGACTCCATTAAGCACATGGTTGCAAAAAGACACAAAACACTTTAAAATACATAAAGTAACCTTTTCACATAACACACAGACATTTCACATATCCCCAGATAGCTGGGATCTGAGCACACAAAACTACTGAAGAGCGCTCAGATCCTATTCACACAGTTCAATTGCCATGGAGCCGAAGTCTTTAACTACACAAATGGGCTCCATGGCATAGCTATCTGGGTTAACACATTCTCATAAAGTCTGGTCCATAGTCCAAAGGCAAGAGGCGGGCAAGCAGCCCCCTCCAAGGACACGTGGCGAGGCCGGTTTCGCCACATTTCTCCCCTTTACCATCCAGACTAACAGGGTATCTGACCTCCTGCCGGTCAGTGCCCTGGTTAGTCCAGCAACCCACCCACGAAGCACAAACAGCAATACAGCCCACCCACAATAACTGGTTACTACACCTGGATAAAATAGCAACTTGTCCATGTCCAGGTGCCTCACCACGGCTGTGCGGGGGGCTGGTAGACTGCCTTGGTGGGTTGCTGAGTGGGCAGAGACCAGCGGTACTCTGCCCGGGTGCCAGCGCTACCACTGAAGTAGCCTGGTTGGAGCCTGGTTGTGGGAGGGGGAGACCGACTGTCTCCCCTCTGGATACACTGCTCTGTGGCTGGGGGACAGGACCGACCGTCCCTACCCCTGGTGCTGCAAGTGCAGAGACTACGGTCCCATCTGCATAGTTGTGGGGCTTAACATCTCCCCTTGGTGGGTTAGGCTGCCGCTGGAGAGAGGGTGTAACAAGCTCCTCTCTCTGAACTGTAGACTGCCGCTGGGGAGAGGGGGTAACCTGCTCCTCTCCCTGACACTCTCTTTGCTGGTGGAGAGGTGGACCAACTGTCTCCCCTTTCAATATTTTGTCCTGCGGCTGGGGTGCGAGACAGACGGTCTCTGCTTCCTGGGGTACACACTGCCGCTGGGGAGGAAGGACGGCACCTTCTGCTCCCTGGGGTACACACTGCCGCTGGAGATCTGGGCCGGCCGCCCAGCATCCCTGTAGGGCCGGTAGAGAGACCGCCGTCCCATCTCCACCTGCCATCTGTGGGTCTTCCCAGGACCAGTCTGTGAGGTCCCTCAACATTTGTGAGTAAGGACCACCTGCTTCCGCACCTGGCAACTCCGGCTGCTGCTGGGGATCTGGGCCAGTCCCATCTCCACCTGCCTGTTGTGGTTCCTCACAGGACCAGTCTATGAGGACCCCTACTTCGGGTTCCTGTGGCCGCCTCAGGGGGAGACGGCTAGCCTCCTCGGATGCAGCCTCTACTCGGCTGCTGTAACACTCCTTCCGCTGAGCATACTCTCTCTCTTTCGCCAGCCGGAATTCTCGGGCCAGCCTTGTGTTTCGCTCGGCCGTGACCTGGTTCCAGATCACCCGGCGTACCTCCATGGGTAAATCATCCCCATACTGGGCCACTCGCTGCCTCACCTCGGCCATCCAATCATCGCCAGAGCCTTCCATACTTGTCTGCTCCAAGTCGCTGGATACCTCTGCTCCCAGGGGCGCTGCACGTGTGCTAGCGTTGCCCTCAATTTGTAACTCCACGAACGGTGTCTCTGAGCTGCTTTACCTCGCACTAGGACGCCATCCCACCGCTGCCACCAATGTAACGGATCGCCTGGCACCCCAACTGGGTACCTCCGTTAAAGGATGCTCCTAGCGCTTCCTGAGGACTCCAAGCACTGCAGCAGACACCACAACCACCGAACCGGAGAAGCATATGAATCCTCTCAAGCATATGAATGCTGTAGACAGTTGAATAGGAACCATACGAATAGGTTTACTCTCCTAGCAGTCAAACTGGAACAGCATACAATAAATCCTTCCCCCAATAATGAGACGACACTTCACTTTGAGGGTTAAAACAGGAACTCCAGTGCTGGCACACCCAGCCTGGTTTTTATTACAATCCACAAAACATAGTACTGCCCACAGGGTTTTGCAGAACCACCAATAAACACATTACAACACATACAATGCAAGTACAGCAGCCAATCAGACACAATGGGACAATAGAAACACACCCAGCATATTCCTCCCCTCTGCTTAGGAGATAATTGAGTCAATTACTGTATCTACTCAATTATCTCCAAGCTGAAAAGTTACTTTTTGTACATTTTTATAACTTTGTGAGTTAACATCGTACATACATAAAACTTACATTTTCATAATCAATCCATTCAGGGGAACAACATATTAAAAAATGGCACGAATCAGACCAGGGGTTCAAAAGTTAAGGGAAAGTCCTTTGTGACTAAATGAAGCATGGCTTTCTGGCCCAAACCAGTTTCAGAGTCTTCTATCCTGGAGAGTAATTCAATTATCTCCCAGGACAGACACAAGACTCCATTAAGCACATGGTTGCAAAAAGACACAAAACACTTTAAAATACATAAAGTAACCTTTTCACATAACACACAGACATTTCACATATCCCCAGATAGCTGGGATCTGAGCACACAAAACTACTGAAGAGCGCTCAGATCCTATTCACACAGTTCAATTGCTATGGAGCCGAAGTCTTTAACTACACAAATGGGCTCCATGGCATATCTATCTGGGTTAACACATTCTCATAAAGTCTGGTCCATAGTCCAAAGGCAAGAGGCGGGCAAGCAGCCCCCTCCAAGGACACGTGGCGAGGCCGGTTTAGCCACATACATTTTTTAGCATTCTCTGCCATGCATTTAAAAGTTAGCCAGTGCTGCTCTACAGAACTGAACACCAACTGTAAGTCATACATGGGCAATTCCTATAAGGATCTAATACAGAAAATAAAGCTTCCATAAAGTTTGCAAGGATAAAATAATTAGCTCAAACATTTTGATTTTCTAACTAATCACTACATAAAAATTGATAATCCATTGTACATACCTGCGTTGCAGAGGGCTGGGAAGAAGATAGTGAGGAGGATGAAGATATAACAGGAATATCAGACTGGACAGCAGCAACAGTAGCTGCTGGTGTAAATATCAACTGAAATAAATGTAAACCAACAATTTAATGAAAATGAACATTCTGACTACATTCAAATAAAGAACTACACAGTCCTCACTGAGACTCGTACTTAACAACACAACTGATACTACATCCCAGTATGTGAATAGATCCATCCTTCATTTAATAACTAAAACATACCTTTTTTTTGTTTGGGTTTACTTTCATTTTTATTGATTATCTAAGTTGTTTGTCAATGCGTATGATCATTCACCCCTTAAGGACCAAACTTCTGGAATAAAAAGGAATCATGAAATGTCACACATGTCATGTGTCCTTAAGGGGTTAAAGCCAATGACGTGTTGATCTGGATTTGATGATTTCATTTTTTATTATTTTTTTGTTTCACTAGGTTTAACATGACATGTCCCAAAATTTCATGTTGTGAACTATTTATTGAAGAAACGTTTTTTTAAAGGAAAAGGTCATTTAGACAGAGATTCTCTTTTATATACTGAATTCACATTCAACAGCAGAAATTAGTATCATTTCCTTTATTCACTTCATCTACAGGGATTTTTTGATGTACACTTCCACGAGCAAATAATATGTTTCCAAATAATCCCAGATCAAAGTTTCAAGTTAATATCTGAAATAAAAACATAATGCAACGCTGCTCGAACAGTTTTGTTACCACCAGATAAAAACATACTTCCAATCCCTGCCGGGACGTGGGCATCTGCTCAGGCCCCTAACCAGCTTCGAACTCCTGTGCGTACACAGAACTCACATCCCCAGGGGTATCTCGACCCTATACGCCACACTCCAGAACCAGACCGGTGGGGAAGTGGTGCTCCGATTTAAGGACCACTGGGAGAGGGACACGGGGGAGTCCCTTTCAGCACAGGAATGGGACAAGATCTACACCCTCACACACAAATGCTCTATCAGTTCTAAGTTCCAAGAACTGAACTACAAAATATTAACTCGATGGTACAGAACACCCGACACCCTACACCGCATGCATGAGAACACACCAGACACATGCTGGAGATGCGGCACACACCTAGGCACATACTTCCACATGTGGTGGACATGCCCCGTAATTGCCCCATATTGGGAGAAAATCAGGAGGGAGATACAAGGAGTCACAGGATCAGATCTGCCTCTCAAACCCCTAACGATGCTACTACACCACACACCCACCCCCGTAAAGGCATACAAGAAGTCCCTAATGCTACCACTACTAAATGCAGCAAAGTCCCTTATCCCCGTTATTTGGAAACAGAAGGGAGCACCCACCCTCCAGCAATGGGTGACAAGGGTGGAAGAAATACACTCAATGGAAACATTAACGGCAGATCTCCATGGGAGACAGGAGCAGTGTGTATTGACCTGGTACCCATGGGCTTCTTACCTAGCCAAGAGACTAGTGACCCGGAACACAACGCCCCAGGGGCCCACTGAAGCCCGGAGCTCACATATCTAAACACGCCAGCCAACCCTTTCCCACTGTGTCGATATCCCCCACCCCTCCCTACCACCTGACCGGACCTTGGACTGACTCCCTGGCGACCGACACCGACAGTAGAAGGAATACATACTCATGCGGACAGACTCACAGTAGGGACACGACCCGCCCTGGATAGGACGGGGAGCTCCCAACAATTGGATACAACTAGACAGATACTCGCTACCCACACCTATCACACTGAAACAAGACAGCACACCAGCTTGAGAGTCGTACGCCCAGATCACTGCTTAAACAGTAGTTAGGGAGATATAGCGGCAACACAAAATAGCCTCTGGAATGACAGCCAGACTAGGCCTGAAACAACCGCATAGTCTCCCACACTGGTAATCCACCGCTTCACAGTACTGACAGAAGCTGGACATATCCCCCATGACAGACAAACCTGGCCTACCGATTGACTTCCAGCAATAGGCTCCCTACAACCCTCTATGCCTTAGCCCGTAGGCCCCACAACAGAGAACTTACTGTGCAAAAGCCAAAGGACCCCGAACTTTGAAGCATAGACTCCTAAGAGGCTCCCTATGACTGAAAATTGCATTCCGCAACCGCCACTGCAGTACACTAGACCCTGGTATTAAAAGGGCACATGATAAATAACAAGTTTGTGGCAACAACTAAACGCACGAGTGGAGTACTAATGCCTAGCCTCTTACCACTGCTGACTGGGGCACAACCGGGAACACTACAGTGGGGAGACGACCAAAAATCCCCAACACAGCAGAGGTCAGGCTATAGACCGACTGTTACTTGTTTCTTCGTATGAAACAGATACTAAATAAAGATTGTCAAAAAAAAACAAAAACATAATGAATTAGAAAAGGGGAGATTTTGGGGGATATTGTACTCATTAAAAAATACTAGGGGACGCAGCATTTATATCCACCCAATAGCAGAATCTGAAAATCCTACATAGAAAATACTATGTTGAGCATAGATGCCTCTTACAAAGCTACAACATGGACTATAATTATTTTGACCTATCACTGCCACCCAGATTGGATGGAATCAGCCTCGATAATTTAAGTATTTATTCCGCATGATTAATTCTGTTGAAGACATGCTAGCTTATATTTGTTAGTTTGATTCTTTGTTATTCACCACAGCTTAGTAATCAATAGATACATAACTTAAAAGAGCGAGTGATTGATTTTGTTTGTATCGTTTTATTCAACAAATCCATTTTTGTTTCATATACCGCACTTACCATCTGAGCTCGAAGATACATCTGGGCCTGGCTTGCACTTATGCTTGGAGATGTGCTTCCCAACAGCATGGTCTTCTGGGTGATACTGCTACTGGTAGTATTGGCTGCCTGCGATCGACTCATAACGTGAGAAGGTGGAGGTGAAGCAGAGAGATTCACCTAAAGAATCATATTAAAGTCTTTACAATAAGCGCAGGATACTGGCAATTTACGTCCATAAATGAAAAAGAGATAACATTGTCAAGTTTGGCTGCTCTTTTATATATAGGGAGTTTCCCGGTTATAACAATGCTTTTATGTTTTGCAGGAATGTAAATATTAGTGAGCTGATACTTTATAAGTCTATTTACAAATCTGCCTCTCTCAGATATATACAATAAAAATGCAAAATCACCAAAGTGGTACAATCCGTATGTGGTACTCTTACACCTGTGTGGGTTCCCCTTAACCCACACCAACAAATATTTAACAACAAATTTTTTTATAAAAGGTGGAGTATCTTACATCAGATTTTTTCTCTTTATTTAAGATTATAACTACCAAGGACTATCTACCCTTTCCAATCTGAAATTTTATGAAATCTGATGTAAGATACTCCACCTTTTATATATCTCTCAGTTATATAACTATTGGAATACAAAAATGATGTAAAAATGTATATATTTATACAAACATGCAACTGACTGACTCAATAAATATTGCAATTTTTGTGGTTATTAAGTCTTCCATATATATATATATATAAATGACACATTATAGTGAAGCTCAGTTTTTACATGTTAAATGTTATATTTACAAATACATATATTTTCATTTAAAAAAATATAAAGCATTTGATTAATCTCGGTATACAGCAAATAAAAATCAATTTACAGAGTTTCCAGATTAGTTACCGTATGTAAGGAAACATGACCTGCAGGACTTACAGAGGTTTGGGAGACATTTGATTGCTGTGAAGCACTTCCTGGTGAGGCAGATCTTCTATCCCCAGATACACTTGCCTGAAAAAGAGAGGAAATTATGGATCTTAGATTGATCGCTAAAGGCATTAAAAAGGAACTTTTCAAAAAAGTAAATTGCATTCAAAATCAATAATGCCGACAATGGTCTGTTCAAAAAACAAGTCTGAAAAATGTGAATTCTACCTAATATTGCAGAAGATGGTATTTTGCAAAAACTAAATACGAATAAAATAAAAGATGTGCTATAATATTTACTCTTTCACTGCCTTAGGAGAGGTGCCCAATAAGTGACTCCTACCTCTATTCCACACCATTAGGGAAAAATGCTGAAGGACACCACAATAATTAAAATTGAAATGGCAATTTTCATTTTACAATTTCCTTCATTGCAGTGTGATGGTTGCCATAAAAAAACTAACCAATCACAGGGCAATATTGGGGAATAATGTGATTAAGCATTAAAGGACCACTATAATGCCAGGAAAACATACTAGTTTTCCTGGCACTATAGTGCCCTAAGGGTGCCCCCACCCTCAGGGTCCCCCTCCCGCCGGGCTGGATGGAGAGGAAGGGGTTAAACTTACCTCTTTCTCCAGCGCCGGGCGGGGAGCTCTCCTCCTCTTCGGCTGAATGCACATGCGTGGCAAGAGCTGCCCGCGCATTCAGTCAGTCCATAGGAAAGCATTCACAGTGAGAAGCATGCAAGCTCCTCTAGCAGCTGTCAAGAGACAGCCACTAGAGGCTGGATTAACCCTAACATAAACATAGCAGTTTCTCTGAAACTGCTATGTTTATAAAAAAGGGTTAACCCTAGCTGGACCTGGCACCTATTTTATTAGGGAATAATGATGTGCTTGGGACATAAATCTTACATCAAAATATTAAATAAGGATTTCTTTAACACTATATCAATAGACAGGGATTGCTGGCTATATTCATAGATTATCAATACATTTAAGAATGCCTCTCCACTATGATCACAGTAATTGTTCCAAAATATAAAATAAAGAAAGTAAAAGATAGGTGCATTACATTAACATATCACTATCATTCTTGCTTTGTTGGATATATTCTGGCAATTTATGGCACATTGGGATTTTATAACTGATTTTCTGTGCATTTAAATTATCAGTGAATCTGAAGAGAGAAAATAATTTCCTATAACACAGATTGGGAATTTTATTGGCAAATATAATTAAAAGAATTACAATAGTAGCATACATATGATGACTGTTTTAACCACTCCATGAAGCTGTTGCCATAGTCAGCAATGTGATTATAGTGTAATATCAGACTTACAATGACTTACCGCTTCCAAAACCAGTAATAAGGATGGTTTACCTGCTGAACAGAAGCTAGGCTCTGGAGTTGAGCGCTGCTTAAGTGCTGTTGCTGTAGCGCAGTAGTCTGTAGCATAAGATGTTGTTGTTGTGCAGCATACATCTGCTGAAGATATTGTGCTGCTGAGCTCGGAGGGCGATTTAAAGCCTGTTGGATAACCTATGGCATGTTACGTGTTAGTTCCAAGTTACTTTAAAAAAATTAAAATAAAATCTTTATTTTGAAAAGGCAATGAGGATAAAACAGCATATAAAACAAACAATATAAGAAAATAAAACATTGCCCGCAAGTTTGATATTGCACAAAATGAGGTACAAAACACAGCAGCATCAAGTTCCCAGGCATAAATGTACACTCTAAACAGGAATACTAAACATTTTTAAATTACTATGACTATAAAAGCCCAACTTCTTATTTTACAACACTAGAACGTTAACAGGCTCTATGTGCCTACTTATAAGCATTGATTCACTAGCTCCTAAATGGCTGTGTCAACTCCGTACCTATGAGGGACTGACAACAGACTGTGGACTCCAAGCTAAAACTAGACCATAGGCCAAATGAAAGCTTATATGTGAATAGGCTTAGAGGTCTCTTCCATTTTAAAGGGACACTATAGTCTCTGAAACAACGCTAGCTTAATGAAGCAGTTTTTGTGTATAGAGCATGCCCCTGCAGTCTCACTGCTCAATCCTCTTCCATGTAGGCGTTAAATCACTTTTGTTTCTGTTTACGCAGCATAGTCACACCTCTCTTTGCTGTGACTCACACAGCCTGCATGAAAAAAAATGGTTTGATTTTTAATCAGACATAATTTACTTAAAGTTTTTATTCTCCTGCTAAGTAAATTGAACTTTAATTGCACAAAAGAGGCTCCCACATTGTCTAGCTCCTAAATGGCAGAGAATTGAGCAGTGAGAATGCAGGGACGTGAACTATACACCAAAACTTCTTCATTAAGCTAAAGACTATAGTGTTCATTTAACATATTGTATATAGTAGATAGTGCATAAATAAACATAAAGTACAAATATTTTTTATCCTAAAAGTTTTTTATATATTCACCTCCTTTGACAGGTTAGTGACTAAAGCCCAAATATTTTATTTTAAATAGGGATAAGATAACATCATATGCAGCAATCTGAACAGTTGTGTATAAAGGACTGATTCATTAAGAATTTTTTGAAAACGTTGAACTACCTGTAACTTATCATTTCGAAATCAAGCAGTATATATCACAGTCATGTTTACAGCATACAGAACAGCTGCACGTATGTGCCCATTGCAAGCACTTTCAGTTTGTATTTCTGATATGCTAACAAACTGAAAGGTTCTAAAATAAAGCCTGCATCATAATACATATATTACTTGCTCTCTGTTTAATTGCTACAGCAATTCATTACCTCAACTTCTATCTGAAAGGAAGCACTATAACCACTACAGCATTCTAGAAAGTTTTGACTTCTTACTTTGGGGCACAGGCACTGCTGTCTGCAAAATGTTAATGGTTTAGCTAATTGGGTTAGGGTTCCTTGACATGTTCTCTTAAGTACTAATCTAATAAATATCTAGGAATCAATTTTATTTATTTACCCTTACAATTGATAATTTCACACAGGCTTTCCCATAATTTACTTATGATGTATACCACATCTATACTACTACTGTTAATGTAATTATGGTGTGTTGCAGTACATTTTGCTTGTTATATGTCATTATGCTTTTATTACGTTTCGAATAGATCCTCCCCGCCTCCAAAAGTTAGAAAAATATCACTGTGTGCAAAAATTACTGAAACACTAGTGACAGCTTATTAGGAAAAAATGTAGGTGCATAGCACACTCTAGTGGTGAGAGAAAGAATGGCTACTATGCTGCAGAAAATGCACATTATGATACTGACAATACATATTTTTAATGGAAACACATATTCGGCTTTCAACAATTGTCTTGTTCCTCTTCCAAACTATGCATAGATTCATACATCCCAAGCTTATTTATTTTAAACAATTCAAACTTGTTTTCTATCTCCTCCTACAAAGGCAGTGTATACACACTACATGGCCAAAAGCATGTGGACATCTGCTTGTAAAATATCTAATTCACTAAAAAGGGGAAGTTAAAATTAGTTTGTTTCCATTTATTGCTATAACTTTTTTTATCCCCAAGCCTTCTCTGTATGTCTTTGCCTATATATGTTGGACACTGCAAAGCAGTTCACATATCAGTACTAATTGATGCAAAGTATTTTAGTTATTAGAGTTAGTATTAGCAAACAGCATTAGGGTTATGGAATTCAAAATTGGAATTGGTAATTAAAAGCAATGCCACAGAGATTGTCCATTTTATCAGGTTCACTACAAGTATATTTTTGTTTATTGATTTTAGCATTAAGAATTAGGAATTTTTAAAAAAGTATAGATATTGCTGTAGTTTAGTACTCAGTGCAAGTATTATGGGTTGGGGTTCTGGGGAAAAACCAAACAGCCTGTCCCTGCTATCTGAGCATGGTAAATTACAGACAAAAGGCAGAGTTTATACTGCTTCATAATGCCACCTCTAGTGGCTGTCATTCAGACAGCCATTGAAGAGACTTTTTGGGATCATCCTGCAAAGATTGAAGTATCGATGTTCAGTGTCGATTGAGTACAGCGCAAGGAATTTATATTGGTACTATGGTAATGTAAGTTATGCATTAACAAGTTGGCAAAAAAGATGATGCCAGGGCTACCCCTATTTATGTCAAACCACTGTCAAACTAAAGTGGGATATTGTCCATATACTAGTGGCTGCAATGAGCTGCATTATTTGGCTTAGACTGCCCCTTTAACCTACAAATGGTAAAAAACTGCAATGATTTACATTCCGGAACTAAGTGGGACTGGCATACTACACCCACACCACTTCAATGAGATGAAGTGGTCTGGGTGACTACAGTGTCCCTTTAAGCAATTGTATTATTTTGATAATTAAATTAATCTTTTATTTATTCCAGATGACAACAGCTGCTAATACTCTAGCAGTAACCGCAAAGTACAGAATAAGAAGTGAACATTAACATGTTAGAAGTTGGCTTTCCTTCTGAGCACATTCTGTGTAAATTATATTTAAAATAAAGAGCGTTTTATGAAAGTGCAACAGCTTGGGGCAAGCAATGGTAAATCCTAAAAAGGGTAGGGAAGTGGTTATGGCATGTTCACATGTATGGAACATATCTGCAGATTCTTTTTTCTTCTTCAATGTCTTGTTTTTATTAAGATTGTTTAGCTTTAACAGAAAGAAGAAAAACATACAGCATTATAATCTGCGTAATACAGTGCAAGTGTGTGATACATTTTTACATAAATCGGTTGAATATTACAGAGTTATGCAACAGTACATATGGGATTCACTGCAATGTGATGAAGTTGCTCTTACAGTATCTGCAGAATCTTAAACAGATCACACTGCGACCGTGACAGTGTCTATGGAAATACCAAGGCTGTGTACATGATAATATAAACCTACCCACCTACTGTTGTGGCTGAAATACCCCAAACCATTATTTTTTTAACGGCAGTCACATACTTTTGGCCATGTCAAATTTATTCTTTTACTGTTTTCATTTGTTTCTGTTTTCTTAGGCACAGAAAGGATGTATTATTATTCCAGGAGTATATTTAATTCACATACCTGCACAGCATGGCGGTCTGAACTGCTGTACACGGAAATGGGGGGCGGATTGGTTGGAGACGAAGTAATTGTTGAGACAGGTGCTGAGCATGTTGTTGGAACCTGATCATTCTCCATGGTTCCTCAGTGTTCAGTGAGTCTTAGAGAAAAAAATGGAAATATTCAACTTTAGACATCATGCCAGGAGTACATTCCATTACAACCTAGAAAATGCTTTAAATATACTCCTTACTCTGGACTGGTCTATATATATATCGGAAAAAAAACCTTACTAAATTTCCATGCATTACATTTTATTCCACCACAAATAAATTATAATAAAAGCCAAACCCCAGAGCAGCACATTTGTTAATCGCAATCCTGCACTGTGTATAAATGTTTATTTGGAGTGGTCAGTGCTGAGCCCGCTTCTCATTACAATGTTGTGTAAGACTGACTGTTTAAAAAGAGTATCAGGAAAGTAGTGGCATGTATTGATCACAACAGATGTTTGTGAAGTACTCTTCCCTTCTAGGATGCCAAGGAGTTTCCATCTCAGAGTTAGGCTATGATGACAGAATTCATAGAGACAGGATCCAAGGCTAACACAGTTAGTGTAGTCATTATTATGCTAGGAAAGTGTCAGGATGCAAATGTGACACATACATAATAATCTACTTCAATGCTCATCAGAAGTAAAATCACCTGAGGAAAACTCATATCGGTGCTGTCATTTCGTGCAGGACTAGTTTAAACCCAACCATTTTCAACCAAGAGGAATAGTCACTCCCCAAATTAGCTAACTGAAAATGGCACTGTATCGTCCCAACTAAGACTCCTTTCCCAACCCATCTAAAACCTGTGTATTAATTTTAATATAACTTTAACATAACTTTCAGTCTATGTCTGCCAATGTAGTAAGTAGAATATTTGTGGCATAAAGGAACTCCTGGCTGTCAGCTGCCTATAACTTTAAAGTTTTCGGTCACACTTCAGTCAAGTGTGAGGACTGAAAAGGGTATCTTTGGTGATGTTAGGAGATCATATGGGTTCAGCTCTGTTGTTAGAACACTCTAAGCACCAGTCTTGGTGCATTTACACAACTTACAGTATTTAAAAAAAAAATTAAAAAAAAGATATATTTAAGGTGAATAGGCCATCAATGGGTGTGATTTTGCCTAAAGCTGTGTAGATTACTTCACATTAATCAACAGAGAATAATGAAAGTGTTGACAAGTTTCAATTTTTTTTTTAACAGTTCAGGAGTTTTTAATATGTTTTTTAAAACATGTTTCCAATTATATTACATATCTTTTAGCTTGGCACAAAATATTTCACGGAATGCAGCAACTGTCACTATGTACCATATAATATGGATTTCATTTAACAGTCAGCAAGTTGCTAACTATCATAGACAATACAGTTCACCAAAGCTACAGTCCCACTGGTTTGCCATCACAGCTAAGATTTTTTGGCTCATTAAGGCCATAAATTCTGCTGTGCCTTAGGTTTGCAATCACAATAAGAACACAATGAAATCAGCATGTGTTGCATGACCACCTGCAAGGCTTTATGACTGCGCGACAAGTGGTTAGAGGAGTCACTTATTAGTCTAGATACAGAAAAAAGATTTGATAGTGTCATCTGGCCACATCTTATCAGAGTCCTGAAGCTACGCTATTTTGGCCACACATTTGTCATTTTCATAAAAAATCTGTACCAAGTTAACACAACCTTTACAGGTGTAAACAGTGTCAGTACATCAGCTTTGCTTTCCTCCAATGGAAACAAGACTAAAAAGGTTATTCAGTGAAGTGAGAATACAAGGTGAACTCAAATAGAATTTCAAACTCAATGTAAAAATAGCCAAGCTGGAAACAGTCACTCTAGTGAAGGTGTTTCCCAATTGCTGTTCCGCGGAACCAACACCAATTGGGGTTCTGCCAAGAGTTTAAAAAATAAAAGGGCAGCGGGCAGCGAGGGAGCAGTGTTTTCCCTGATCAGCTCCCTGAGGGGCACAGCACTGATGCTGGAGACAGAATATGATGTCACTCCGGCTCCGGCATCACTAAGAGGTACACGAGGGAGCTGAGCAGGGAGATCACTGCTCCCTCGCCGCCCGCACACCAGCCATTCAGCAGCCCCACTGGACCCCAGGGACTGCACGCTCAGCACGCCAGCCGCTCCGCTGGAGCCCATACCAGCACTCCTAAAGGTAGGGGGGCTGGGCAGAGCAAAATGTAAAAAAAAATTTTTTTTAAAGATTTTGCACTCTTGTTATCAGGATTTGAAGAGAATATGGGTATTTGCAAGCAAGAGATTTTAATGCATTACTAATTGCTTTTAAGAACAGTAATTTTAAAATGTACCCACCCCTTTTTAGCGCACTGTTAATTGTATATTGCATTTTAATAATAGAAGTTGCTGATTTTATTCCTTTTTATTACTCTGCTTTAAACAGCATGCTCAGATACTGCCTGTGGGAAATAAGGTGTTTATTTTTTCTTTATGGTCATTCATTGAAACTGGGATTTGTTTAAAATTCACCTGTAAATTTAAAATTTTAGGTCATAATAGTCAAGCTGGAGAAACTGCACCCAGAGTTTGCTAGATATTTTCCAATTATGTGATTTTGTTGTATTTTTTATGTTTCTCTGCGCTGGTTTGGTACTCCACTACCACCAACATCATCATCAACAGGGGGCTGGGGGAGGGGCCTAACACACAAGCGCAACGAGTGCCACAAGCACATTAGGCCCTCCCCATAGGAAATCATTGAATCACTGCTTTCCCATATGGGATTTAACTGACGCTGGATGTCCTCATGAACAGGGGACCTAGAGACTGGTAAATTTCTGGAAGTGTCTTTCGTGGCTGTCTGGTTGACAGGAATTAGAGGCTGTCTAATCACTGCAACGTAAGCATTGTAGTGTCTCTAAAACTGCAATGTTTTACATTGCAGGACTAAGGGAGACAGAGACGCTGTACCCAGACCACTTTAATGAGATGAAGTGGTCTGGGTGCCTATAGTGTCCTTTTAAACAAAAACCCACAATTTTATTTACATATTGCAACATTTTAAGTCACAATGAATAAATGCATTTACATACAAAATATAATGTTGTATCTCTAAAATCACAATACAATATTGTAAATATGCAATAATGTGATTCAAGATAAAATGATAACTTGTGTTTTAGTTATCTTTGACTTTTGACAGATTAGTTTTTAAAAATGTGTTTCAAGTCCTTTCCTAACATTATAAATAGTCTCATTAATTCTTTTATGAAGGAGTCTTGTTGTGCAGCCGACACATTGCAGGCCCCAAAGACATCTTAACAGGTAAATAGGTATTTGTTCTTTTATCTCAAATTCCTTGCCTGTAACCAACGATTTCAATTTTCCTACTTTTTTCTCTTCTTTTTAAAAAGATTTCTGTGTTCATATGTATATGATTGCTGATGTTTAGCAAACAGTCTTTTCTATTTATACTTTCGTTATTAAGGGATTTCCTTGCTAATAATATTACTTCTGTTCACCCCTTTTTTTTACCATTATTATTATTATTACTACCATCTCTCTGCTTGGACTCTGTCCCAGCCTTTCAATGTCAAAATGTAGAATATGCTACATGGATGCCTCGTTGTATCTTGATAATTTCAGTAAATAGAGAATTATATATAAAAAAATAATAATAATAATAATAATAATAATTAACCAAATTTGTTTTAGAACTTTGTGCACTCAGAAATGTGAATAACACTGTTGTTGTTTAGGGGTTAAATATGTAATTAAAATAATAAAACAAGAATGCCTCTGGGAGGCTCATAAACATGGAATAACAGTTCAGAAATATTAATTTTGGATCCTAAAGTGGAACAGCTGTTGCTGCCCTCAACGTCTCTCCCTGCAGAAGCTGGAAGCATCCATTGCTATGCACAAGCAGTACCATTTGTGACAACACACACAGCTCTTGGAACAGGAAGAATTTTTTTATTAATTTGAACAATAGTTCCAGAGCTAACATTTTAAACTGGGGGGGGGGAGGGAGACTGGCAACTACGGCCTTTGTATAACCCAGTGTGGTACACACCGCGGTCACAAGGTTTGCAGCTGCGACCAGGTTCGTCACTCCAGGGGGCCTGGCCACCCTGCGGACCCCTGCGACCAGGTACCTGCCGCCATCTTTTGCGGCCCCGGCGGCAAACATCCGGGGCCGCCGTACAAGGGGTCCATCGGATTGTCAGGGGGCCTGGTCAGCGCTGACATCACTGCTGGGGGGAAGTGACTGCCCTGGTCACTCCTCCCAGCATACACAGAGCCCACGTGGGATGAAGGAGGAGGGAGTGGGAACTCTGACTTCCATCAACCTGAGCCACCACTGGACCCCAGGGAATGTCACCCCCCTGCACCTAAAAGATAGGAAACAGGAGGGTGACTAAAAATGTGTGTGTGTGTTTTTTTTTGTATGTGTCTGTGTTTGTGTGTGTCTGTCTGTATGTGTCTTTGTATGTATGTGTGTCTTGTTTGTGTGTCTGTCTATGTATGTATGTATGTATGCATGTGTCTTTGTATGTAAGTGTGTCTTGTGTGTGTGTGGGTCTGTATGTGTCTGTATGTATGTCTGTCTGTAGGTGTCTGTCTGTGTGTGACGGTCTGTATGTATGTGTCTGTATGTGTCGGACTGTATGTATGTATGTGTCTGATTGTATGTGTGTGTATGTGTCTTTGTATGTATGTGTCTTATGTGTGTATCTGTTTGTCTGTATGTGTGTATGTGTCTTTGTATGTATGTGTGTGACTGTCTGTATGTATGTGTCTGTCTGTGTGTCTGTCTGTATGTGTCTTAGTATGTGTGTGTGCCTGTCTGTGTGCAAGGCCGGCCTTAGGGGTGTGCGAGGTGTGCGGCCGCACAGGGCGCCATGAAGCGGGGGCGCCATGCGGCCGCACAGGGCGCCATGAAGCAGGGGGCACCATGCGGCCGCACAGGATAAAAAAAATAATTTTCGGCTGGGACGGGGCTTACCTGCGGTGGGGGCGTAGCTAAAGTGCTGTGTAACTGCTGCAGGGGAAGCAGGAAGGAGTCCTTGCTTCCCCCAACAACCAGAATCCAGGAGCTACACTGCCTGTCTGCCTCCACAAGGAACAGAGGTAACTATGTGTGATTGTCTGCCTGTGTGTGTGACTGTCTGTGTGTGTGTGACGGTCTGCCTGTGTGTGTGACGGTCTGTGTTTGACTGTCTGCCTGTGTGTATGATTGTCTGCCTGTGTGTATGATTGTCTTCCTTTGTGTGTGACTGTCTGCCTGTGTGTGTGTGACTGTCTGCCCTTTTTTGTGTGTGGGTGTGTGTTTGACTGTCTGCTTGTGTGTGTTACTCTCTGCCTGTGTGTATGATTGTCTGCCTGTGAGTGAGACTATCTGCCTGTGTGTGTGTGTGTGTGTGTGTGTGTGACTGCCTGCCTGTGTGTGTGACTGCCTATGTGTGACTGTCTGGGCAGACTAGATGGGCCGAATGGTTCTTATCTGCCGTTACATGCTATGTTTCTATGTCTGCCTGTGTGTGTATTTGTGTGTGGCTGTCTGCCTGTGTGTGGCTCTCTGTGTGTTTGTGTGTGGCTCTCTGCCTCTGTGTTTGTGTGTGGCTGTCTGCCGGTGTTTGTGTGTGGCGGTCTGCCGGTGTGTTTGTGTGTGGCTCTCTGCCTGTGTGTGTGTGTGGCTCTCTGCCTGTATGTTTGTGTGTGGCTCTCTGCCTGTGTGTTTGTGTGTGGCTGTCTGTGTGTGGCTGTCTGCCTGTGTGTTTGTGTGTGGCTCTCTGTCTGTGTGTTTGTGTGTGGCTGTCTGCATGTGTGTCTGTGTGTGGCTGTCTGTGTGTGGCTGTCTGCCTCTGTGTGACTGTCTGGGCAGACTAGATGGGCCAAATGGTTCTTATCTGCCTTCACATTCTATGTTTCTATGTCTGTGTGTGCGTGTGACTGTCTGCGTGTGGCTGTCTGCGTGTGTGACAGGGAAGGAGGGAAAGGGGAATCTGTGAAGATTTTTCGCACAGGGCGCCCAAAGGCCGGCCCTGTCTGTGTATGTCTGTCTGTATGTATGTGTGCCTGTCTGTTTGTATGTATGTGTGTTTGTATGTGTGTGTGCCTGTCTGTATCTGTATGTGTGTCGCTTTGTATGTATGTGTCTGTGTGTGTCAGACTGTAGGTATGTGTGCCTGTCTGTATGTGTGTCTTGTGTGTGTATGTGTCTGTCTGTATGTGTCTATGTATGTGTGTGTGTGTGTGTGTCTGTTGGGGGGGAAGAGGGAGGGGAGAGGGGTCCCACGGATCAGTTTCGCACTGGGGCCCCATGGATTGTGTGTATGCCACTGGTATAACCTATAACACAATGCACAGGTTGCAAAATCCCAACTGCTGATAAAGAGAGAATTAAGGAGAAGAATCACTGCAAAAAAATCACCAAATGGTTTTCAAATAATGGAAACGTGGATGCATAAACCATTAAATATGGGGACATTTATAAATGTAATCAAGTATGTCAGTGTTATAAATGAGCTTTTTTAGTAAGTGCAGGAAAATTATAAGGGAACTAAGAAACAAAGCAACTTTTGTGGTTTTAGAGCTTGAACCATGCCCCAGCAGAAAAACTGATGGGAAATTATATTATATATATTTATTTCTGCAGCTTTGTTTATACAGTCTCATGAAAAAAAAATTTCATTTTCAAACCTATCTTAGGAGAGCGTGTTTATTTTAGAAGTCGTATCTTGTCAGATTATATAGATCAAATTTTACTTACTGTAAATGTATTTTTCCTTAGGATTAGAAACAGTGCACAACAGGAATATCCATCATGTCTTGACAGTAAGGCAGCCTTAAAAATTTTAAAGTTAACCCCCTCCTACTATTCCTCATATATAAGGTATAAAACACCAACATGTCACAGTAAACCTAGAAAATACACATAACTATTAACCGCAACAAATATTTTTAATTAAATAGGGAGGGAAATACTGTCTGTAATCCTAAGGGGGAAAAAATGTATAGAAAGTGTGATCTTTCCCCTCTAATTTAGAGGCACAAAACAACACCCAAAGGGTGGGAAGACATAATTTCACCACAGCCTGAAGCATCTTGCACCCAAAACAGTATCCCCAGAGGTCTGTATGTCTGATTTATAGTGTTTGGAGAAAGTATGACTGGACAACCAGGTTGATGCTTTGTAAATCTGAGAATTTTAGGATATCATGAGAATGTTCAGATACCATGCTATGAGCTTGAAGGTATTATAAATATGTAAAGGTAGCAGACTGTCCTCCAGGATTTCGACTGACACTGGAAGATGCCAGTAGTTTTTCTTTGACAGGATCAACAGTATTGAAAACCAGCTCCTCTATGGCCAGAAGGGAAAAATCACAATGATCTTTGCTTTCTCTACTATGATTTTTTGTAAAATCCGCGGAATAAGAACTGGGGGGAAAAGTAGGCCAGCTGAAAATACCAGGGAATCATCAGGGAATCCAAAAAGTCCAGATTTTCTCACTGGTTGATTCAGACAAATTTTTAAGTCAAAGCTATTTCTGTTTGTTCTTGATGCCATCAGGTCTACAGTGAGGGAAAAAAGTATTTGACCCCCTGCTGATTTTGAATATTTGTCCACTGACAAAGAAATGATCAGTCTATAATTTTGATTGTAGGTGTATTGTAACAGTAAGAGACAAAATAACAAAACAAAAAAAAATCCAGAAAAACGCATGTCAAAAAAGTTATAAATTGATTTGCATGTCAATGAGTGAAATAAGTATTTGATATCAATCAGCAAGATTTCTGGCTCCCAGGTGTCTTTTATACAGGTAAGGAGCTGAGATTAGGAGCACTCTCTTAAAGGGAGTGCTCCTAATCTCAGCTCATTACCTGTATAAAAGACACCTGTCTACAGAAGCAATCAATCAGATTTCAAACTTTCCACCATGGCCAAGACCAAATAGCTGTCCAAGGATGTCAGAGACAAGATTGTAGACCTACATAAGGCTGGAATGGGCTACAAGACCATCGCCAAGCAGCTTGGTGACAAGGTGACAACAGTTGGTACGATTATTCGCAAATGGAAGAAACACTAAATAACTGTCATTCTCCCTCAGTCTGTGCTCCATGCAAGATCTCACCTCTTGGAGTTTCAATGATCATGAGAATGGTGAGGAATCAGACCAGAACTACACGGTAATGATCTCAAGGCAGCTGGGACCGTAGTCACCAAATTAAAAAAAATGGTAACACACTATGCCGTGAAGGACTGAAATCCTGCAGTGCCCGCAAGGTCCCCCTGCTCAAGAAAGCACATGTACAGGCCCGTTTGAAGTTTGTCAGTGAACATCTGAATGATTCAGTGGAGAACTGGGTGAAAGTGTTGTAGTTCGATGAGACCAAAATCGAGCTCTTTGGCTGCCTATGACTCCAAGAACACCATCCCCACCGTCAAACATGGAGGTGGAAACATTTTGCTTTGGGGGTGTTTTTCTGCTAAGGGGACTGGACAAGTGCACCGCATCAAAGGGACGATGGACGGGGCCATGTACCGTCAAATCTTGGGTGAGAACCTCCTTCCCTCAGCCAGGGCATTGAAAATGGGCCGTGGATGGGTATTCCAGCATGACAATGACCCAAAACACACAGCCAAGGCAACAAAGGAGTGGCTTAAGAAAAAGCACATTAAGGTCCTGGAGTGGCCTAGCCAGTCTCCAGACTTTAATCCCATAGAAAATCTGTGGAGGTAGTTGAATGTTCGAGTTGCCAAACGTTAGCCTCAAAACCTTAATGACTTGGAGAGGATCTGCAAAGAGGAGTGGGAAAAAATCCCTCCTGAGATGTGTGCAAACCTGGTGGCCAACTACAAGAAACGTCTGACCTCTGTGATTGCCAACATGGGTTTTGCCACCAAGTACCAAGTCGAAGGGGTTGAATACTCTTTTTACTCACTGACGTGCAAATAAATGTATAACTTTTTTGATATGCGTTTTTTTGGATTTTTAAATTTTTTTATTTATTCTCTCTCTCACTATTAAAATACACTGATCATTAAAAGTATAGACTAATCATTTCTTTGTCAGTGGGCAAACGGTCAAAATCAGCAGGGGATCAAATACTTTTTTCCCTCACTGTATGTCAGGACGTCCTGAATTATATGATTAGGAAGACCAAACTCCCTGATAAGGGAGACCAATCTCAGATGGTTTCTGCTTGGAGCTTCTGCCAAGGTATTGGTTTCTCCTTTTTATATGTACCACAGACAGGGAGAGTAGATGATGTTCTGATCAGATCATTACCTTGGTGCACAACCTTGCCAGGGAGTAGGAACGAGTCCCTACTTGTCTGTTCAAATATGCTACTGTGGTAGATTTATATGATCTTATCTGAACGTAATGTCCCCAAAGATGCTTCTTGAAACTCAGGAGAGCCAACCAAGTTGCATTGCGCTCCCGGTAATTTAATTACTTCTGGTATCCTGAAGTATCCATTGTCCTTTAGTCATCCCCATATGGGCTTCCCAACTGACTAGTGAGGCATCCGTGGTGACTATCAGTTAATTCTTTATTCTGAATAAAAAACCTTTTGTTAAAAAGCAGAAGTCTTACACCAATTGAAACTTCTTATTATGAATGGTCATATTTTCAATAAATGGTCTAGGGAAGATGTTCATCTGTCACTTTCTGCCACAATAGTTCTCTGTTAAGACCTCATCCTTGCCCTGTACCAGCTGAAACCTAGAATTGTAGCAGTAAAGTGGCCCAAAAGCCTCATTGCTTCCCTTTTTCTGACTGTAGAACCATTATGGACCTGAAGATCTTTGCTTTCTTTTCTGCTGAAAGGAAGTTCTTCAACTGAACAGAGTCTATGATGAAAGTCAAGAATCGACTAGCTCACCTGAGCACCAATTCAGATTTACCTTGCTTTTGGATACATCAATGTGTGTTTAGGCATATCAAAGCTGTTCTTATAACTTCTTAAGAGTTGATGTTTTGTGGATGTTATGAGAAGGCAGTCGTCTAAATATGGGACAATATGGACACTTTCTTAGGGTGGCTGTGATAAGTGCCAGAATCTTAGTACCAGAGGGGCAGAAGATAGATCAAAGAGCAGTGGCATGAATTGGTAATGTTCCAAACCTATAGACTGTAAACTCGTTTGAGAAGGGTCCTCTTCAACCTATCATTCCTGTAAGTTTTCTTGTAATTGTCCTAATTATAGTTAAATCCCCCTCTCATAATATTGTAAAGCACTGCGGACTCTTTTGGCGCTGTATAAAAATGGCAATAATAATAATTATAATAATTCTTCCCATCTGAAGCAAAATCTGCGGAAGTATTTACTTTCCTCTGCGATAGGATACGCATCTTTCAGGTCTAGAGAACTGAGTCAAGCCCTTTCTTGGATAATGCGTGTTGCTGAGTTTATGGTCTCCAAACTGATTGTTTTCTTAATGATGAACTGATTAACTTCTTTCAGATCCAGGATGGGATTGAATGCCCTGCCTGGCTTTTGAACTAAAAACAGCCTTCAGTAGGTTCCTGATTTTTTTCTGTGTAAGGTAGCTCTTTTATTAAATTTTTCTTTAAAAGAGTCTGAACTTCTATAAACAGGGCTGAAGCAGTTCTGGGAAACTGGACTTAAGAGCAAAGAAATCTTTGTCTTAGTTATAATCGGTATCCTCTTCGGACAATAGTAAAGAGTAAGGACCCAGTTGTCTGTGGTGGTATTCTCCCATGGTGAAGCAAATGTAAGAAGTCTTCCTCCTACAACTCTGGCATCATAATCGGTATTCTTTAGTTTTTCCGATTAATTTTCAATTTCTATAATTAAATCGTTGTTGCTGGTTTCTGCTTGAGTGCGAGCCTACAAAATGAATCTCTGTAGGCAGACATGTCTTGTTCCACTTTTCCTGTCTTCAGGTAAGGCCTTTTTCCCCTCTGCCATCTGTTCTGGCAGATTAGACCCAAAGAGCCTCCCTTGTTTAAACATAAAATCACAAACTGAATTATTTTAAGCTGAGTCTCCATCCAGTTTCTGAGCCATGCGGCATGTCTGGACACAGTGAAGCGGTCCATAGCTTTGGCGTCGACTCCAAAAGAAAATCTGAAACCATTCTAATGTTATGTAAAATCTTTACATGGTCTTCTTTGGATTCTCTCAAATAAATTATTTCCAAGGGAATCTAACTACAAATGTTGGGTCTTGGCTACAGATGTTTCTGCAATACGAGCTTTGCGCTGCATTAGTAGAAAACAGCTTGTGTGAAGAGGACTCTTATTTTTTTATCCATTTCGTCTTCAAGCCCGCTGGAATCTCCTATAGGTAGGGAGGTTTTCTACACCAACTGAGCATCCACTTTAGATTGAAATGCTGCCTATACAAAGAAATCTCTGATTTTGTGCAAGGGTGTAATTACACTCCCCCATTGCCCCACACATGTGAATTATGCAGCCCAGAACTCTCTTCAGAACTACTTAATGTGAGTTCTGTGCATAAAATATTATAGTTTATTTATATAAAGGAAGGGGTGGGAGTGTCAGTAAGACCTAGTAGTTGTTAAAATCTGTATAGAAAAATTAACATGGGTTAACAACCAGCTTGGAGAGACCTTTTAAAGTTAAAAAAATCCAACTTCACATGAAGAAACAATAATTCTCTGAAACCTGCAGGCTTGCCTGTACTATTACAGACGTGCAATTTTGGACATATTCCAGCACCATGTATTTTATATGATGCATAGGATTTGAAAAAGATCCTGTGTTTAATTTGTTAATTTAATAAGATTTTCACATACGTTTCTTTATCGTTTCCAAATATACTTTCTATGCTTACAATGATGCGAAGCATTTGACTGGACAATGCCCAGCATAAACGAGGACGCTAAAAGAGGCAAGATTTAATGGACTTTGAAAAATTATTGCATTTTTTTAACTGCCTTATTTAAAAGTCTAAAAATATGTATTTTTAAACGCTGACAATCCCTTTAGATTGAATTGTTATATCTTATAAAACCAAATGTTAAGGCGTTTGGGCTAGATCTGCAACATAGAAAGTAGTTACATGTGCCAGAAAATTACAGAACCAGCAGTATCAGTATTGCTCAAGGCAAAATATCACATTAACAAAGTGCATGGTTTTAAATCCTGTCATTTTTTAGTAATTGGAACAAAGCAAATTTGTTCAAATTCAAGTTTAAATAGATGCATAAAAAAAATTCACAAAAGGAATACTGTCCCAAAGAACTACACAATAAAAAACAAAGTGTGTATTTATGTATGTATGTGTGACAATTATTTTGGGTAGAGGTTTTAGAGAAATACAGACAAGATATTTGCAAACATCTTTTAACAGTGCAACTTTGCCAAATATGTAAGTTTGAGTTTTTATGTAAAGAGAGCAATTAGAATATGAAGGCATATGTTGCAAAGTGATAAATGACAACAATCTCAGAATAAATAGAATGTGATTTTTTTTTCTTATTCACAAAACTGTGCCACTGCAATATATACATTAGACTGTTTTACTAACTACATACATTTATTTTTAACTAATATATTTAAACGGCACATCTACAAAACCATCATTTTTACAGAACCAATGCTGTAACTAATTATGTTTACAAAATACTCTGCATTCCTAAAAATAAAACAGTCTTCTACCCAACATTATTGTGGCATCAACAACATATAATTTATGTTGAAAATTTCTGATATTTACATTTTAGCAAAAACATAAAACTATTTTTTTTTTAATTTAAAACTTATTTTGTGTGCCACAAGGCTTTAATAGGTACAATTACAATTACAGCCTGCAAGACTAAAAGTGAGGGATACAAAAACCTGCACCCACTCACTTATCATTGGATAAATTGGCTAATATATCTATATTATATACACACATACCATATCATTTCAGTATTGGCTATCCTTTCCCATTTCAGGTGTTATGGACTACGTTTCCCATGATGCTCAGACATCTATCTGGCTGGCTGAGCATCATGGGAAGTGTAGTACACAGCACTTGGAATGGTCAGGGTACCATATAGAACTCCGTCACTGGCAAAAATAGCATCCTACAGGCGCCTCCACCTCCCCTCCCTCTCTCCAGCCCGTGTCCTCCCCATTATCTTCCTTCCTTCTCTCCGGAGCCATGCACAGCTCAGCCTCACTCCCACTCCCCCCACCCACGCCCACTAACATTCCAAGGACCCCGCACCGCTCACTCACTTACTACTCACAAGGCCTCCGCCATTTTCTAATGGCCGTCACTAGGTGACGCTGCGCATGCGCCGTGGCTCCGCTGGTGGGGGCATTTAACCCCACACGTGGCCGCCGTGTGAGCTGCTGGGACTGAGTGCCAGGGGGTCATAGCATAACACAGCTCATATCTCACACACTGTTATTAACATTATAAGGGCAGACCGCTACCAACATTTAATGTGTATCATCCTTTTATTTTTGGGCACCAGGATTTAATAAATAAACGGACAGATTGTTAATATAGCCAGATAGAAAGAAGGTGCTGTCAACGAAATTGAACCATTACAGCTAATAAAATAATATTAATATTACAATTTAAATGGAGAATGTTGCTGGTTTGCTACTTAAAAATGCAATCGATCCCCTGGATGTTGGGCCAAAGTAACATCCCCAGGAGGTACTTGGAAACCAGAGTAATATGAATGTACCTTTCCTGGTTAAATACTTTATAATTATTATTATTATTTGCTATTGCTGAGGAAGGGGGGGAGGGAACAGACTATAGCCACATTACATAATTATTTTAAAAATAGTTATTTAAATTTACTGGAACAACGCTATTTTGATTGCAGTTTTATACATTAGGATAAGTTACCACATCATGTCACTTATTTATTAAATTCCTAAAAATATAACATTTGTAATACTTTTGAATTGTGTTTTACTTAACATATCAATAATAATAACACCTATTAATATGATATCTAAATGTGTCTCTGATTTAAAGGGGTACCATCCCTTCCCTACCCCCCTTTTCATACCTTATCTAATGGCCAATGGGATTTCAAAATGGAATTTCAAAAAATCCCATTTTGAAAAAGCCCTAGTGGCGAAACGCATAAATGGTTTTATTAATTGTGTATTTTATATAATTAAAGATTTTTTGGTTACTATCTGTGCCAACTATCTTTCTATACATTTTTTACTTCTACTTGGCATCTTATCAATTTTATCATGTATTTACAAGCTTATCCTAGGTGGGGATCATACCACCAACGCTGTTACCATAGTGCAGTCGGCCTACACTGTACTTGTAAGTAAATTTTTTGTTCTTTTAACAAACGTTTATACCTTGTTAAACAGTGAGCACTATTAGTTGTTTTTATATATCCCTTTCCTGAGAGTTGGACATCATTCCCTCCAGAGGACAATCATCCATATATCCCACAAGCGGGATCATACCGCTGGATGCCTGTTATACCTGAGCTGGCTATAGCTCATTCAAATGTGAGTGGAATATATATATATCTTTTTCTCACATAACCCTACACTCTATGCGATTGGTCTCTTGTCTTTCAAATAACAAGCAAAATTGGACTACTTTAAACAGAGAGGAGACCCCTTCATTAAAAGCACCTTAAAAGACATTTATTGCCGTAGTGCAACCGCTAAACCTCTTTGGACTATTTTATACATAACACCAACTATCTTATTTGCACTTTTGTATATGTCTCATTTATATGCTTTTTACTGTTTGTAATCCACAGTGATTTATTTTGTCGCAGCCTTGCATTACTGTTGTTGTTGTTCTCCATTCTTATTATAGAGGGTTAGAGGGTTACCCTCTGCTAGGCCGCTGCCCATCGACGTTCTTATTATTAGCGCTAACCTCCTTTATCTTTTTACAAATTAATAAATGTGGTGCCAATGGAAAAATGGATCAAAGTTCTAAACATGGAGCTTTCGTGAAGAAAACCAATGGAATGCTTATGTTTATTCTGTTGATTTCCAAGGTGATGTTCCATTGTTAAGCTTTGCTCCACACTTCTATTAGCAACATTTTTATGTATCTCTACCATTCTTACAGATGTCACTGGGCAATTGCAAGATTTCCCATGGGGTTACACAGTTTTGTGTCTTTCCTTACCCCGCTTTGTGTCTACATACATACCCAAATTATGCCCTTGTGTGTCTTTCCATTCCATTCTCACCCCATTTGTGTCTCTTCCTTCACTTCCTTGTGTGTTTTTCTTCTAACCTTGTATGGTTTCCTTTATACATGTTTCCCCTTGCCTGTTTGTATCCCACCCAGTTATGCAGACTGTAGTGTGCAATGGCGTAACTCCAGGGGGCTCTGCTGCAGCTGCAACATCTGAGACCATGTGCCACCTTAAATTCAGGGCAAGGGCACCGTGGTTCCCGTGTGACCAGCAGGAGGGGAGCACTGTGCTGTGCTTCCCCCCTCCTGCCGCTGTGTGTAGTGTGGCCAAGCGGAATGGAGAGCAGGTACAGGAGGGGAGGGGGAGAGATGAGGTAATGAGACACATGTTAGGGCTGGGGGGGATAGGAATGAGACGATTGGGAGCTGGGAAGGGAATTATACAAATGGATGGGCTTGGGAGGAGGGAATAATATACTTGGAGGGGCTAGAGGGAAAAAAAATGATATACATGGAGGGGCTAGGGAGATGAAAAAATGAGACACATGGAGGGGCTTGGCGTGGGAAGGGAATGAGACACATGGAGGGGCTGAGGGAGGAGGGAATGAGAAACATGGAGGGGCTGGGGGTTCGGAAGGGAATGATACACATAGTTGGCTTGGAGAAGGGAGACTCAGGCATGTGGAGGGGCTGGGGGGAAGGAAATGATACACATGGACGGGTTCGGGAGAGGAAATGATACACATGGAGGAGCTGGAGGAGGGAATGAGACACACGGAGGGGTGGGGAAGGGAATGAAACACATGGAGGAGCTGGGTGGAGGGAATTAGACACTTGGAGAGGCGGGGAAACATAGGGCAATTTTTGCACCGGAGCCCGGTTGTTTCTAGTTAAGCCGCTGGTAGTGTGGCTATACGGGATCATTGTTAATCATCTTCTTCTTCATCTGCCCAGTCTGTAAGGGATTTTCAAGCCTCCCAGTGATAAGAGTGCAAGATAAATGGTCAGAATATAACATTCAGGTATACCTGTCTCGTCCTTCACATTGCCACTTAGAGCCTGGACCAACTCTGACAGACCAGACAGAGAAACATTAAGATACTCTATCACAAGTCCATCAAGCTGTACTGTGTGACAGTGCAGTACATTGTTGTTCTGTGCACCCCCTCCAAAGATTAGACTGCCCCTGCCCTCTTGGCTATACTGTACAGATCCCTACAGTCCATACTGATCTGTACTAGTAAGTAGGCATCTCAGGACTTAAATGATGTTGCATATGACCATGGTGCTAGGGAGTGCCAGCAGGCGTACATTATCTAAGACAGGCATGAAAGCTTTATGTACACCCAGAAGTTTGAAATCCTTATATAATTTAAATGAAATAGGCACTGTGGCAGAGCTCCCTGTACCCCAGCTGGGTACCTCTGCCAGGGACCACTTCTTAGCTGGGAAATGGATTGGGGACTATCTCTATGCGCCCCCAGGTGCTGGTCGACACACAGCCCTGGGTGCTTCATAGTCCTTACAAGGACTTTCCCCGCTGCATCCTCCACAAGCTGTAACAGCGGTTAACCCTTCCCCACCACCCCCAGTAACTGGACAAGACACAGCTTGGGTTGTACAATCCCCACCACGGATACGGTAGTTCAAGCAGAATAGCAGCAAAGGTTGGTCCAATAAAAAAGTACTTTTATTTAAAGGTAATTAATATAAAAACACAAAACAAGAAAAAATTCACTCAAGGTAGATAATAATAATAAATACACTATTGTGTACTTTCGCTCTTCTGCTACTGGTCGCCTGCGCCCCGCAGCGACCAATCAGCGCTTACTCGCGCCAGCCTATCAGGAGAATGGCGCGAACCCAGTTTGAATGGGAGCTTCTCTCCTATTTGTTGACATGTACTTCCAGGCGGCCAGGGGGACTCCGTGGCTGTAAAGCCGACTCCCAGCTCCATGGGTCCCGCTGGGGCTCGTGTCTCTCTACAGTGTCTACCTCCACTCACGTAGCACAGGAGAGAGCGCTCTCTGAGCAGCTATGAGTCTGGCCTCGCATCTCTGGGGCAGGGAGAAGCAGTGATTATGGCTCCTTTAGGAGCAGGTAGGGCGATCCCTGACTCGAAGGACCTGAAACCGTGCGGGCAAACCTGCTCGGGATACGAATGCTCCCTCTGGCTGGTGTTCAGCTGTACAAACTGGGGAGCACTCGATAGTGATTTTCCTTGCGGTTTTGGAACGTTCTAATGAGTGTCCTAACTGGGATATCAGGGTGGTCCCCATTTAGGAGACGAACGAGTTTCTTTCGTATGGACACTCCAGAACGGGGAATAGGACACAATACATGAAATGTATAGAAATAAATGGGGAAACACAGAGGAAACAGACGATACAAAGGAAAAACATACGAATAAGCAGTGGGCATGGAACTCAGTGACGGCGGTCCGTCACAAGCACCAAGGGGTGACATTCGGCAACAGAGTAGGTCAGTGAAGCATAGTCTGGAAAAATATTTTTTGGCAATGTTTCTTGTATTGTTGTTATGATCTTTATTACAAATGCTAGATTAATGACTTGATAAGATGACTTAGGTAATATTTTTCCTTTAAATTTCTTCATTATTTTGTTTTATTCGGTATTATTAGGTATGCTTTGGTTTTCACAGTAATGAAGCATCTTTGGATTAGACAGGTACACTATATTCTATCCAGTCTGCATGTATAAAGGTAATTGGATGTATTGTGCTATATTTGTATGCAATATTGTTGGAATATATCGTAACGCTTGCTTTGTCACTTCTATGTATTTACTCTGTTACTCCTAATAAAAATAAAATCTCAATACCAAAATATAGGCAAAAATGTAACGTAATAAGCTATTGTCACCATGGCTAATTAATCCTTGATTATGCCAATGGGACTGTAACTATAACTATATTCAGTTTAGTGAACAACTGTGATAGTGTTAACTTCAAATAACTTCGATACATTGTATACGTGTCTGAGGGAATAATATGTTGATGCATTGTGTATGTGTCTCTTTTTATGGTTAAACATTGTAGGTATAAGATGTGTCTGTGGGTATAAGCAGTGGATACATTATGGAGCTGTCCCTGGGTATAAGGTGTTGTTACATTGTACAGGCGGCTGTGGGTATAAAGATGTTGATACGTTGTACCAATGTGTATCAGTGTTGAAACATTGTATGAGCTCCTGATACAATGTATTGGCGTCTGTGGGTCTAAACTGTTTTTAAACACTACATAGGTGCTTTTTATATATATACTGGATGCATTGTATAGGTATCTCTTGGTATAAGCTCTTGTTACAGTATATAGATGTCTGTAGGAATTACCTGTTGATACATTGTATAGCTGTCTGGTTATATGCTGCTGACACATTGTATAGGTGTCTGTGGTTATATAGCCTGTTGATACATTGTATATGTGTCTGGTTATATGCTGCTGATACACTGTATAGGTGTCTGTTATAAGCTGTTGATACACTGTATAGATGTCTGGTTATAAGCTGTTGATACGTTGTATAGGTGTCTGGTTATATGATGTTGATACATTGAATAGGTGTCTGGGTATAAGCTGTTGATACATTGTATAGATGTCTGGTTATAAGCTGTTGATACATTGTATAGATGTCTGGTTATAAGCTGTTGATACATTGTATAGGTGTCTGGGTATAAGCTGTTGATAAATTGTATAGGTGTCTGTGGTTATTTAAGCTGTTGATACATTGTATAGCTGCCTATAGTGGTTATGTAATATAATGTTTATACATGGTTTAGATATACTGTTGGTAGATTGTACAGGTGTCTGTGGTTATAACCTGTTAATACATTGTATAGCTGCCTATCGTGGTTATGTAATATAATGTTTATACATGGTTTAGATATACTGTTGGTAGATTGTACAGGTGTCTGTGGTTATAACCTGTTGATACATTGTATAGCTGCCTATCGTGGTTATGTAATATAATGTTTATACATGGTTTAGATATACTGTTGGTAGATTGTACAGGTGTCTGTGGTTATAACCTGTTAATACATTGTATAGCTGCCTATCGTGGTTATGTAATATAATGTTTATACATGGTTTAGATATACTGTTGATACATTGTATCTGTGTTCTCATGCCTGTGTTGTTGTCATTCCATGAGTAGGGGTGATGCAGTGCGGTGATGTGTTTTCTCTGGCTCTGCCCTTCCTCTCCCTACCTATCCTGGCAGTGGGACTGAGTTCTGGGAAGGGCAGTCCCTCCCCCGGATGTGTGCGGCTTGGTACGGTCTCCCAGGCTGTGCTGGGACTCAGGAGTGGCAGGAGGAAGAAGGTGTGAGGAGGCCGCAGGAGAAGCACTATTCCCAGGCTGGCTGTGTGTGTGTGTGTGTTTCCCGGACCCTAGATAGCTCTCTGAACCCTTGTCCTGGAGGACATGCCGACACAGCGGGACAACACCATGTCCCAGCCAGTAGATCATTCCCACCAGGTCCGGGTCAAGGCGTATTTTAAAGGGTGAGTACTGAAATCCCATCCTGGGACTGTGTACTGATTGTTGATACCCAGAGCCTGCCCTGCCACTGCTGCATTGCTCCCTGACACTAACGATCAATGCATGCTGGGACTTATAGTCATGCTGGGACTTGTAGTCATGCTCTCCCCATCTACTGTATGGGCTGGGCTGCAAATCACATTGAGAGTAGGGGGTTGGGAATCATGGGCTTAACTATCCGATGGCCTGACATCATTGCTTGGGATGAATGTGTCTCTTTGGAGGGATATTTTCACCTAGTGTGTATATATATATATACATGAATACAGTTTGTCATATGAGATCCTCATACTGCTGGGATGCTTTGCATAGTGTTGTTTCTTGCGCTGGATAAGTTATATTTGTAGAAATTACTATTATGTGATTCTTTTATAAGCTGTAAGTAAGTTTAAGCATTGCTATTCTTCACTATTAGGGCTGACAAATCCACAGTGTATATCTGGACTCTTTGTTTAAATAGTCAGAGCAATATCTTTAGGATCCCTCCATAATGAAAATGGCACTCCAATCACTATAACCACTGCAGCATATTGTAGGTGATAGGGCACTTTTAAGCTATGGGTGCTGTTCTGCAATACTTTTGTCAAATCAATTCATACGTGTAATTTTTCAAACTCAAGGCACAACTCTTTAAAGCACTAATGGTGTCCCTTTCTTAGTTTAGACCAGTGATGGCGAACATTTAGCTTGAGTACCCAAACCGCAATACAAAACAACTTTTTTTCCTCAAAGTACCAACATGGCAATTAAATACGACAATTATACACACACACTCATATATACACTGACACTTACAGACACACTCACACAAACTGACAGACACACAGTGACTGACACACACACACACACTCACTCACAGACACACATATTGATAGACACAGAGTGACTGACACACACACACACACACACACACACACACTGACATGCATACAGACACACACTCATACACCATTCCCCCAACACAAAATCTACTATTACTTATTTATTTTTTAATTTTAGTTTGACTCTATCCAGCCTCCGTGGGACAACTGGAGTGGGTTCCTCACCTGAGGTCCAGTGAGGCTGCTGGACAGGCAGGCAGGGGGCGAACTGACAGAGTAGACGGTGAGGGAGCTCTGATCTTACTGCTCAGCTCCCTTGCACGCCGCTTAGTGATGCCGGGAGCATATTCCGGTTCCTGGCATCACTAAGCGGGGCGTGAGGGAGCTGAGCAGTAAGAGCTCAGGCTACAGCACTCCCTCGCCGCATGCCCACAATAGAAGCTGCTGCTCGCTTCGTGGGCGGCCCAAAGGTGGCCTGCCGCCCAGCTCTTGGGGACCCCTGGACACGAGGCTAACAAGGCAGTGCCGACCAAGGCAAATGTCTTGTTAGCCTCGCCGTGAATACACCACTGGGCACCCTACCAGCGACCTATGGCCTCGTGCCCAAAGAGAGGGCTCAGCATGCCAGCTGTGCCACGCTTGCCATAGGTGTGCCATAGGTTCGCCATCACTAGTTTAGACTCAGGCCCCCTTCCCCTTGGTTAAAAAAAATAAAATAAAGTTAAAAGCAATTGAAAGGGAAACTCTAGGCTGCATTCAAGTTGTTATGGTTCTAGGCGGTCCTAGGTTTAATGATCTCAGCTAATGAGGCAGGATGGTAGCTGCGAGGGAGAAAATGTAAGAAAAAAAACCTTTTTTTTTTTTTTTAACTCCTTTTAGGCTGAGAAACAAAACCGCTACCAGGGAAGTATAGTGTTAGGAACACACATTTGTAGTACTAACACTGCACTGTTCCTTTAAGATGAAGTGGTTATTGGTCATCGGAAATGTTGCTCTTGTAGTAAAGATACTTTGATCGATATGATGTCTCAAGTTAAAAGTGTAGACTTTGGGTGCCAGGAAATTCTCCCCAATTTTGGTTATAGCACTTGTCGTACTATGTAATCACCATGACAACTACAATATACTGTACTAATGTTGCTTGAAACGTTACTTTATCTCATTTCCATTCACACACAGTGTGAATTGAACTCCATAGAATGGCAGCACTTTTCATGTCTTGCTCCGGATTAAGAAATTATGTGTTCAAGAATATATGGTAGATTTAGTAATCCTCTCCCATACTGTTCCTCTGTGCCTACATTTTTCTTTTGTCATAGTCCTTTACATGCTTTATTTACTTTCTGTAAAAGGCTGTGGGATATGTTGAGACTTTATAAATATATTATTTCTACTGTCATTATTTTTATTTATTTTTTTCTTATTTTCTTCATGTGTACCAGTTCAGCCACAATCAAGTTCTGGTAGCCACATAGTGTAAGAGTGTA
This sequence comes from Pelobates cultripes, assembly GCA_933207985.1. Lineage (NCBI taxonomy): Eukaryota > Metazoa > Chordata > Amphibia > Anura > Pelobatidae > Pelobates > Pelobates cultripes. The sequence goes on from OW240913.1 coordinate 101,981,410, forward strand.
TCAGGTTGATGGTTGCTATGTTTAAAGAGGCCGGGTCAGTGTGTGCGCTTTAGGACTGCCGAGCTAAAATATGCTTGCTACGTATGGAATTAAGCAAGAACTCAATGTTAATAAAAAACACAAAACAATGCCCTGTTGAGCCTGCTGTTCTGCATTGTGTAGCTTTAGCTATGCAAAATAATATTGAAAATCAATGAGGAAGTGGGAAACATAACATAGTACAAGAACAATTATTCATTTTTACTGGAGAAACCAAACATGGTGTTATCCGTTGTCGGTGTTTTCCTTAAATTAGGAATTGTTGGCCTTTGACAAGTGAATTGCTTATTTTTTGTAAAAACTGCAACATTGAAAAACCTATCGTACTCAACTATTCAGGCCTAAGATTCAGTAAAACTTTGTATTGATTTATAATTTGGAATTCTGTATAAATGAATGCATAATTTATCCGAAATATTATCAACTAGATTGTGAATAGTCAGTAACTCAGCAGGATATTGCAGTATTGCTTTCATGACCTTAGATTTTCCAGTTCCCTTGGAATTCTCCTTAAAGGAACATGCCGCCTACTAAAGCACTTTAGCTTGCTGAATAACTTTGGTGGTTAACTGAAAGTCCCCCCTATCCTATTTATTGAAATTTCTAATTTCAAGAGAAATTGGCACTTTTTATAAATTTGATTATAGTTCTTAGCAATAGTGAGCACTTCTCATAATGAAACTTTGGTTTCAGTGCATGTCTATGTAAATGTATTCTATTGGCAAAAGCTGCAACATAGGTCCCCAGTGAGAAGCATTGGATTGGCTCAGAGATCATCGACATCAATGATCTGCTGGCGTACATGGTAGCTGTGACTTGGAGACTGTCTTAGTGCTCGGTTATTTTACTTTATCTTTCTAGAATAAAAAAAGTAACCCTGCAATGATACCCTGCAAGTTTTAAATCTATTTATTTTTAATTTTGGAGTGTTCCTTTAACTACCAGTGTTAGTAAATAAGTGAGTGTCATCATAGTAGGACTGAGGGACAATAACTGACTGAATTCAATATTTTCCACAAGGAAAAAAAGCACACATGGCCCTGTAAAAGGAATAAAGTCAAGTTTTCTCTGGAAGAAAATTCTGTGTGCATTTTTTTTTCTCTCAATTTCATTATTAACGATAGGCTTTAAACAAACAAGTGCATACACCTTCTACTGGAAGAAACATCATTAATGGCAAATTATATACTCCACTAGCAGAAATCTTTGAAATGTACCAATTATACATCAAAATCATTCTCATCTTGCAAAGAGGTGGGTAGCTCTGAACAGGCTGCACTTTCCGGAATGTTGTCCTCTGATCAGAGTAGTCAAATACCAGGAGGTAAATTGGGAGGAATGATGTAAAAAATCAGATATGTGGAAATAAATGGGGGCCATTTAGCAAATAAAGGACTTCTTTCAAATTTTGCATTGCTTTTGCACAGCCATTATAAAGCAAGTGCATGTTACAAACATTTTTGCTTCTGTTAGAAAACCAAAGTTTTTTTTGTTTTTTTTTTGTTGAAAACACAGAGGCAAGCAAACTAAAGATATTGAAAAATACTTTGTCTATGTGCAACGATGCGCGACAGTGCATAATTATATGCATTTAGGTCAAGACATTTGTATTTTATCAAAGCAGGATTTATAAAGAGTTGAGCAGATGTTTAATATTGGCAGAATGTCATAGTTAAAGGGACACTCCAATAACCAGTGTCGCTGCTTGCCAGTGGGCCTTCCAACAGTCCAAACTTCAGCAAGACAGTCCTGGTTTTCGTGTTCTGCCCTGTCGTCCTGATTTAGTTCTCTGATTACCCGCATCCTTTTCCATGGCAACACAGCGCAGCATCATTAGATGGGTACCAAGACCATGAAGAGGGAACAGTGCTCTACATGGCTTTCTGTGTTAGGGGCTGGCCAGCCAGGCTAACAAGCCCCATTATAGGCATCATTAGTGAAGTCCATCCATCTTGATCGCCCAATATTGGGAGGTATGCCCTTATATCATTGCTATAAAACTGCAGTGGTCTAAAATATAATGATGTTATATGTCCACTGGCCTTCACAAATAATTGCATAACGTGCATATAAAAGTACCCACTTCTACAACTTTCTGTGCTGCAATTGGTACTGATCCTGCACATGTGCAGTTACAACTTCTTTTCCGTTCAAAATAAATAAATAAAACCATGGAAAGGTTAATAGGCTAAAAAATGGTTAGGCCAGTAACTTCACAACTGCTATAAATGAAAATGAATGAACTTCTACCCAGGCTGCTGTAAAGAATGTGATCATTTCATCACAGCTATTCCATGACTGCTGTCAGCCTGGGCAGTTCACGTTTTTCGTTAATTGAAATGTTGTTTTGAACAAAACCTCATGTTTCATAAAGCTTTGATGTTTACTCTGTGAAAGGAAAGGCAGCAATAGTAAAGTTTCGTGAGACGGTCGCCCATGACGTGACTTAGTACAATGTACTTGTTACTTCTAGTGGGCCCCATTAAAATAGCCTGAGGAATCAGTTTCAATACAGGTCTCAACCAAGGTGTTGAGAAACATTACCTAAGTTGCACTTTAAATGGTAGCAGTTTTTCTTGTTATGTGTATTGTTTGTGATCAATTTTGTCAGCTCTAGCAAGGGCAACAGAAGGACAATGCATGAATGGGGTTTGGTCAAACAGGAAAATGTGCTATTTAAATCCTGGTTCCTGGTTTCCTTGAAATGTTACCTGAATAATTTATTTTTTTTTTGTGTATTTTTATCTTGGTTGTTTTAATAATCATTTGTTTAGTGCCAACATATGCCACAGTGTTTTACAAATTGCAGTGAGGTATAAAAATGCACATAATTAACAAATGTGAATAAGACATTGCTCACGTCACTACACAAACCAAAGATTGTTACCTAGAGGTTTAGACACTGAATGGAATCTTTAGAATGTCTGTTAACCCCTTAATGACACATGACATGTGTGACATGTCATGATTCCCTTTTATTCCAGAAGTTTGGTCCTTAAGGGGTTAAAGGGAACCTGTTACTAAACAGAAGTTTAAATTAAATGCACACTCCAAGCACCATAACTACTACAGTTTATGGTGCAAGCGGTCAACCCCTTCGAAATGCCACAAAATTCTGCTAACCTTCAAAGGATTTTCTCATGGTAAAAAGAAAGTGAAACCTCCCAATTATTACATCAGTGGTAGAGAGAAGGGTAGGGCTTTGACTACCAGAAATGTCTCCTGTATTCTTATAATAGTGTTTGAAACTGTATACAGATTTTTTTTCACGGTGCGAGTTACACAGGAAAAAACAGAGAGAAAAATAAAAGGATTATGAGCCACAAACTGTGAGAGAGCCAGGGTCAGCTCCATTGTGTGCACATGTTAAGGCGATAAAGTCAATCACCAAGCTAAGCTTAGGTAGAGAACTATTGGCTCTTCATATTAAAGGAACACTCTAGGCACCAAGACCACTTCAGCTCATTGAAATGGTTTGGGTGCAGTGCCCCTGTCAGTTTAACCCTGCGATTGTAATTATTGCAGTTATTGATAAACTGTGATAATTACCTTGCAGGGTTAACACCACCTCTAATGGCTGTCTACCAGACAGCCACTAGAGGCACTTCCTGTTGGTTAGGTGTCTTTTAATCATGTGACGCTGGACGTACTCACGCTCTGCATGAAGGCATCCAGTGTTCACTAAAAGGAAAGCATTGATCGTGGCTTGTCACTCATGCGTGTTAAGCCCCCCTAATGGAGGTGGAATCTGAACCAGCACCTAACCCAGTGTATGACCCATTGGAGCTAAAATCAGTTAAGTGACAAGGTTTTTTTTTTTTTTTTTTAACAATTTTGCTGTCGTGGGGGGTGGGGAGGATAACACACTCCCGTGTAGGAGGTGTGTACTATAGTGTTAGGAATACAACCGAGTATTCCTAGCACTATAGCTTCCCTTTAGGTGGTTGAAGCGAGGAGCTCCCACCACTTAAAAGTCAGAAGTCAAACTATTCTAGAATGGTTTAAACACGATTAGTTGTGAGCAAGAGACCTTACTTACATGTGCATATTTTTCTTCTTCTTCTTCTTAAAGGGATTCTGTAGTTTTAGGAATACAAATCTGTTTTCCTAACTCTATAATGCCCTCTGGTCCTCCCACCCTCCCTTGCGGCCACCCAAGGCGCATGAAGGGTCAAAAAACATTTTACTCACCCGGGTCAGTGCTCTGCCTCCTCCAGCATTATCCGACAGGGGGATGTAAAGCACATGCGTGGCCCCTATAGGCCCCTTTAGGAAAGTATTGAATTAATGCTTCCTTGTGGGGATTTTACAGACAATGGATGTCCTCATGCAGAGAAACCCAGAGTGCGGCATTCTCCCGGAAGCGCCTCTAGTGGCTGTCTGGTAGACTGCCATTAGGGGCTGGCTTAGCACTGCAATGTGAATATTTGTTATACATTGCAGGAATAAGTGGGATAGGGACAACGCACCTAGACCACTTCAGAGTGCCTATAGTGTCCCTTTAACTTAACCCCTTTTACTCGCAAAACCTTGTGTGCCAAGGCAGGCATGAAGGGGTGGGAAGAGGAGGCTACTTCATAACCCATTCTTATGGAGAAATGTTAGAGTAATATTATGATAACCACATTATTATAGCTAACCTATATATCCACGGGGTTTGCAATTATATAGTTATTATTTAGAATTAATCATTCCCTTTCACAAAGGGTATATTTTGTTTTGAGGTTTTGCTGTCCCTTTACATGGTACTACGAAAATGCGTACATATTCACCGGAATTCTACCTGCTCTAATTAAATATTAAAAGCAAGACTTTTTATATGCTTTGTGAGCAGCATGCATATCTCTGTCTCCCAGGCTCTTGGATGTGAAGGCCGTAAATAAAATCTATGTAAACAAGAAACTATTGACGATTACAAATGGCTTTTAGAGAATGGAATCTGGAATCCAAGGTTACTGGGTCTGCGTATGCAGTCTGTGAAGACTGGCTGGGCATCATGGGAAAAATAGTTCTAAGATTAGCCATGACTACTCTAGGGGGTCACTTAACAGTACTCTCAAAGTAATCAAGTAAACGTTTCATTAGTAACAAAAGTATTTAAATGATACCACTGCAATAATTTTGTTTTATATTGACCTAATATGAATGACACACTGCCTACTCCTGGCTGGCGTCCAGATCACCACATTCTATGTGCATTTCCGATGTAGAGGACGTTGTGAGACTGTCAGTATACTTTCACATTCCATAAAACACTGAATTGAAAAGTGAAATTATTCAATTATTAATCTCTCATATATCCTGCATGCACAAGGGTTCCTGTCCCACTACCCTTCATTTTTCCTCCTTTACTGCTGGTATGATGGCATCATGGCATAGGTGTGCCCTACTTGGCAGGGTCAGCCAAACAGGAGGAAAGCAGGATGTAGGGGGGAGCAGGGATGGGTGTCCCCTACAGAACCTGCCTGATAGCCTTGATGTGCTTGCTGGAAAGGAGATTAATAAATTAAATAGCAATTACATTTTAAATTTTCCCTGTGCTAAAATAAATATGTTCATTGCTTAAGGGATTGTTTGCTTTTGAAGAGTACTTGTCATGACAGGTTCCCTGTAACCATATGCATTTTTTTTCCTTTTTTAATGCTGTTCATGCAGGGCTCAAATCTAATGTCCTTTAAGCTAGAGGATGCAGATCCAAATTTATTAAGTGCACATTTTTAACAAATGATAAAACACCCCTATTATTACTTTTAAAATCTAATGTTTTCTCATTCTTTGCAATGTTAGTGTACCTGAGATTATTATTATTAGATACAGTAACGTTTTGCACAAGTTGCTGACTCGTACTATTTTAATGGTTCAAGCGTCTGAAAGTCCAACGCAATCAGAAGTTCTATATGAGACAAAGTAGAGACTATTTTTGTCTCGTGTTATGGGCAATCCACAGAGTCTCGACTGCCATGGTTGACGATGATCGGAAAATACACCATAATTTGTTATGCGCTGTAGATATCTGTGGCACCTTCAAATATGGTGGAAGAAAAATGATGAGAAAGAACTTGTACATTTCCCTAACTGCTCCCCCATTGGACACCTTCCCACAAATGGACCTGCATGTTGTGTGGATATTGGAAATAATGCAAAGAATCCACAAGTAACTGTGCTGCAATTACTGCTGGAATTTAGGAATACCCAGCTTCCAAAAGCCTCTCTCTGTGTGACATTGCTGTTGCATGTTGCGGTTCCTAACGCTGGGGCATTACTGGTACCATAATCACTACAGCCCAATGCCAATGTTATGGTGCTTGTAGTTTTCAGGGATCCAACTCCAATCTGTAGTGTTCTTTTAGAGTACATAAAGTCAAGGCTGGAGAACCAACACATGCCAGCTTATATATTCACTATTTAGAATAATACTATTTATCTCACATGATTCTCAGCAGATCAGAGACCAGAAAATCCAAAATGTAAAACATATTGCCAACTGCAGAGTCCAGCGATTCTGGGCAGGAATTCCACTTTTAACTCAATGATTTAGAGAGGGTTCAGAGAAGGGCTACTAAACTGGTTCATGGATTGCGGGATAAAACTTACCAGGAAAGGTTAAAAGATCTTAACATGTATAGCTTGGAGGAAAGACGAGACAGGGGGGATATGATAGAAACATTTAAATATATAAAGGGAATCAACACAGTAAAGGAGGAGACTATATTTAAAAGAAGAAAAACTACCACAACAAGAGGACATAGTCTTAAATTAGAGGGACAAAGGTTTAAAAATAATATCAGGAAGTATTACTTTACTGAGAGGGTAGTGGATGCATGGAATAGCCTTCCAGCGGAGTGGTAGAGGTTAACACAGTAAAGGAGTTTAAGCATGCGTGGGATAGGCATAAGGCTAACTATAAGATAAGGCTAGGGACTAATGAAAGTATTTAGAAAATTGGGCAGACTATATGGGCGGAATGGTTCTTATCTGCTGTCACATTCTATGTTTCTATGTTTCATTATCCGTTGTGTTTGAGTATAAAAACACAATACCATGCTATATGTCAGACCTTTCTGTGAAGCTTTTTTGCTGTTGATGCTTGATTCATTGAATCTACTAAGAGAGCTAAAATGGTTTAACCAAATCTGAAAGGACTGTATTTGTAATGTCCTAGCACCATAACCACTACAGCAATGGTGTTCAGAATGCTCCTGAATATATAACAAAAAAACTCTGTATGAAACATATTGAACAATATATAAGCTCTTGGCTACTTGACAGAGCAGCACATGCTTTCCATAGGAATACTAGTGAAACATAGTATGGTACAGAAACTAGAACTTGGGTAATATTGTCTTAGTCGCATTCCTCTCTGATGAATGCAGCATGAGAGTGAGCTGTCTCTTTCTCATAGCAGCGTGGGTGGTTTCTGTCAGGCTGCTATTAGATTATTCACTGACCTTCCAACCTGTGTGTGATGTCACAACTTGTGTACAGTTCTTCAATGTGTGTAGCAGCTCCAGGCAGCATCATCACTATATAATGATTTCTTACTCTCTTCCTAATAGTGACTCCGCTAAAGAGAGAGGACGTCATTTCATTTTCAGAAGAATAAATTACATCTGCAGTGAAGCACTGCGTCATTTTAGTACGCCTCTACCTTCCTGATTAATGACTGACAGAATTCTCACTGAGCTCCTGTGTTCTGACCAGGGTACCATTGCAGTTCTGTTGCAACATATAGAGCAGGGGTGCCCAATAGGTAGATCCTCAGATGTTTTAAAACTACAACTTCCATGATGCTTTACCTTTCTAAAGGTATTCTAAATGCATGCAAAGCTTGTTGGGAGTTGTAGTCTTACATCATCTTGGGATCTACTTATTGGGCACCCCGATATAGAGAGTAGCTGGTAACATGCAGTTGTTTTATGTTGTATTATTATTATTTGTGCTCCTCTCTACTTTAATTAACATCTGTAATGACCAACATGTCTTGGGGTCATTACAAAGGGAATTAAATGTCATGTATACCAGGGCTCAAAATTTCAACTCCCCACTAGGTATTGATGAATGGAGATTCAGCCCGGGCTCTCCAGACTTGCCGTGGCAAGTATCTTTTAGGCTTGGATAGTAGTGTAGGGCTGGACATTTTGTGACTTGAGATAGACATTGTTCTAGGAAATGTATAGATGAAAAGTTACTCAACTGTACATTTTGACACACTTGGGCTTTCCAAGCACACATGGAGGGGTAAGGGTTTGAATGCAGCGGTTTGGGACATTTCAGAAGACCATGTTAGGTGTGATGGAAGAGAAACATCAGGTAAGTATATATTTTAACAAAAACAGATAATAAGAAAACTCTAAGAAAGGGCAAAAGCTTAGAGAAACTTTATAGATTGCCCTTCAGCTAGTTCTAAAATAGTTATTGCTTACCTGTGCCATTACAAAGAGAATCCACACCATTTACATATCCGACTGATTCGACTCGTATGGTAAGTCCATAATCGAAATGCTGGCAAGTTCTCTCTGCACGTAAGATAACGCAACCCTGGACGATTATTTCGGCCTACTTTAGGCCCTTATCCGTGAGGTGTAGCTGATACCCCTCTAGGCAAAAACTAGTCGCATTTGCTTTGGCTCTCCCAAAGTTAAAAGGGTAATGCAGACATGAACCCCTTAGTCCTTAGAGAGAGCCCATGCAAATGCATTGCAACTACAACTATTACTTTTCTCTAAGCTATCCCTCTGTTTTTGTTGCAATGCATTTGCTTGGACTCCCTGGCCCTGGAGCGGTAACAGTTACACCTCACTGACAAGGCCCAAAGACAGATGAAATGATTGTCCGGGTTGCGGTGTCTTACGTACAGAGAGAACTTGCCAGCATTTAAGTTCTGCACTGCCTTTATGGTTGGGATCCGTCTGATATGCAAATGGTGTGGATTCTCTTTGTAATGGCACAAGTGAGCAGTAACAATTAAACTGCAGAGTTCCTCTAAGCTTTTGTCCATTCTCAGAGTTTGGATATTCTCAGTTTTTTTGCAAGTATATTTTAAATTGTACACCTACTAGTGATTTTGTGAGTACAGTCAGGGGCGTTTTACCTGCGAGGCAAACAAGGCATTTACCTTGGGCGGCATTTTCCAGGGGGCGGCAAAAAAAACCGCACCAAATGCCCAGGGCAAATGTCTTGTTAGCTTTGCGGCTAACTGACAAGCCTGCCGGGCGTGCGGGCTGGTGGGCGGCTGGCGAGGGAACACTTTCCTCTGAGCTGTCTGCTCAGCTCCCTCGCGCGCCGCAGAGTGAGGCTGGGAGCCGGAATATGACATCATATTCCGGTTCCCGGCATCACTCTGCGGCGCGTGAGGGAGCTGAGCAGACAGCTCAGAGGAAAGTGCTCCCTTGCCAGCTGCCCGTCAGCGCCAAGCAGCCACTGGACGTCCAGGGAGAAAGAGAAAAAAATGTGTTAATGTGAGTGAGTGTGTGTGTGTATGTCTGTTAGTGTGTGTGTATGTCAGTGAATGTGAGTGTGTCTGTTAATGTGTCTGTGTCTGTCAGTGTCTGTCTGTCAGTGTGTGTGTGTCTGGTAGTGTGTGAGTGTGTGTGTGTTTCTGTTAGCGAGTGTGTGTTTCTGTTAGCTAGTGTATGGGTATCTGTCAGTGAATGTGTGTATGTGTATTTTAGAAGGCGGGGCGGGGGGAAGAGTTGGGTGGTGGTGCCTAGGGCAGCACAAAACCAGGATACACCACTGAGTACAGTGTATAAATTATATCAATATCTCGGTTGCAGCTGCGACCCCTGTGACCGCGGTAGTTCTGCCACTGCATCCATACACAGTGCTTAAAAAACAGCTTGAGAACTGGGTTCCTGACATCATTACTCCATTAACTATTAAGCACTGCAAACATGTCTGCTTAACTAGCTACGGACAATATTCATCTCCATCTATGGGATCTTTTTTCATACCCTTTTTTTTCCATTTTGTAAAATGCCCCGGCATAGACTTCCATGTTTCCAGTCAAGGAGCGCAAAGAGCCTTGCACGATCCAATCACAGGATTCTCGTAGAGAATAATGTGATTGGACTGTTTCGCCAGCTCAGAGCACATAGGTGTAATCAGAGCGGGCAAGGGGGGTTGGAAATTTAATTGAAGACAAAGAGAATTGCTGAGCTTATTGGGAGGCAGATGATTCAACTCATAGATGGAGGGGAGAAAAATGCTTCCCTTTGTAGGCACTGCCTGAAACGGAGCAGCTCAATATGTCTTTTGCCAGTATGCAGTACATGATGGAGTATTTTGTGCACATAATTGACATTGACAGAATTCTAGCTGCCCAAATCACATGTGCCAGGGGTGTAAATAGCCCCAGGCCCAAAAGTGCAGATTTCTCTCTATTTTTCGGTGTTTCAAGTAGAAACGTTGCCCGTACAGATTCCTACCACCATGACTAATGCAAATCATTGAAGTGATCATAGTGGTTGGAGTTTTAAAGAGACACTTTAGTCATCAAAACTATTTTAGCCTAATGAAGCAGTTTTGGTATATAGATTATACCCTGCATTCTCACTGCTCAATTCTCTGCCATTTAGGAGTTAAATTACTTTGACTATGCACCCTAGTCACATCTCCCTGCAAGTAACGTGCACAGCCTTCCTAAACACTTCCTGTAAAAAGCAACACAAGTAAGTGTGATGATAAAGGTGCTTAATTAACAATAATAATGTAATTAATAATAATAATAATAATTTATAGCAACCGATACACTCTGTTGTTACCCCAAAACCACAAGTTAGAAAATACTGGAAAAAAAAACCCCAGGAAAAACACTGTTTAGGTGATAAGACCCCACACCTTTGTTCCCAAGTGTGAGTGCAGCGCTTAAAAATCATGTAACTTATCCTTCAGATGTTGTATGGGGTTAAATTTAGACCTGAAAGTTGTTTTTCCTCTTTCTTTTTAATTTTCCATGTCCAAAATTAACCCCCATACAACATTTGAAAGGTAAGTTATCTGATTTTTAGTGCTGCACTTACCCTTGATGTGTGGGGTCTTATCACCTAAACATTTTTTATTTTCTGTACTTCCTGTAAAGAGACCTCTAATTTTAACACTTTACCTTTATTGCAAATTCTGTTTCATTTAGAATTTCTTATCTCCTGCATGGTCTACCAAGCTATTACTAGCAAACACTTACCTTTCTCCAGCGCCGATGGGCAAGAGCCGCGCGCGCATTCAAACCGACCATAGGAAAGCATTACTCAATGCTTTCCTATGGACGTTAGCGTCTTCTCACTGTGCTTTTCACAGTGAGAATCGTGGAAGCGACCTCTAGTGGCTGTCAGTGAGACAGCCATTAGAGGCTGGATTAACCCTCAGTGTAAACATAGCAGTTTCTCTGAAACTGCTATGTTTACAGCTGCAGGATTAAAACCTGGGGGACCTGGCACCCAGACCACTTCATTGAGCTGAAGTGGTCTGGTTGCCTATGGTGGTCCTTTAAAGTTCAATTTATAGAACAGGAGAGAGGGGGGAAAACGTCTAAAGTAAGTTAATATCTGATTGAAAATGAAACCCTTTTTTTAATGCAGGCTGTGAGAGTTACAGCCACGTGAGGTGTCACTAGGGCTGTACGGACAGAAACAAATGTGATTTAACTCCTAAATGGCAGAGAATTGAGCGGTGAGATTGGAGAGGCATGATCTATACACCCAAACTACTTCATTAAGATAAAGTTGTTTTGGTGACAATAGTGTCCCTTTAAGCTACAAAATGGTAAAAAAAAAAAAAAAAGTGAATTACAAATTGTTGTTTTCTGAATATTTACACATGGTTTAAGGTAACACTCAAAACATACTATGGTGGTTATGGAGCCAGGGGTGCCCTGACTGCACCCCCAATGTAAGTAATCCAACCATTTGTTTGAATTCTAACTTGGGGCTCATCAAGCGCTGTTTCCCATCTACTGTTAGCAGCCATGACAGCCAAAAGCACCTGCTTACCAATTTCTGTTACCTATCCTAAGCCCAGCACTGCCAGGTCGTGTTCAGGCAAAGAGCTAACTGGCCTGGAGGCTGCTTTAGAGACTCAGAGCTGCTCCCTGTTTTCCCCAGATAAGAAGTCAAGCTATTCTAAAATGGTTTGACTATCTACAATGCCAGGGCGCCAAGGCACTTCTGACACTCTAATTACTATAGTGCAATGTAGCGGTTATGCTGCTTGGAGTATTCCTTTAGGAAGGTTTGGGGTGTCAGCCAAAAACATGCCTAAATGTTACTTTTCACTAGTTTTGTGAGATTTTCCTTGTTTGACAATTTACCCATTGCTATTTGTGGTTTCATAGAGTTGATGCCATAGTTTGTTTCACTGCTAATTATAGTGTGCACTTAGCTCCATTTGATACACATAATAGAGAGTATGGCATTTTTTTTTTTTTTTGTATTCTGTGCTGCATGAATCAAGGGATTCATTGAAGCAAGTCATGATACTGGAATGGTCGTGATTCTAAGTTTTAAATTAAATATATTTTTCTAATCTTAGTAAACTGCGAGTGGGATATAAATTGTATGCAAATAGATTCTGCCTGTTATCTGGTTTCACATGAACACATTGCCTAATGACTGCCTTCCGTTAATGAATTTGGCTTAGGAAAGTCCACTCAAGCTTGTCACATTAGGTGATATTCATACACTACAAAAAATGTGATATGAGACAAATTCCAAATGAATGGCTGAAGACCCAGCACTTATGTGACTGTCATCAGGACATCACAAGAGAACTGGGTAAATCTATACCTACTGCTCTAACAATAACAATAGGACTAATACTATATTACTTGTCTCAAACACAAACATACAATAATTAATTCCGATTTCCATAACCATACCAAGTTCTTAAAGAGGTAAAATTTAATTCACACATCTGACAGGTGTAAAAGCTAAATTATAATTAAATTCAAACATTACAAACACATAACCTTCTTTACAGAACTTTGTTGATCAATATATACATTTAATAAAATTAATCAACAAGGCTCTAAACAATGTTAATAAACATTAAAACATAGAAACATTTTAAACTACTATAGGCACTGGTATTCATATAGCGTCAGTATATTCCGTAGTGCTTTACAATATTATCAATTTATCAGTCTATAGGAGGTGGGGCGTAAAACCCAACAGGACAGGAGGTAGCAATCAAACATGGTGGAGTGAAGCAGAGCTGAAGGAGAGAATAGAGTGCTGGCCTTTAGGACAGAGCAAAGGACAGGTATGTGAGGTAGAGGTTACTCTGGGAGGCCATAAGCGTTCCTAAATAGATCGGTTTTGACGCACTTTTTAAATTATTGAAGACTAGGGGAGAGCTTGATGGTCGTAGGCAGAGTAACCAAAGGAAAGCAACCACCCGCGAGAAGTCCTACAAGCGTGAGTTGGCTGTATGGGTGTGAGCAGCAGATAGGAGAAGGTAATGGGCAGAGCGGAGAGACCGAGATGGGGCATACCTGTGGGTCAGTGAAGAGATATAGGAGGGGCTAGAATTGGTCAGTGCTTTATAGGTGTGGATTAGTATCTTGAATTGACTCCTATAGGATACAGGAAGCCAATGTAAGGACTGACAGAGGGGTGAGGTGTGAGAGGAGTGACAGGAGAGGAAAATCAGTCTAGCTGCAGCAATAATAATAGACTGTAGAGGGGCAATACGACTTGTGGGAAGACCTATTAGGAGAGAGTTATAATAATCTATGCGAGAGATTACTAGAGCATGGACAAGGTCCTTAGTATAAGCATCTTGTGTAAGAAAGGGGCGGATGCAGGGTATGTTTTTAAGGTGGATTCTACAGGTTTTGGTAACAGACTGGATGTGAAGCTCAAATGTGAAGCCAGAATCAAGTATAACACCAAGACACGCGCTTGCAAGGATGGACTGATGTGGGTACCACTCACTTGAAGGGAGAGCGAAAGAGGGGGATCTGTATTAGGGGGAGGAAAGACAAGGAGTTCAGTTTTAGAGAGATTGATTTTCAAAAAGCAGGAGGACATCCAATCAGAGATGGAAGAAAGGCAAGCAGTGACATGTTGCAGGACGGCAGGGTAGAGATCCGGGGAGGAGAGATATATCTCGGGGTCATCAGCGTACAGGTGGTAGTGGAATCCAAATGAGGTAATAAATTTGCCAAGAGAGGCAGTATAAAGAGAAAATAGAAGAGGACCAAGTATAGAGCCTTGGCGGACTTCAACAGAGACACAACGAAGGGAGGAGGTATCATTAGAAAAGGAGACACTGAATGAGCGTTGGGAGAGATGGAAGGAAAACCAAGAAGGACAGAGACCGAGTGATAGAAGTTTGGAGAAGGAGAACATGGTCACTGTCCCACTGCGTTTTAGTCCTGCAGTGTAATATCAGACAACGAGGAGGGATGGTACCTTGGAGACCAGCTCTGCAACAAAGAAAAGGTAAGTAAAATACCTTTTTTACTCCGTACAGGTTAGGGCCATGGACCTAAATGGCCACCATGTCTCTATAGCGTTAAGAATGAACATTTATATTGATAACTCTATAGTGTCCCTTTAAAGAAAATCTATTTTGGAAATACAACTGCTTTTATTGAAAAGAAAATTATACACAACAACCTCAGTTACAGCAGTGCCCTTCATACAGGAATTATCTAATCGTACACAGTCTTTCACACCTGTACATACAAGCGTAATAGCAGCTAGGCAGTCACATAAACTGTAACATACTAGTCAATCACAAACGTATATACACGCATAGCTAAATATTCACATACAAGTACATATAAACACAACCAGATAATCACATGTGCGTACATGCATGTAAGCTCATATGAACAGGCCTCTAACCTACTTCTCTTATATTTGGCTTCTTGCAATCTCTTGTTTTTTCAGTCCACCTACTTTACAGCGCTGGAGAATATTTTGGCGCTTTATACGTAATAATAATAATCTACAAGCTCAACCGATTCCCAGAATTTTTTGATCTTGTGGCCAGTATCAGTCACTGAACAGTTGGCCAGTAAGGCAAATCACTATTAGCACGTCTTTAAGAAGAAAAAGAGCACTAAGCATGCGGTATAATCATCTTTGGTCTGTAGTCATGGGTTTAATTTTATTCCCTTTCTGAATGACCAGCCCATCCCAAACTAGTTTTCTATGATCTGCCATTCATATCCATGTTGTGTTTAGTGAAACCCCATCTGAATCATGCGTTGACTTGGCAGATGAGCTGTACATGTTGTGCAATAATTTGTTTGTGATTGGAAATAAAAACGTATATGTCTTGGCACTCATAATGTGCTTTTTGCCTTGCACTCCACATCTAAAGAAACACAAAATATTAAACGTCACTTCATCTCTTCGTTCACCCTATATTTTCAGATTACTGTTTTATCTGTGTTGCTAGGTTTTGGCTATTTTTCTTTTTCTAATGGTTTTTAAACGTTTTTTTAAATAAAGTGGTTTGTTCAGTTCATTTCCTTTTTTTAAAATTTTTTAAATTTTTTTATACTTCTTTATTTTTGTCGTGCAAGAATTTACAACAGTGTCTGTGTAGCCACAACAGCTGTAACAGACGCAGTCAAATATAACATAGTAAAACATTTTCGTGGCATAAGTTAACTCAGCACGTTTTTGTAATTTAGTGAACAGGATTAGGCCAAAGGGTATGTAAGGCATTCAATTAAACATTGCTAGTGTGTCTTCGAGTTAGGTGTAAGGACTGGTCTAGTGAAGGAGGTATGCATACATTGCTATATCATAGATAGGTCTGGTTACCGGAAAGCCTATATGTCGCAGCGGTTAGTAGCATTATATTTGGCTAACCCTTAAGGTTAACATGCTTTGTGAACACATTTATGTCATGCTTATTTTGTAAAGTTTCATCGCATTAATATCTGTCACGGTACCCTCCAGCATACACCAAACATTATGTACTTATACACGTTGAGTCAAGTCGCTTATATTAAGTAGGGTCATCGCACATTTTGTAGCGTTATACTAGGAATTCACTTGGTGTCCAAAACTGAGTGCGAAATATATAAGATTATAGAGAAAACAGACCTATGTATAGATGCTTTTAAGTGACAGTAGCTTAGCTAGGGTAAAAATAAAACAATCTAGGAAATCTCAGGTCATCATAGGCAGCTTAAGGAGTCCCAAAGTGGTGACCTTTCTGGTTACAGGGTTTCAGTCCAGCATGGGTAGGAGTCCAGTAGTCAGGGTTTCATCCAATACCCGTTGTTGGTCTGCTCAGTGAGCCAGCATATAGCATGCTGCACTTTGTGGCGCTATGTGAGTGAGGCAAACGACTCCTCCGTCCCCATTGTTTTGCGATATGTAGCTGCAGCGAGCCATGAGCTCTGGCGCTCTCTGGGGAGATCTCGTGGTGTCTTGGATGCAGGTTTACTCTTCTGCCCCGGAGCTGTAGGAGAGCTGATGCCCATTTGCCACGAGCCCGGGTTCCTTTGTGGCCCAGGGTCGTCCCTGTCGGGATGGTGCGGCGGGCCTTAATCGTAGGTCGTTGTGGCGTTTGTTTGATCGCCCTCCGCCGGTGTGGTCGGCACCTGTGGGGTGCTCCCCCTGTTACTCTCTGCCCGGGCGGCCAGTAGTGCTTGAATCCATAGATCGGGTCAGTAGTGTGCCCTGAAGAGATTTCTCCAGCCTCCTCTTACCACGGACTTTGTCCCGTGCTGGTGGCGCGTGTGTTGTCGTCGCTGGTTGTAAGCGCGCTCGCAGCCTTGCCCAGAAGCGGTCGAATATATCGCCAATGGTGTCTTTGACGGCGTTGTTCGTGCCTGACAGGATGGGCTGTTGCTGCCGCATGGCCCCTTGAGCTGGGTCCAGTGCGTCCGCCATCTTGGAAGCTCCTGCGCCCACGTTTCTTGTGAGAGTCGCTGGCCCCGTCGTGAGGTGTGGGGCATGAAGAACTTCGCCTGGCGGGTACCGGGATATCCCCCACCGGTCCAAAGGGGGGAGGGGAGGTGTTTTGTGCCCCCATGAGGTTGTCAGCATTGGGCGGGAAAGCAGCCGTCTTTCCCCCTCACCTCCTGCACCAGGCCTCAACACACTGCTGCGGTTTGCGGTCATTCCGGGCTTTATGTGTAGTATTGCTGGGTTCGTGCAAGCTTCCCCTGATCAGTCAGCTTAGTCTTGGGAGAATTGTAGCTCTGCACCCCGAGAAATCAGTGTATTTTGAGTCCAAGCAGCAGGAGCTCATGCAGGGCACGTCCTGTCTGCTCGCTAGTTAGGCTCCGCCCCCCTGTTCAGTTCATTTCTAATTGTAGTGGATTGAAAAATGGATTGTAAACTAAGGCAAAAATAGCGAAACTGTGACCATAGCAAAAGTAGTTATTGCGATTTGGCTATTTTGGCCTGAGATTTGTGATTCCGTTTCTAATTCACTACAATTTGGTGTTTACTGAATATACTTCTAGTGATGTCTTGAAGAATGTTATATTTGACGATTATTTTGGAGTGACTTTAGCAAAGCGGTTATGTTACATAACTTTGCTGTGTGATTATATAGAGCTCATCTAGGGTAAAAAAAATGTATTCACTATGTAGTTATATACTCTGTTCTCTCTTAATTTTCTTTTTACATTTTTTTTTTTTTTTTAAGTCTTGAATCATCCAGTACCAATCTCTTTCTCATTGCATCCCATCCCTGCAGATGGTTAAACTCCATTTACTATTTAATATGTCTTCTCACATTGTGGGATTTGTTGCCTGATGCCTACGTACATACAGATATTTACTTGTATACACACTTACAGGGCCATAAACCAGTAGTTTTAGACCCCTAACACATTAAGGTGGTCGTCTCATTGACCCTTACCATTGTAATGATAAAAGAAGCCTAACTATGGGTTTTTCTGTTTTACTTGCTGTGCAGTTTATTACGGCAATTTTTTATTTATTTATTGCAGTGGGAGCACTACAGATGTCTTCTGCCTGAACACTGTGGGAAAAGTGGTTGACTAACATATGTATTGTCAATATTAATCATCATGTTTAATGCATGTTTCTTATTGTCTCTGTGTGTGCGAGGGATAATGTCCAACAATATGTCTGTACATTTTATAACAGAAGCATCCTGATACTACCTGTCTGATATTGTACATCACATATGGAATTACACACACACACACACCCCACCCCCACCCGTACCTCTCGGTTCACGAATTGAATGCGTTCTCCGGGACGTTTATTATTTCAAAAAATTTGTAAACCGAAATGCGGTGTCCCATAGGCATACATTGAAAACCAATTAATCCATTCTGGAGGTCAGAAAAAAGTCAAAATAGGCTGGCATGTAAACCAACCCACAATGCAGAATACACAATAAAAGGCCGCTCCAACACCTCCACACTCGACGCCACGTGCTACCCACAGGCTCCAGCATGCAGGGGGCGGTGCTATAAACTTCCTAGGTTCAATGCATCCTGGGAAAACTTGCTTTGTATTGCGAAAAAAAATTGTAAGCCAAGTCATTATTTTCAATGGATTTTCGTTTTTAAAACCGAAAATTATGTTAACCGAGGTGTTTGTAAACCAAGGTCCCACTGTATATATGTGTGTGTGTGTGTGTGTGTGTGTGTGTGTATGTGTATGTGTATATATATATATGTATATATATATATATATATATATATATATATATATATATATATATATATATAACATCACTGCAAATTTGTGATTTCTGTGGGAAAAGAAAGTCTTATGACTTGACTGGTGTGCAGATTTTTGTTTAACATTGTATTAACTATCCACAGATGTCAGGTGGAAGGGGTTTTCAATCACAATTTTTCCCCACCATGACTTTTTTGGTTTTATAGTATAGATAGATATACATATAAAAATAGAGTATTCACAAACAGTCACACTGATCCAGGGATTATTTCCTCAATATATATATTTTTTTTTTCATCATACAGAATGACAAGGTCAGGTTACAGCTACCTCCCTTTATGCATTTTGCTTTGCACAGAACACGTATTTATGGCTTATGAGTAAATGTTTTGTGCAACGCAAAATGCGTAAAGGGAGTTGGCTGTAACGTATCCTCTAGCTGGCAGGCAATCAGAATCAAAAACATTGAAGGTTTATCAAGGCAGATGTGCTATCCTGGGCGCTAAGTGCCATTCTGTTGGTTTCCATGGGATCATTTCTTACTTGGATATTTGTTCCAGAAAAGCACCTGGTTTTGTATCACACAGCCATGTTACAATGCTGCTGCCCAACCCATGTTGTCCCTCCGAAGGGTTAATAAGTGTTTAGCGGTTTCGAAAAATACTCCTTTCTGTCTCATTAGAGATTTGGCCTTTTGGCTCGAACAGCAAGGTGAACTGTTAGTGTTGGACTTACCTAAAAGGTTTGTCTTGATGTGGCAGATTAGCTTGCACTTTAATGGCCATTGGAGTGATTCTAAACAGCCTCCAGTTATTTAAATGCGCATGGGGATTTTGGATAGTGCGCAGTTACCAATTTTTCTGTTTTTGTGCTATTCTGGGTGTGAAGTACTAAATTTGGGAGACATTCTAATGGTTTCCATGGTGATTAGTCCTTATTTTGATAAGTAGTCTAGTACCGGTAGACTACTGTGATACACAAAGAGAACATTGATGCCTGACCCTGATAGGTTGGCTCTCTGACCGATGAGCAGCTAGATTCTGTGGTCTTAAGTTGCTACAATACGTGAGCTTTAATACCAAACCCCTTGGTGATGTATATTTGTCAGGCTTTCTGTGCTGAATGAAGAGGTGCAGCCTATGGAGAATGACCACTACGGTTTGTCTGCTCATAGACAGTGGCAACTGACCTCTCATCCTCTTTACAGAGTTGTAAGTAGAAGAAGGGGCAATGATTAGTGTGTGATGATAAGACACAACGATCAAGCAGTTCATGAAAAGAAAATTCTTTGAAGGATCATGAATGTGCACTGATGGTGCAGAGACATCATATTAATTATTTGGAGAAATATATAAACACAAATAAAGATGAGTTTGAGGAGTGACTTAACATTGCAAGCAGAGAGGTGTTCATGACTAGATCTGTGTATCTGCGACTATAATTGCTGTATACCTGTACATGTGTAATGTGTGCGAATGACACAGGGTATGTGTACAACTGTGAGTGGCAGGGTGGTCTATCTGGGTATGTGGCATATGTATCCTGATGAACAAGAATACTCATTATGGGGGCGATGCTTGGCAGCCAAGCTGAGCGGACGCACTTCAGCCGAGCTATGGACTAAATAATCTTAAAAACAAGCAAAACTACTACAAAAACTGCATATTCCATGCTTTTCAACCCCATACTGCCATTTTTTTTGGGGGGGCGGTTAGGCTTTTGTCCCTATCTAATTACACATGGTCACTGGTAGACATAGTATAAGCGAGGGGGCCACCGGGGGGAGTAATCTCCACAGAGATACCCACACCTGTCTGGGGATTTACCTTACTGTTAATTTCAGGCTATCTATCTAATAACCTACCCCCTGAAGGGAAGCTTAGCATAACAAGCATATTGAAGTGTCTCCCTACTCAGATATATTCACTTACTCACCCATTAATTCACTAAGCGCCTGCTACACTTCTATTAAAATGGTCAATAGATAAGCCTACACGGTTTCTTACACACACTAGCTGACATGCACCACACTACTGTTTACTCGTATTAAATCTAAAAATGTGCACTGTTTCTTCATGCCAATTGTCTTTATATGTATACGAAAACCCTGGCATTAGCTGTTATGGCATTGCTAAATGTAAACTGTATAATCCATGCACGACAAAATAAAGAATTAAAAAAAATACTCATTATGGGAAAGTAAAGGACAGAGAAATGGAGAAAAGGATCTAGTACCCCCTGTTATTAAGATACAACAAATACAAGGAGCGCTAAATTGTTACTGTTATTATTTTTAAGATAACTGAAGGTAGCCTGTAGTAATATAGTAACTTGATAAAAATGAGAAATCTATTTACCTGTGAAAGACTTAAAGGACAACCAAAGGCATCCAGACCACTACAGCTCAATGAAGTAGTCTGGGTGCCAGGTCCCCCTAGTTTTAACCCTGAACCTGTAAACAAAGCAGTTTCAGAGAAACTGCTATGTTTACACTGCAGGGTTAATCCAGCCTTTAGTGGCTGTCTCCCTGACAGCCACTAGAGGCAGCTTCTGCGATTTACACAGAGTAAATCGCACTTATTTGGTGCTGGACGTCTTTACGGAGTCCAGCATCAAAAAAGATCCCCATAGGAAAGCATGCACATACGGCTTCACTTGGAAGCTGACGTCGATGGAGGAGAGGTCACCAGTGCCAAGGGAGCCCGGCGCTGGATTAAAGTAAACTAATAAATGGTTAATTAGCCATTTATTCGCCATGGAACGGGGCCTGTCACAGACTCCCGAACCAGACATGCTGACCGAACACAGACACAGGAAGTCCTTAGAGTGGCCGGGCTGTGCACACAGAGAGAAGTCAGAATAGAAGCCAAAGTCAGAGGGAACCAGAGAGACAGAATAATCGATAAGACAAGCTGAGGTCAAGTATCAGAGAAAGCAGGATAAACGGTGAGACAAGCCAAGATTTATTAACCAGACAATCAATCAGAATACATGATTGGCTAACTTTCGATTGGAATTAATTATGACACGTGGAAGGTATTTGGGCCTTCCACTTTGACCTATGACATGATATTTGCACGCCGAGTCATGTGACTTACTCTGGCTCCTATTTACGTGTTGCTGGATGAATTGGAAATCACTGCGAGCGGCGAGCAGGTATGAGAAACCACCGCACGCGGTGGACAGCAAAGACAAGTCGTCGTGAACGGGGCGCGGGAGCCAGAAGAGGAGCGGAGAGGAGTCAGGTGGGGGTGCAGCGAGCAAAGCCGCCGCGTGTTCCTGATAGTGCCCTAGTTACCTAAACGGTGACTAGGGCTCTATAGTGTTAGGAATACATATTTCTATTCCTAACGCTATAGCGTTCCTTTAATATTTTTTGAGGGTTTATTCATGAAATGATAAATTGAAAACTAAATTGCACACCTTATGTAGCGGAGAGCTGGTATTACACAGCCTATCTCCACTTTAGATCCCAGGGAGGTTCAGGAACAAGCAATTATAAATCCATAGGGTAAAGTATCCAGCAGGCAAAATAACACCGCAGGATCCCAACAGCAATCCCAATAACTGGACGACACACAGTATCAGGAGCAGAACTTAAGATTTATTCAGACAGTGGCCTTATAAAGCCTGCTCCCATTAATTAATTTGTACAGTAGCCAATCCTGCTCTGGTAACCTCCCACACATCAGCTCCCCTCAGCCTGCATCGTAATCCCCTTATCCAGGACACCAGTTCCCCCCGTTTCTGGATGTACCCCTAAACCTAGGGGTACCACTTTAAATTATACATCCCCTGGTAGCCCTGATCTGGGTGAACAACATATCCAAAAATCACCCAGATCAGACCAGGGGTTCGGGGAATTTATGGAGGGAATAAAATGACCAACCGCACTGGAAAGAACAGCCGAATGGGGTTCCATGCGATGGGGCCCTGCGGTTGGTCCTGGAGTAAGGGAACAAACTGCATGAAAGCCTCCAGCTACAGAGACTAGGGAGGGTTCGCCTGAATCCCCAAGTTCGGTTGTTTCTATCTACCAAACGAGGGGCCGTTCGGTAGTTTGGGACCGAACGGACCGGGCTTGTGGAGGTCTCAGTGGTGTTCGCCTAGTCGAGTGTCCAATTTGAGTTCCAGACACTCGACGGCAAAACACTGCTGTTCGGGTGTTTTAAAATGGCCGCCGCCATGTGTTCATTTCCCGAATGGCGGCCACCCCTGAGAACAAAGGACTGCTACTCAGCTTGTCAACTACCCGTTCACAACAATGTTGCAACGGGTAATTGAAGGCACACTTCACACAGGGGAGGTCTGACTGTTCGGTAGTTTCATTCGAACAAACTAAGGGAAGGAAACTACCGAACAATCAAACGAATACAATACATTAAACCATATAACTTTGCCATTTACACGAATGCATTCAAAACATATGTAATTCTCAGGACAGCCCAGTGCCATCCGCTACACCTTAGATCAGAAAAGTTGAGACAACTGCTCACTTTGGCTCCTTTTTGTAAGTAACCCTGGTCTCCATTAAGGTTAACAGATTCATTAAACAGTTCAGTAAAATATGGGTATCTGTAGAATTCCTAGATCCTGCATATCTTACTAGACAGACACCTCTCACTCTAATAGGCTATGTGGGAGATGAAAACTTTGGGGAGGAGGGAGGGACTCTGCGTCTAAGAAGGCTGAATGTGTTTGTTTGTAGCTCTCTAGGTCGTGGGCTAAAATAAGCTTTTAATGGTTGCAAATTATTTGCAAATAGCTGCTTCAAATTACTAGGAGATGATCAGATCTACATCTTTTTAAGCCCGCTTCAGGGTGATCTGTGGAATACATCCTACATCTAGGACTGAGGCTTACGGAGACAAGTGCGCCAACGTTTGAGACATCAAGGGCGCATCTTGATGCGGAACACCCCCCACCCCTCCCATTCTAATTGGACCAGCAGAGGATATCCCGGTCGCCACTGGGTCACAAGAACTTTGTAATGAGAAGCTCTGTGCCTAAAATAACACATGCTGCATGGCATGACCAAGATTGTCGCCACTCTGGAATCTCCTTAATGCAGAATGAGCCCAGAGAGCCAGCAATGGAAAGATGGCTTCAGCCTAAAATTCGTAGCAATGTGCCAAGAATTCTGGATCGCATCAATGGCAGACCTCCTTGGCTTACCTCTCAAGCTGCCCTATTGTCCCATGATGTCAGCTGAGTCATACAGTCCTCGGTGCCCTCTTGGAGTTCTAACTGTCCATACACCCATGGGAAAATCCCAAACCACGGAGAACCTGTAGACCCTAGATCCTGTCACCACTGAGGTTACACAGACCTGATGCATTGCGATCTAATACCCACTCGTCAGCAGAAATATTATTTATTTTTATTTATAAAATAATTTACCAGGAAGGATACATAGAAATTTCTCTCATTTTAAAGTATGTCCTGGCCCTCCTGGTGTCTACAAGAGGGAACAACAAATCTGGTGTTGAGCTGGACTTTCTACTATGGCACATGTGGTATAGGATGATCACAATTTGTGACTTTCGTAGTTAAGTCAGTTATTCATGTAGAGTTTGGTACTGTTGCTCTTTTTACCTTATCTGTTATTGCTATCTAATACCCAGTGACAGTCAGTAAGTTTAGTTTGACTTATATACTGTTACGACATACCACTAGACTAACTTACTTGTTATTTACTTAACTACTATATCTCTCATGCTTTCTAATTCTTACCATGACTACACATACACGTTGGCATTTAACACAATTCTAGACACGTATGATCAGCATGTTTATGTAGCAACACAAAATTGTGTAAACGTTTCGTATGCCAGATATCTGTTTACCTATGTGTTTTATCGCCCTTGCTATAGCTATTGTGGCATTGCAAATCTATCAGTATTTCTTCTACGCACAGCAAAAATAACAAAACAAAAAGTTTAGTGTGTCATCTTTGAATCTTAAATTGGTGTTGAGTAGGTTTGATTTTGGAATCTTAGTTACCGGATTTATGACTTTACACCAATCACATAGGCATTCTTTTCTGGAAAACACTTTGTAGTAAACATATACATACTTTTTTTTTTTTTTTTTAATGTCATTGTTTTTGTTCCCAGAGGCCCTTTTCACACACAAAAAATTCAACCTAAAAAAAAAATTGAATCTGGTAACCTCAGCCATGAAAGTTGTGCTTTCTATCCATAAGTATAACGATGACTAATTACTTTTGCTTACAAAAGCAGATATTTTGCAAAATGAGCAAGATTTCGAGGCTGTCACTGGTGGGGGAGAATAAACAGGCTTGTCAAAACATGCTGTGCTGGCGAGGTACCAGCTCTGCTTCCCTGGGTAGTAGCAGTAATTGGATGTGTATTAGCAGATGGCTCTGTTTTCATTCTACCTCTCTTGCTGTGGATCTGCCGTATTCACAAAGATTTCCTGTCACTTAATCTAGAGCTTGTGAAATACCTAGCTGTCCATGTTACATTAAATAGAACAGCAAATTAAGTCTGATATAGTTTAAAACTAGGTCTTTTTAGGTTGTTCACTAAAGCATTGGAAAATCTACAACGGAATTTAACATTGTTGGTCAAAAAAGCTGAAGTTTAAACATTTTCCAGCTCTGCTATTTTGGCATTAAATGTACAATTTCCTTGTTAGTTTCTCATAATTTAGTAAATAATCCAATAGGCATTATTCCAGCTAAAGGACAAAAATCCAGCCTTAAAAAGCATTATTACTAAAACAAGAACTCTTAAAAGATAAATTTATCCTGTTTTCACCCAGGAAATAATGCTGTCATCAAACTACAAGTCACATGCACCTTTATCAGCCCCAAGCCTTGTTGGCAAAGATCTAGATAGAACTATATGAAGTCAGGTGTTTGATTACCACTGATCCATAATGGGGTTTTTTTGTGTGTGTTTACCAAGTGTCTCTGCAGTCATATCTCCCTTTAGATTGTAAGCTTGTAGGCAGGACTCGTATAACACACAGTATTCTTGTGCCATGCTGAGTTTTATAATACTCTCACATAATGCATTAACATTGCAAAACCTGCTGCATACACGTTAATGGATTGTGAATACCTAATGAAAATAAGTTTTTGTTAAATTTCAACCTGTTAAGACTTCTTTCTTCTGAACATCCTGAAAAGAATAATGAATATTTATGTATTCTAAGAGGGGTTTCATTTCCTGTTGTTATACATTGTATGTTTATGTTCTGCTATTTGTTATACATTATTTCTATGTTTAATTATTTCATGGTATTCTTCTGTTGCATTGTTTTCAACCAATTGAGTCCAACTGACTCTCTGTTTTCAAATGCACATGCTTATTATATACATTTCACAAATAACCATGCTGTGCTTATTATACGCTTGAAGAAGAAAGTGATGTTCAGGGATTATATACAGCAGTAAGATCCATTATACGTGTCTTCTGTGCAGAGGCTGCGGGGTGGAGCTTAAGTGCAAGGTTTTGGTTTTTTTTTTTGGTAAACAAATTATTTATGTGTATATATATATATATATATAAACACTGAACAAAATAATAAACACAACACAATTGTTTTTGCTCCCATTTTTCATGAGCTGAACTCAAAGATCTAAGACCTTTTCTATGTACACAAAAGGCCTATTTCTCCCAAATGTTGTTCACAAATCTGTTTAAATCTGTGTTAGTGAGCACTTCTCCTTTGCCGAGATAATCCATCCACCTCACAGGTGTGGCATATCAAGATGCTGATTAGACAGCATGATTATTGCACAGGTGTGCCTTAGGCTGGCCACAATAAAAGGACACTCTAAAATGTGCAGTTTTACTGAAAAACAGTTAGTATCTGGTGTGACCACCATTTGCCTCACGCAGTGCAACACATCTCCTTCGCATAGAGTTGATCAGGTTGTGGATTGTGGCCTGTGAAATTTTGGTCCACTTCAATGCTTTGAGTTCAGCTCATTAAAAATTGGAGCAAAAACAAAAGTGTTGCGTTTATAAATTTGTTGAGTGTGTATATATGTAAACGTTTTTTGAATATTGCAATATTAGAGGGATTATTGCATGTTAGTGTATCAGCATTAGTAATGGTGTATGCATATATTGCTTCAAAGAAGTCCTGTTTTAGATTTCTTAACAAGCCATCCTTTTTAAATTCCATTGAGACGATTATTCAGTCAGGGCTTTCATCTAGTGTCCTCGCTAAATACCAAGCAGAATGTTTTTCTGTCTGGGCTGAGATGTTCAGGGGGAGGGTGGAGGTTACCTTTATTATCTGGTCAAGGTGCTTCGACTGGTTTTTGTAATACATCTGAAGACGTTTCTTGAATTGCTTCGGTAATAAAGCGCAAGCAGCAATTTTTCTGGTTCATTGTCTGTTACATCTTGTATAAGAAGCTTACAAATTGTTATTATGGCTAGGCCTTCAACTACCTTCAAAGATGTTTTATAGCACATTACGGGTTTTTTTTGTATCATTTCCCCATTGCCCTCTGCTTTTGTGTAAATGTAGTAAATTTACACTTTCAACCTGTTTATGTTTTTTTTCTTTGACCTAACTACTGACCTTCTAGTCTCCCGGTGTCTGGGGATTAACTAGGTTTCTGCAGTGAAGCTGATAGGGCTAAAATATATACAGATCTGGGCACAATTTTCTATTACATTTCTTTTGTATGAAGTCCCACGGTGGGCATTAAAAAATTCTCAGGCAGCCTCTTATAAGTAATGCATGTAAGAATGTGATAACATTTATGTGAGCTTGTCGGATAGCTAGTCCAGCGTGGAGAAACATCCAGTTATTGATTGTAATAGCCGTTGAAAGGCAGCTGTTGGTGGAGTTAGTTTGTTAAAGACACTTCATTCTCATTGGAATTTTGGTTTCTCTCCCGGTTCTACTGGTTTTGCCTACGAATTCAAGGTCTGACAATCCTGCTTTTCACAGGGCTTTTGAATTGGTTATTCATGATGATTGTTTGACGGTTTTTATTAGTTGTGTGAAGTTCAGTAAGGGTGTTAACTAATATCTGCTAAGAAGATGTGTGATTCTGCTGAAAATGGGAGTTCCAATTATTTTACCATTTTCAATGGGGCCTGCCTCTTCAGGATTTTCTAGTTTTGTCGAATTTCTCTCACTGACGTCTCTGCTATATCTCAGGGAAGGTTTGCGGACAGACTTTCATCTGATAGGGACTTGGCTTGCTTTGTAGTGATGGTTAAATGGAGTGTAGAGGCCATGCACATTATTAAGTAGTATTTCTGATAATGTTCTTATAAAATTCATGCCATCTCAGAATGAGAACTTTCAAACCAGAGCTTAGCACCATTAGCATTTTCATAACAAAATAGCAGCATTAGATTTTGGAGTTTTTCCTAATACAAGATGAGTAAAAAGGTGAATAATGCACCTGAATCTAGATTTTTACCTGTTTTCCTCCATTTAGAAATTCACAAAATTTGCAAAACTAGCGCTGGCACTTTCCATGTCTGAAGGATGGTTCATTCAGACGCTACCCTGTCACGCAGAGTACATGATTAGATTGGTATGGATGTGAGACAGGGGGAAGGCCAGCACAGCATGCACATAATACTGGCAGGCAGCTGCTATGTCCAGCTCCACTTAAGGGAAATAGGATAGTAAGGCTCATCGGATTATCATTATTAATAAAATGTGAAAATACATAAATATTGGTGATGTCAACCTCCCAAATTATTAAATATGTCATCAGTTGAAACAACAGCAGCAAAATAGTTATCCATCAATCTTCCTATGATCTGAAGAAAGAACAGATGCAATCACAAAGAAAATAATCATGGTTAAAAGGTTAAAGTAAGCAAACCATATCAAACAGTTGCCTTGTCCTTCAGGAACAAAGGGGTCATTTAATTAATTCAGTCTAAGAGTGTTGTGTCTGTGTTTTTCTCTTTTGTCAATCTTTATTTTAATTGTGCACATAGTAACAAGCATGCCCCAAAAGCGATTGCAAGGGTAAAATCATGGCACTTTTTTTTTTTTTTTAAGTAGCAACAAGTGAGAAGACAAGACTCAATAGAGTAGTAATTAACATGCAATCCTAGGCTAGGCCATCATGTCTAAGTTGTGTATGTGCTTTAAATGAACATCCGAGTGAAATTATTCTGCCAGCTAAAATTTGTCAAATGTACCAAAAGATTAAAATCTGTAATTTGTCAAGATTTCGCAAGCATAGGAAGTATGCTTACTTTACTTTCCTATGTTTTCAAAAGGAAATAGCCCAAAAAAGAAAAACAGATTGGGAAAGCGGAAGAGAAGAGGAAATAATTGGAGAAAGGTCAGATTGGGGTGACAGTCACTTTTACATACTAGCTTGTAGGAAGTAAAATACTTTATTGCCGAGATGGGCATAGACCCAGGGTTTAGTCAAAAACAGGTGGATTTTGTGTAGATGGTAAAATGTTGGTGTTTCGCCAGAGGATGAACAACTCAAAACATTTTATATATCTATTCCATTCAAAGGTTTTGATCCATTATCACAATTTGTGTGAGAATATGAAGCCGTATAATTAAATATAACATGTCCTACAAAATAGTTTTCAATCTGGTGTCATACTTGAATAAAATGTAAGATCTGGCTTTGATTCACATTACACATATTTGTCAAAGTCTTTGGGGAATTGTGGATTTGCAGAGTGGTCTTGGACAACGTTGCACCTTATGCTATGAGTTTCAGGCTGTGTTTGAATCTTGGGTCTTGTTGATCAGAGCGTTGATGTTCCTTTCATTGTTTGTAAAGTGTTTATATAAACTGGGCAATACCTGGCACCTAACTCCCTGCTTATATAACGCTTGGTAAACAGTATTATCACAAGACGGATACAATTATTTCACCCTTGAAAGCTTAGAACTCACTGTCCCATAGTGTGGATTTGCTAAAAATGCACTCTGCCCACTTCTCTGCATGCTTCATAAACTGATTACTGACTCCATTAAAGGAAAAATGTCATCATTTTTCATTATTACTGAATTAACCCCTTAAGGACGCAGCTTCAAAAACTGGACTAACCCTTAAGGACACAAGCATTTTTTGCTGTTTGTGTTAAACCTCCGTTTGCATTTTTCTTATTGATTGCACCAACACATGTTATATATAGTTTTTTAAAGGACAGATCTGATGTGACATACACATATATAAATTCTTATTTATTATAAAAAAAAATCCCAAAAAATGCAAAAACAGAAAAAAATATTTTTTTTCACAGCTTAGGCAATAATAAAGTGTGTATAATAAGTGCAGCTTAAGGAAAGTACCGTATATAATTGAGTGCTGAAAACCCCCCACTCGTCTTATACTTCAGTCAATGTCTGTATATTGCCATAATACAGACCAGGACCGCCGGGCTCATTACAAGCCCGGTGGTCCTGTTGGGGGCTGGCAGACAGCTGTAACTTACCTTTCCTGCAGCTCCTGTCAGCTCCTTTCTCTCTCGTCCGGTCAGCTCCCTTGTCAGCTCCCCTGCAAGTCTTGCTAGAGCTGCGGGGTCAGACCATTGCCACGGGTTACCGTGGCAACGCTCCACGCGGCAGTCACACCGCGAGACTTGCATTGGGAGCTGACCGGACCGGAGGAGAGAGAAGGGAGCTGACAAGAGCTGCAGGAAAGGTAAGTTACAGCTCCCTGCCAGCCCACCTCCTACACAGCCAATGCCACTAGACCACCAGGGTGTAAGAGCCCCCCTCCATGGGACGAAAAAAATATAAATAAAAATTTTAATAATACAACATAAAATAAAAATATTAATAATATAAAAAAATAAATATTAAAACAATTATTAAAAAAATAATAAAAATGCCCACCCCAACACCAAGGTTCTGCATCACATACACACACTGCACTCATACACACACACACACACACTGTATTCACACACACACACACACACACTGCATTCATTATATACACACACTGTAAATAAATATTCAATTAATATAATTTTTGGGGGATCTAATTTTATTTAGAAATTTACCAGTAGCTGCTGCATTTTCCACCCTAGTCTTATACTCAAGTCAATAAGTTTTCCCAGTTTTTTGGTGTAAAATTAGGGGTCTCGACTTATATTCGGGTCGACTTATACTAGAGTATATACGGTAATTAAAAAAAATATTCAATTATTTGTTCTGATTTTCAGAGTACATAATATGTCTAGGATTTCAGCTTATTTTAAAAGTCACAAAATACAAGGAGTAAAATAAAATTTAAATGTGGAGCTATTTTAGAATTTGGTATGTTTGTCTTGTAAGCTTAATAGCCATCAGAGAAGGCAAAATTTACGCACAAAAGTACGTATTTATATAAAGCACACATCACAGGCTATTTACCAAAGGGTATTCTGACACTTTTAACGTAGTCATTTTGCCGCCAATCTCTGCTAAATAGTGTAGTAAAATTGTGTTTATTTCAGATTTCTAACATACACACATAAAACAAGGATTTTTAATGTGTATTTTATAAAGCTGATATATACTACTGCTGTAGAAAACCCCATATTGTTTTCAGCCATATCAACTGAGTAAAACGATACCCCCAATCTATGCCTTTGCCACTATCCTGTGAAGTTACAGTGCCATAAAAGAGACCTGACCATTTCAGTTTTCACAGTGATAATTTTGTTCGATAAATTTGATGGGGGCAAGTCTCATTTTGGGGCATTGTAGAAGTTTAACTGTTGAATTTATCCCTCAAGGACCTACCATTGGTGAAAGTAGACACTACAGTGTATCTCATATGGTGTAAATTGTACCTTAACATGATGCCATTTTTTTCACCAGTTTATGTCAAACTTTGTGGTAAAATAATTTTTTCTTGCATTTATTACATACACGTTACTTTTTTGGGGTAATTTTTCAAGTCTGGTATGTGCCACTGTGATCAAAACCCCATAATTATGCTCAGCAAACTCTTCTGAATAAAGCAATACCCCCAATGTATGTCTTTGCCACTATCCTGTGAAGCTACAGTGCCTTAAGAGTCCTGACCATTATAGTTTTTACAATTAGAATTTTGATAAATGGATTTGATGTGTCTATATCACATTTTAGGGCATTGTAGCAGTTTTACAGTTAAAATGACCCCATAAATGCATACCATTTGTGAAAGTAGACACCACGGGCTATGCCATATGGTATATTTTGAGCTTTATTATACAGTTATGTTAGCACCAATTTCTGTCAGATTTTATCATATTGTTTTATTTTTGCATTTTTATACACACATGTATTTTAGTGGTTAATTTTGGAAACTTGATATATGCTACTGTAAATTAAATCACTAAATTATTCTCCGCTATATTTCCTGAGTACAAAATGACCCCCTTTGTACACGTTAGCCAGGTTTTTGTGGAAAAAAAATACAGGGCTAAAATCATACCCGGCCCAGTACAGTTTTTTTTAAATGGCAAATTGACAATGGGTCATTGTTTCATTTTCGGGCATTTTAGTCGATTATATATTTAAATTACGCCACCAATGCATACCATTTACAAAAGTGGACACCATGGGGACTCTCACATAAAATATTATAAGCTTTATTGAAGTGACATTTTGTTATCATTTTGTTTCAAAGTTTGTGGTATTCATTTTTATTTTAACATTTTTACATACACAGTATTTTTTATGCTTATTTTTTAAATCTTGTGTGTCCCATTATCTTAGCTATACTCAGCAACATCTTCTCAGTACAAATATACCCCATATGTATATCTTTGGAAAGTAGCGATCTTAATCTTAATCCCAATCTAAATCCGTAATCCTAAACCAAGCCCTAATTCTAAACCAAATCCTAATCCCAAATCTAACCCTCAATCTAATAATAAACCCTTACCACAATCCCAACCCATAACATAATCCCATGTGTAACCCTAATTATAACCTTAATCCTAATCTCAATCCTACCTTTAGCAATAGTGTTAAAATGATTCCCCCCTGCTGGTGTCAGCAGAGGAATTCCCTTGCTATTTCCAGCAAGGGATGCCCGTGCTGACCCTAATCTGAACCATAATCTTAATCTTAATCTGAAACATAATTCCAATACTACAATTAATTATAAACCTAATCTTAAACATAAATTTAATAATAAACCCAATAATAAACCTGATAATAAATCTAGTACTTATTCTAAACCGAATAATAATCCTTAATTTAATTTAATCTTAATCCCAAAGGTTTCCCTCTACTAATATCAATACCGATATTAGTAAAGGGATTTTAAACTAGGGGAGCAGGTATCTAATGATACCAGGGTTTCCTAGTGTGCTTTCAATTCTGTAAACTGTATGTTTGGAATATGTAGCCACCCAGGTCTGTGAAGCACTATTGGAATATCCCTCTGTTTAGTGTGGGTACAGCCCCATTTGGTGGAAACTGTAGTCAAAGCATCAGATTGGCAGAGCACTGCAATTTTGTGCATGCACCGCAGCTCTCCACTGCTTCTCTGGACAGAAGTGTATTGGACCATGATCATCAGGATTGATGATCTCAGAAGATTTGGAGCAGCTTCTGTAGGGAGAGTGTAATGGATTGGTCTTTGTTTTTTCTTTTGTTTTGTTTGTTTTACTAAAATGAGAGAGAGGGAGTTAAATCTAAAACAGTAAAGGAACACTTCTAACTTCAAAATTAATATATTCATTTTTAAAATGAATGCCCCGTTCAAATAACTTCCCCAGTAGAGAGAAGATAAATAATATATAAATATATATATATTTACTCATGTGTATTACATACTACATGTTTTAATTTCAGTAATAATTAAAAAATAAAACCATGGCCATTTTCTTTTAATAGTTTGAGGTTTGCGTAATGACTTCCCATTATGGAGCTTCATGTCAGTTTTGCAAATTTCCTCCAGTTAGAACCCATGCTGTGCATTATGTATGGATTGGGTATTAGACTAGAGGCTATTTTCGACAATCCTAAACACTGAAATTTTGGATATTCAGGTATGTCATAGTAAATAACAAACAACTGCCCATGGCTGCACTGTGGTTTTGTTTTTAAGCTGTTATTTTTGTTTTTCTTTTCTTCCAATGCATTATTATGTATAATTTATATATACGTTTAAGATATATTCTAGAACATCAGACCAGGCATGTTCCATTAACGCTGTGCCAGAGAACATATGCAGTGTGGATTATAGACCATGCTTTACAAAACAGACTTTTTTACTTGATCTATTTAATTATTTTTCTAAAATGCATTCTGTTTCTATCCACAGAGACATCATGATTACACATTTTGACCCCAATATCAACTATGATGGGTTGTGCAATGAGGTACGGGACATGTGTTCAATCGAGAATGAGCAACTCTTTACCATGAAGTGGATTGACGAAGAAGGTAATTTCTCACACAGAGTATACAACAAGTAGCTATGTATCTATACACGGCCATTTTTTGAGAGATGATTGGAGGGAAGCATCAGTTTAGAATGGACCCATTCCTTATTAATCATTATATTGAAAATACACTTAAAATATGCAAAACAGAAAATTTTAATTTATAAAAGTTATACAAAGCTGAGCATGCAAAAAATGCAGTATTTAAATTTTTTTAGATGAAATGTTGTTATAAAATGGTTCAGAGTTGTACTTGTGCCTTTTGGTGTCCACCTGTGTTTAATACATAGAAAATGAAATTAAATTTACAAAGTAATTATTAAAATAATAATGTTGGATAAATAAAAATGGTACAATTTAAAGAATTAAAATGTCACTTTATTGTGTTATCTCGACGCCGTGTGTGTGTATATGTATATGTGTGTGTATATATATAGAGATGGTTGCACTCCGGTCTTATAAAATCCAATACTTTATTTGAAATAGATTAATACTTCCCTTTCCCCCTCCTTTCAGTCATTTCAGTCTGTGCTAATCTATGCCAATCAACACAGAGAAAAGAAGGCTGGGCTTTGTGTGTCCTCTGGGCGTCTCTCCTGTTTGAATTTAGTCTAAGTAAAAGCAGTGTGCAATGGGAAGTAGGGAGGAGGGGCAAGCCAAATTACATTTTGGGGAATTTGTAACCTGTTGAAATGTAAAATTTTTTGAGTACTCCTGGACACTGACATTTGCCTCCAGGATGATATTTGCTGCAAGTTGTGGAAAGGTCTTGATGCTGACTAATATGTACCAGGGAATTTTTTGTTTTCTTCTTGAAGGAGGCTGGAGAAGAGTCCAACATATAACAACATACCCCAAACATCGGCATCCTGTAAATAGGGACACTAGTGGGTGGGGTAACCGGAACCAGAGCAGGGATGTGACTCATGCCACTGGCACCACTTAAAAGTGGTGGAATGGGGGTGGGTCTGCTTGAAGAACAGGAAGCATGGTTTCAGCAAAGCAGCTTATATTTTGGGGAGAGTACCCTTGTCTTCCCAAAAGCGGGACACCCGTAAACAAACCTGAGGCAGCAAGATAAGACCCTAAAATCTGGACCAACCCACTGAACTCCGGACAATTGGGAGGCCTGTAACAATAAATGACAGGAGCTAAGATGGCTCTATTCAGTTATAGCATTGCTAAATACAGTGATTTCATTTACTACACATTACTTTTAGGCCTAAAAAGACACATTTGTTGACTATAGAAAAAAAGTAAACATCATTTTAGAAATAGAATAGTTCCACTTTAAACCATTGTGTTACTAGGCTCTAGTTTGTCAAACTTTTCTTTGAAATCAGATTTTGCAATCTACATTAAAAGGTTCTTATCAAATTGTACCGATTTCAGTATGTCGATTATAATGCTTGGTAAACATAGCTCAGTGCTGTGTGCCTTGAACTTGCAATCACAGAGTGTACTAGCCGTCTGCTTTTAACACAAACACATTTGTGCCATGGGCATGCTTATAAAGCTTTTGTCGGCTCTCTGTGATTGTCTCTTAAACATCTGTTTGCTTTTACTGTATGAATAATCAGTGCATGCTCACATAGGTGGGGTGGGAGGGCAGTTATTGAAGCACTGGAAAGAAAAATAGAGTTTTCAATGTGGTGAATTACAAGTAACTTTAAAAAAAGTTAGCTAAATGGAAATGTATGTAGGTATAAATCAGGGATAGTCAACAGTGGTTAAAGTCTAGCTGCATCAATGGGTTTGTATGACAAATCTAGCTTTGTACCTTTACCCTTCCTCTGCTCATCGTACAGTGGTTATGCACTTAGAAAAGAACATGGCAAGACATTTAATGAAACGTTACTATTTAAAAGGATACTATAGGCACTAAAATGGCTTTGTTTTCATCAGATGTTAACTGGCTTTAGAAATGTTTATCTTCTGTCTGTAAATTGAACCTTACTCACACACAGGCGGCTCATGCAGGTAATAGAAGGCTATTAACAGAGCAGGAGATAAGAAATTCTAAATTAAACCGACTGTGTTAATAAAGGAAGTTTAAACATTCGATCTCTCTTTACAGAAAGTGCTAAGGAAGGTTGCACAAATCACAAGGAGGGTGGTGTGACTGGTTAAACAAAGTAATTTGACTACTAAATGTCAGAGAATTGAACAGCGAAACTGCAGGGGCATGATCTATACACCAAAACTGCTTCATTGAGCTAAAGTTGTTTTGGTGCCTATAGTGTCCCTTTAAGTTTACTAATGGGGCTTTATGTTCATCAAAGTGTTAAACCCATTAGTTTCCCACAGTATGTATGATGAGGCTTATAAATAATCCTTTGCATATCATATTTCCAAAGGAATTATGCAGCGTCTCTTACATATTTGTTTAGTTTCTCCGTGGTCAGTTTCTAATTTCATGTTCCTGGTTCACAAGTATAACAAAACAATTTGCTTGTTGTTGAAGAAAATAAAATATTCTCTCTAGAATGTAAGCTCATTGAGCAGGGCCCTCCACTTCTCTGTTTCTGTATGTCCAGGTGTCTGGTTATAATTACATGTCTGTTAGTCCACCCATTGTACAGCGCTACGGAATCTGATTTTGCTATATAAATAATAAAATAATAATAAAGTAGGCAGTTAGTTTTTTTGGGTTTTTTTGAGTGCTTGTCTTGGAGTTTAGGGGTTTCAACAAAATGTATTTAAACAAAAAAAAAAGGGGTGGGGGGATACATGCAATAAACATCTCCTACATCTCCTTTAATGCTCTTACAGCTATAATGCTGGCAAAGCATTGTGGGAGATTTAGTCCAAAACATCTGGAGTGCCAAAGGCTGCCTACTTGGTGGACACTAATGTGAAATCAAATCCAACTGCAGCTAGAAGGCTAAGGTTGGACATAAGGTATTGGGCTGAAAATGTATCAAACTATTGATAGTGGTCTACTGGATATCTATGTCAGTAGGGTTTAGTCAATAAACACGTTACAGACAAAGTGCTATTGGGTGTTCCAGGAGGGGTAAGCTAAATGGCAAATGATTTAGGTAAACTAGAAAAATGGCAACTGACATTTAATGTGGATAAGTGCAAGATAATACATCTTGGACGTAAAAACCCAAGGGCAGAGTATAGAATATTTGATAGAGTCCTAACCTCAACATCTGAGGAAAGGGATTTAGGGGTGATTATTTCTCATGAATTAAAGGTAGGCAGACAATGTAATAGAGCAGCAGGAAATGCTAGCAGAATGCTTGGTTGTATAGAGAGAGGTATTAGCAGTAGAAAGAGGGAAGTGCTCATGCCATTGTACAGAACACTGGTGAGACCTCACTTGGAGTATTGTATCTTTAGAAGGATATTGATGCTTTAGAGAGAGTTCAGAGAAGGGCTACTAAACTGGTTCATGGATTGCAGGAAAAAACAAGGAAAGGTTAAAGGAACTTAACATGTATAGCCTGGAGGAAAGACGAGACAGGGGGGATGTGATAGAAACATTAAAAGTGATTCTCCAGTTCCAGGAAAACATATTCATTTTCCTGGCACTGCAGTACCCTACAGTGCCCCTCTTCCTCCCATCTCAAGTTGCTGAAGGGGTTAAAACCCCTTCACTGGGGGGCGGAGCCAGCAGCGCAACGGAGCGGTCGCATCTCTGTGAGCTCCGACTCAAACTTACCTTAAAAGAACCCTATATGGTGGAATCCGAACGCAAAACTACCTATAAACCCGACTACTGACGAAAGTTAGAACATGGGCAGAAAATCCACGAAAAGCAAAGGCTGACAAAAGCCCTCCTCGAAGGAATATCGGCGAAATGCTTCGGAACACACAAAAGGCTGCATGGTCCAAGATGGCGCTGGAGGACGATCTCGCCTCGTACTCCTCGGAGGACTTTGACACAGACCTTATGGAGGGAGCGTCCTTCGGGCCTACACAACATAGCACGGTGCCCAAAACATCCGGAGACCCGGTCACTGTAAGCCAACTTAAGGAAATGCTGGCTGACTTACGCAAAGACTTGGCTGCAGACATAGCCTACTATAAAGTGGCCATAGAAGGGGCCAAGTCAAAAATCACTCAGCTGGAGGCCTGCACGAGCACCCAGGACTCCAGGTTAACTACGGTAGAACAACAAGTAGCCGATCTAGCAAAACAGCAGCATGCCACAGCAAACAGCCTGGATGCACTGGAAGACCAAAGGAGGCGTCACAATCTAAAAATCCGAGGGATACCTGACTCAGTGGGCCTCCCGATCTACCCCACTACATCAGGCGCCTCCTGGGTGCCCTGCTCCCACTAAAACAGGCGAAGTCCCTGAGGCTCGACGGGATGTTCCGACTACCAAAGCCGACCCGAGCTCCAGCAACCGCATCCGCGGACCTCATTTTAAGACTTCAGAGCCTATCGGACAAAGCGGCACTCCTAACTGCGCTAAGGGGTAAAACTCCCTTGTCGTTTGAGGACACCACTCTACACTTACCTGGCGGAAATCACTGCAGCCGCTACTACAACACCTCCGCGCCAGGGGGCTGCCCTACCGATGGGGAACCCCGCGAGCTGTATCGTTCACGTATAACGGGACCTCACAAAAAGCGCAGAGCTAGCAAGAATTGGAATCACTCCTGACATCTGCGGGCATTCTCCAAGCTGCACTCACAAAAAGATCTGGACTGTCCAGGATAAACCCATGTACCATACAGGAGTTCACCCCGATGGAACCTCTGGGACCATCAACTGCCAGTCCACCGACTTGAGGCACTCGGGACCACATACCCCAAGGGGACATCTCTAACCCACCACCCAGGATAAACATGTTTTATACAGTTTGAGACTCCTGCAAACTACTGTTGTGTTTTGTTATTTTGTTTTTGCTGATCGTTCCTGACACTTACCTGATGTTAGCTTTAATATTGCTCCTGCAAATCCTTCACTACACGGACATAAAATTGCTCCGTCTTACTTTTTGCAAAACCCATATGCAGATAGTGGGACTCGTGACACATAGATGGACAACCAAACAGACAGACACGACAAGCTCCCACATGTGGTAGCCCTTATTGAAGCGACCACAGCCGAGCTCTTATCGCTATTGTCCAACCATATCAACACCCCCCTCCTGACGATTCCTAGACAAACTCTTTAAAAAGCATAAGCGCAAAGTGGCAAGGCAGGGGTAGATCCCCTATGTGAATGAAACACACTTAACACACTACCCTGACAGCACACTCAAATAGGCTACTACAGACGAGCATCAAGTATGTTTATAATAATGTAACCTTAATCAAAAATGTAAAATGTTTATATGTGCCCATTACTTTTTAAAATGTTGTTATTATCGCTGGCAAAGCTGTTGTGGCGTTGCCTACTACCATGTTTCACATGAGCACAATAAAATAAAGAATATTAAAAAAAAAAACTAAAAAATAAACCTTCAATGACTTACTTTAGTCCAGCGTCAATGTCCCTGGGCGCAGAGTCAGGCTCCGCCTACTCTCCTAATGCGATTGCCGCGCTCGCTCGTTAGACCTCCCCATAGGAAAACATTATTCAGTGCTTTCCTATGGGGATTTTGGTGCCGCTGGAGAACCTGGAAGTCCCTCTAGTGGCTATCTAATAGACAACCACTAGAGGAAGACTTAACCCTGCAAGCTAATTATTGCAGTTTATAAAAAGTGGATGCATGGAATAGCCTTCAAGCTGAAGTGTTAGAGGTTAACACAGTGAAGGGGTTTAAGCATGGGATAGGCATAAGGCTATCTTAGCTATAAGATAAGGCCAGGGACTAATAAAAGTATTTAGAAAATTGGGCTGAATGGTTCTTATCTGCTGTCACATTCGATGTTTCTATGGGTGCTTCTCTAGTGTGTGTATATATATATATCTCCAAGTAGCAATACCACTACAGCATGCTATAGTAGTTATGGTGCCAGGAGTGCCCTGCACCCCTCAGCCTTCTATTGTAAGTAGTTAAACTATTTTAGGATGGTTGAAGTTAGAAGCCATACCCAAAATATCAGGAGCATATACAGAAAATAGCATAAAATGTTTGGGGCGCATACAATTATTGACTGTTCGTTCTTGTGACTCATCTAGTTGGAAACTCTGTGTCTATAACTACTTTCAATAAAAGCAGTGCTAGTTTGTGGCCCAGCATATATTCTTTCACCTGACCTCCTCCTACTAATTATGGAAGTCAAAAAAGCGATTAAGCCTTTCTGAACTTTTCAGGAAGTGGGGTTTGTGTTAATGGCACCCAAACTTGGACACTGGGCAAACATTTGAGTTAGTCGATTTTAGTGATACCAACTGTTTCAGATTGAGAATGAGTCTCTTTTAAAAAAGAAACAAAACTAAAACAACAAAAAAAAACGTTTTCTCTTGTAATTTCTCTAAATGATGGTGTTCTATTACTCTTAACAGAATTAATGGATGAAGATCTGTAAACCCCAGTGAATGATGGGATTTTAATCCATGTACTAGTGTAAAAAAATCAGTCATTTTAAGCAGCACCCGCAGATAACACAACACCTTCTTTTACTTGCATAACTTATTGAGCAAACAGGACCTCTGTACAAGTCTCCCTACACATGATGTCTAATACTTTTCATCAATTTCAAAACCTTTTAAAGGAATCCCTTTCGTACCAGGGCTGAATCTGGAAGTGCAAGATCTCACATTCCTACACCCATAGATTAAATAATAATCCTAAATTCATTTTTAGATCATTATTCATGTTTAACACCGCCTTAAATTTAAAAAGCTAATCTTAAAAGCTTAGCGAATGGAACAAATCGTGGTTCATTGACTGATAACACGGGGGTCTATTCTCTGAAATCTGAATTCTAGCCAGCTGAAATCTGAATGACAAAGTTTAGGCTAACCTAGCCAATAGTGCTATTTTAGCTTATTTTTTGCCATTTTATTTTCAGTTTGCTACAATTCAGTGTATAGTGAATAAAATAATGTAAATGGCATAGAGGAGGAGAATAGAACAGATAAAGAAAAGCTGGACACCTTTTGTATTTAACTTTTTGATACACCAACAAGAGGAAACAAAATATATCCAGCATTTCTTTGTTTGTATTATGGGTGCAGCACCTCTGTCCCCTTACCTTAACCCTGCAATGTTAATTATTGCAGTTTCTAATAAACTGCAATAACTACATTGAATGGTTAAGAATGCCTCTAGTGGCTGTAAATCAGACAGCCACTAGAAGCACTTCCTGCTTGCTAACCGACTTTTGGTCACCTAACTGACTCTGGACGTCATCACGTCTCATGAGGACATCCAGCATCAGTAAAATCCCCATAGGAAAACATTGCGGCAATGTTTTTCTTTGGGGAAGTCCTCGCCGTGCACGCGCTTTAGCCAACTTTGTATCACTATAGTATGCCTTTAAAATCACCAATAACGTTTGCTTTTTATTTTTTTATTTTTACATACCTTATATGAAGCTTCGTAGAGTTTTCGAACATACTCCCCTTGTTCCCAACAGTTCCAGGGCTGCCACCTTCTTTAGCATGAAGCCTTTTATTTGTCTTCGCAAACATAAATCTAGAACTTTGCTATATTCTTAGAGGTAGATATGTCTTTAGTGGTGGTTGGATTTATAAAAGAGAAGAATACAGCAAAATATAGTGTAGTATATTCCATACTGGTGAATAAATTAAAAAAGGAAATGCACTTACAATGTGTAGAGCTTGAGTAGATTTACTTTAATTTGCCTGGGCTGTATGATCCCCACCTAAGAAGGGCATTTATCTCTGATAAAGGGGCAGTGGTCCCGAAACGTCTGTACTTTGGATGCTCTTTGAATACATTTGGGCTGCACTAGTGGTCCCCTATAACTAAGCTGTGTTTTGTAGATGAATACTTTGGACTGATCCCCACCTTAGGATGACTGGATTCTTCTTTTAGTAAAGTGGTAAGTGTGTAAGACCTTCAGCCAGGCAGAGTAGCTCAGGATAATATATACCCCATCAAAGAAACTTGTAGGTTTGTAGGCAGTAATTATGCAAAAAATTTATTGTGCTCACTGCTGGTATTATATTATGATACAATAGGTACTTACCAGTAAGGAGCAAAAATAGGACTCAGGTGGTATGTTCCCCACCAAAAGAATGTGTGTCCAAGCTCCAACAGATAAATCAGGATAAGTCAAAGTGTATATTAAAATTAAGTATTTTTATCTAACAAATTAGTATGTAAGAGAAAATAAAATAGTAAAAGCAATACAAATAATTTAAAAAAACACTTAACGTGCTTCAACTACACAGATGCTTTTTTATGAGATGTATGAGAAATTATCTTTCTCATACATCAAAGTACCACTAAGGACATATCTACCTCTTAGGCGCTACCCCCTCCTCAAGGCGCTACTCCCTCCTTCTATTATGACATCTTCTATACGACCCGAACAGAGAGACTCTGGTTTGGGTGTTTGAGCTGTGGAATCCCATCAACTATATGCGCTAGAAACCTATTCCTTAAGTATTATAAATTTAGAATTGTATGGCACAATGTAGATAGATGTGTTCTTCGAGAATTCAGTAGTTAAAAACCTTGGTATATTGGATTGTTAAATAAGGATTTGCTTCATTGCCTAGGCATTTTGAGTTTGAATAGCATTTTACATAGAAACCCTTTGGAAGAAAAATCTTTTATTAGAACCTGATGTCACAAGCTCATGGAATGAAGCCAGTATAAAGCGCTATTTCTGTGCCCTGTACGCTGAAGTGCCCTCTCTTTGCATTCACTATGATAGGAACTCAAAGTGAACCTTATCTATGCACACAGCATAGAAAATGTTTCAAATAGGTTTTATGTAATCAATAATGTAACTTTTTTTTTCTGATGAGTGATAAATGCCTTTTAAATTCCATCAGACCCAGAATGATTTTTATATTTATATATATATATCCAAAATTACAAGATCATGACTTTCATCAGGATGCATCAGTAACCTGATGAAAGTATGTGAAACAGGCTGAAGCGTTGAATTTTATTTTGAGCTAATCAAAGCTAAGTTTTATTCATTCGACTTGGAAGTCCCTGGAGTGCTATCTTGTACTTTTGGCTGTATCTGTTTGCTGATGAGCACCGGGCAAGTACATCAAGGAAGGTGGAGTGCATTACTATTTTTGATATATATATATATTTTTCATCTGTGTCTTGTAAGTATTTTATTTATTTTTTTTTTTTTTAGGGCAAGCTAACTTCACTGTTTTTTTCCATAAAGAAAAATGTTTTATGTTTAAATGACCAATATACAAGGCTTCACCCATTTGTTTGATTGGGAGACCCATGTTGGCAAAACAGTCTCTGTCACTTCTTGGTTGCTGTAGCTTTTTAGGAACCAATGCATTAAATAGGGATAGCATGTATTCAGAAGATGATATCACACCTATTTCTACACAATCTTTAGACAATGGCTTAAAAGCAAAGTTTGTACTGATTGTGTATTAAATGGGATGCATTTTGTATTTGAAACCTTTGATTTGCTTGTGTTCTTAATTCACATGTAGACATTCACCAGTACAGGAAATAGAATGTTGGGTACAGTTTCTCTCACTAGCAAAGACAAAAAGGATTGGGGGCACACCTAGAACATGTATTTTGCAGGAATGGTGCTGCCATAGTGACTAAAATGCATACAGAATACAGATGAGTTCTCACTAGGCAGATACTTACAACAATGTATTTAAACTCGAGTCATTTAATTAAACAAAAAATAGTATTTCCCTATCACAGTTGTTGGGAAATAATTATGAAATCATTTCTTTGAAGAAAGAGTCCAAGTACCATAACCACTACAGTGCACTGTAGTGGCTATGGTGCCATGGGTACCCAGGCCTTCCCCCCCATCGTAAGTAGTCAAACGTCTTTTGGCACTCCCTGCCTACTCTTATGCAGCAAGAGCGTCAGGCATTTCTTTTTTTGTCTGCCATTGGCTGAGGGCAATCAGCCAATGAGCTATCCC
Organism: Pelobates cultripes; assembly: GCA_933207985.1. NCBI lineage: Eukaryota > Metazoa > Chordata > Amphibia > Anura > Pelobatidae > Pelobates > Pelobates cultripes. The sequence continues at coordinate 102,025,417 of OW240913.1, forward strand.
TTCACTGCAAAATAGAACCTCCCAGCTCTCTGCCTGATGTAGTGGAGGTGCCTGGAAGGCTGCAGGAAATAAGTCAAACTGTTCTAAAGTAGTTTAACTACTTGTGGTGGGAAATCCTTGCACTATCGCCACTACAATAACCTATAGTGGTTATGGTGCCTGGAATGTTCCTGTAGCAGATGCTACCTAACCAACTTTATAATTTCCAGAGTTTATAATTATTTCTGTATGTATGTTCTGTTAACAGGAGATCCATGCACTGTCTCCTCCCAACTGGAGCTGGATGAAGCTTTCAGATTGTATGAACTCAATAAGGATTCTGAATTGCTGATCCACGGTAAGCAGAATAGATATATAGATTCATAGTGTCAATAAGGACTTGTTTGTTTATGCTGAAATACTGCTTTTAAATAAAGCTGCCCCATAATCCAGGCTGTTGCATTTACACCCTAGATGGATTTATAGCAGCTCATTCCTCAATGCCACCTGTACTTGGCTAGATTAGGACAGCAAAAACCTTATCACTGATTTTATATATATATATATGTTTTTATATGCATGAAACCTTGACCTCTTTACACCTCCGTAAACCTCCTGATATTTCAAGGGTTTATTGTCATCATGTAAATCCTGTTAGATTGCCAAACCAAGAAATAATACAAATCAACACGTTTCTATTAAAGCTGTTTAACTAACATGTACCCCTGTTATGACAATGTATTTTTTCCATATTATACACGTCAGTATTAGATGTAGGCATGATACAAAGTATATTATCAATAGCAAAATGTATATGTAGCACATAAATGTTAACTTGTAAGTGTGTAGATGAATTATGAGTGATCTATACTATTTGGCATCTGTATAAATCTTATACAGCAGGGGTGCCTAAAAGATACATCTCCAAATGTTGTAGAACTATAACTCCCATGATGCTTTTAGTATGACAAAGCATCCTGGAAGCTGTAGTTTTAAAACATCTGGGGATCTACCTTTTGGGCATGCCTGATATACAGCATAGATGTATTGCTCTAGTTAATAAGATATCTGCTTTGAATTACAATGTATTGTTTCAATAACACCCCAACGGCCTTTATTTGCAGTGTTTCCATGTACACCAGACAGGCCTGGGATGCCTTGCCCCGGAGAGGACAGTAAGTACCTTGCTTTGCCTCCTAAGATTTCTAGTTCTAGAGAAAGCAGGAAATAGTACTAAAAATAAATGGGGGGAAAAAAATCACGTTTTCTAGATGCAATTTCTGTGATCCCTAAAGCAGCTCTGTCATTCCTTCCCTGACCCCATGGGCATTTCAAAAAGATAAAATGTAAAAATTAAAAGAACAATCCAAGTTCGATTTACACACACAATTCCTTTTTTTTTTTTTTTTATTCTTTATTTTTTTGTGTGCATTCAATAAACAAGCTGGCTTGCACTGCCACAACAGCTGGTGCAACCTGGGCATTAAGCATAATATAACATCGATGTGGACATTTAGGTAAGTACAGTGCACATTTTATGAATATAAGTATGCTAGGTGAGTCTAGGGTCTCTGATCTAGAAAGTAAAATAAATGGGAGGGGGGTCTCTCTCTCGGTACATGTAAAAGAATACCGTACACCTGCTCAACAAAGGAGTGGCACACTTTGCAGTCCTAATGGCTGTGCATATGCTGGAGAGGGAAGGGGGTGAGTCTCTATCAGCCTGCGTGAGATGGGCTAATCTGATTTAAAAAAAAATAATTATTTCAAATTTAAAGCCAAAAAAAATATCACTAGGAGCATAGCTGACAGATAATTCTTTCAGTTCAGCTGTTTTGGATTTGAATTTAAATTTCACTTTGAAATCCAAACAAACGTTTGTGAATATCTGCTTTTAAATAAAGCTGCCCCTTAATCCAGGCTGTTGCACCCACACCCTAGACAGATTTTATAGCAACACCTTCCCCAATGCCACCCGTACTTGTGAGCTTGGAATGTACCTTTAAACATGAAAACTCTTGTATACATAATCTACATTAGTTATGTTAAGCTAAGCTATGTCTAAATCTGGAATATCTAATTTGACTTTGTTTGCGGAGTTACTTAAAAGGACACGAACGTTATACAAGAAATCTTTTCAGTTTTAGATCCACTGCTTCCCCATTATAAATATTAAAAAACTTAAAATCCAGAGCCAGGAGATACTAGTCTTGGCAGTCGCTCTGCATTCATTATAACGATTATAATGACTGATCTCTGTCCAACATAATGCTTCTCAAAGACACACATTGAGGGCCGAAGCCACATGCGCGTGAACTGCTGTGCTTTACTAATGCATTGCTTCGCATAGGGAAGCACTGAATTCATTGATTCTGTGTGAGCTTTAGCGGTGTTTGGTGTCACTGTGCTGTGCATGATAAAGCCAAATGTAAAGATCTCAAGGTGTCAAGGAGGAAGTGCCTCTAATAGCTGTCTGTCTGTCTATTCTTGGATCAATGTAAACATGGCCATTTCTCAAGAAATGACAAAGTTTTACATGGTCTGAGAAAAAGGACATCATCTATGCACAAAAGCCACTTCATTATGGAACTGCTTAATATGCATTTAGTAGATTCTAGAACATTTTTGCTTGCACACGGTTGTATTTTAATGACTTTATGACAGCTCGCACTTTCGACCATCTCTCTAGCGTGGGGGCTCAAGTGAGAGCCATGTTAGAGAGCTGGTCTATGTTCGGGGAATTTTCCCCCATTCGTAGATTAGAGGGATTCCCTCCTCTGGTGCTCTTGTCTATGTTCTGGGAATCCCTCTAATCTATGTTCGGGGAAATTTCCCCGAACATAGACCTCACTTACCGACCAATTAGTTTTACGACCGGGTCGTAAGAACGGAAGCCGTTAGGCAAGTGAGGAGTATCTGTACATTTTTGGTCTGGAGTGAATATACAAAAGGTAGTAGGAGTTCAATGTGTTATTATTATTATTATTATTAAATGGATACCATAGACACCAAAATAACTTTTGCTTAATGAAGCAGTTTTCATGTATACATCAGGTTCCTTTAGTCTCACTGCCCAATTCTCTACCATTTAGGAGTTAAATCGCTTTACTTATACAACCCTAGCTGCACCTCCCTGCATGTGACTTACATAGCATTCCTAGACACTGCATATGAAGAGAGAACTAGTTTAAACTTCCATTATTGCACAGTCTGTTTAATTCAGGATGTATTATCTCCTGCTCTGTTAATAGTCTGCTATAACTTGCAGGAGTCTTGTGTGTGTAATTAAAACTCAATTTACAGAGCAAGCGATTAAAAACCTATAAAGTAGGTTAATATCTGATTGAAATTAAACCATTTTTTTCTTGCAGGCTGTGTGAGTCACAGCCAGGGAAAGTGTGACTAGGGCTGCATGGACAGAAACAAATTGATGTTACTACTAAATGGCAGAGAATTGAGCAATGAGGCTGCAGGGATATAACCTATACATCTAAACTGCTTCAATAAGCTCACGTTGTGTTCATGCCTATAGTGTCCCTTTAATATTTATATAGTGCACACCTATTCCACAATATTATTAACGGGGCATTTAACAACTACAGAAACAATAGGTTGATAAGGACCTTGCTCAAACAATCTTACAATCTAGCGGAGATAAGGTATAAAACACAACAGGAAATGCAGTGTGAGGGAATGGACCCAAGTGACATGGAGGAAAAGTAGCAGAATTGGATGGTGAACATCAAGAGGAGAAGGTTAATGAAGTGGGTGCCTGAGAGGATAAGATCTAGGTTTAAGGAATTACACTTCTGCTGGGAGTCCATAGGTTATTCTAGGGGATTCTTAGGTACTTTCTAAAGGATTGAAGACTAGTAGAGAGTCTGATGGGTGGAGGCAGGCTGTTGCATAATAATTGAGCTGCCTGTGAGAAGCCCTGTTCATGCATATTTGCTGTATGGTTATGAGCAGGAGCCAGGAGCACCCGAGAAGGGGCGCACCTATGATTACTTAAGAAATATAGCAGGGGTAGAGCTGCTAAGAGCTTTGTATGGTAGGGGAGGAGCAGCAGAGAGAAAAATTAGCCTGGCAGAAGCATTCATTATAGACTGTAAAGAGATTGTATGGTTTCTGGGGAGACCAATTAGGACAGAATTACTGTAGTCAATGTGAGAAACTACAAGAGCATGAACTAACAACTAAGAAAGGGGCGGATGAGTGCAATGTTTTTAAGATGAAATGTGCAGGATTTGCCGACTGAATATGAGGTGTAAAGGAGAGGCCAAAAAAATAAAAATAAATAACACCAAGGCAGCAAGCTTGCAAGAAAGGGATGATGTGAGTACCATCAACTTGCAGGGAGAGTGACCGAGGAGGATTGTCAGATAAGCAGCTCTGTTTTAGACAGGTTGATTTAAGAAAGTGGGCGGACATCCAATTGAAGATGGAAGAGAGGCAACTGGAGAATCATTCTAGGAGAGGAGAGATGTGTTTGGGTGTCATTTGCATACAGGTAGTAATGGAACCCAAAAGAATACATACATTTTCCGTGAGAGGCAGAATAAAAAAATAGAAGGTCTCAGAGGACAGAGCCTTGGGGGACTCCAACTGAGGCAGGATAAGGGCATGAGGTGTTATCAGAAAAGGAGACACTGAAGGATCATTGGAAGAGAGAGGATGAGAACCTTGAAATTGTAGTGTCACAAAGGCCAAGGGTATAAAAGTTTGGAGAAGGAAAGTATAATTGACAGAAGTAGCAGAGAGGTCTGGTTGAATTAGCATGGAGTAGTAGCCTTTGCCCTTAGCTGTGGATGAGAGTTGAGAATAGAGATCAGTTGACTGTTGCTGAAAGTCAAGAGATTTAAGGTTTCCCCTTTGTTAATGGTGTGGTGGTGAAATGAGAGTGGAAATGGAGTGTTAGAAATGTTAGAGACTGAGCATGTATCTGAGAAGATGCGGTTGCGGGTATTGCCAGCTACATGTGTTTGAGTAGTAGCCCACAGGTATCGCCAGAGGAAGAAAGTAATGGAAAGAAGATTTGAGGCAGCATGGGACAACTGGAACGTTGAAGTCCCCAGTAATTAGAATGGAGTATTAGATGCAAGGACGTGGAAAAGCCAGGCAGCAAAATGGTCAAAGAAGAGGATAGTGGAGCCTGGGGGCAAGTAAATAACAGTATCATTTGCTGGAATGAGTATGAACAAGCGACCTCTGTGAACTTCAAATAAGGAGAAAGAGGTGGTAAGAGGTTTGAAGCAGTGGGGGGGATGCAGAAAATGTACCCCACCATCATACTATCGTATTCTCTGCTGGGGCAGATTAACCTGGTAGCCCTAATTTTTCTCATATCACTCCAAAAAGCCAGTATACAACACCCATAGACTCATAGCACCATAGCCATTGCAATGAGATGTAGTGATTATGGTGCTTAGAGTGTGCCTTTAAATTGCACTATAACAACAGTCCGCAAGAATATAATATTACAAATATCTAAACTGCTAATTTGAAAAATACAAAATACATTACGCAGACAGGTTTTATGCACTATTGATTCGTGGAAAATAACTTTTGGTGACATGTTCATTTTAATCTAGTTGTATGAAACGCAGTTATTACATTTGTCATTAATGTGTGTTTTTATTCAATTATATCCATCTGGTGTTGTGAATTGCTGCTGTTTATTATTTTTGTAATGACTGTATTATCAGGGGACCCTGTTTTGCTGGATTTGTTTTTTAATGTGTCTGTTTTTACATAATATGCAGCGCATATTCTTGCGATTATTTATTTATAGTGCTATGGTCTTGTACAAATGCTTTATTGAATTATTATATGATGAAGAATTTTACATGCATACAGGAATACAGATATCTATAGAATTAATGCTATTAATGAGATTACATTAAAATGTGAGAAACTCTACAAAGAGTGTAAAGTAAAGTCTCAAATGTTGCTGTTAAAATACCTCATAAATTTTATATATTTTTTTTGTTGCTATTTTTGGGGGAAAATTGTTTTTGAATGTTGAAATAACCAGATTTGTGAGAGGAAGTTTAGCCAATTGCCAAATTTTGCTAAAATTCAACTTGTCTATACGACAAAGTAGTCCCTTTTTATCTTATGACCTCTTTGGATTGCATTGGAATCTCTATGAGCTTTTCATAAATATTCTATATATATGAAAATCTTAAAAGCGACTGTACCACTTTAAATTTTCATGCTAGCTGAATTTTAGAGCAAAATTTTATATGATCATACATATACAATTTCTTATGACTACAACTCTTTAAAAATGCATGCTGTGTGTGGTGTGATGCACAGGTTTAGAACCTGCAAAATGTAGCCGTACTGAGAATGTCTTAACAATAATCTGTTTCTTTTATCGTAACCAGAGTCCATCTATCGACGGGGAGCAAGGCGGTGGAGAAAGCTTTACTGTGCAAATGGTCACACTTTCCAGGCTAAACGGTTTAATAGGGTGTGTAAAAATTTTGTTAAAAAAAAAACATTTTAAGAAATGTAATGTTTATGTATTGCCACTAGGGGAGCTGTATTTACTAGGTGTACTATAGTATGCTTATACAGTGTTAGTGTCCAAACAGTAATTATGTTGAAGTAAATATGCAAATTAAAGCTAAAGTAACAAAGCTTGGAAAACCCTGCAAGTCTGTTTCATTTAATATACATAAAATAAGTCTACATTTTGCATATTCATTTTTCAGAGTTTCCACAGTTTAGGGATTAAACCCACATTGCAGGTGGTTAACATATAAATTGATCTGTACTGTACACAGCAGACCCATTAAAACCTCAAGGTCTGTTCACTGATGTGAATTATATCGACTGAACGCAGAATAGTAAAATGTAGGTCAGAAAAGCAGCACTGTAAACCTTCTCAAATTCTACAATATTCACAGCTTGGCTATCTAAGTCCAATTTTTGCAATTAAATTTTCACTTTCCAACAGTTCACTGGTTGTTAAATAAGTTTGAGATATTATTAGTGTCAGGATTTGATGAGAGATCCCAGATAATTCCAGGTTGAATGAAGGACACGTTGCTGCAGGTCTGCAGTGTTCTGTAATCTAAAGGGGACTTCAGCCACCGGAGGTGCAAGAATGTAATGGATGGTGTATCGTGCAAAACGTAATTCTAAGTCCATTTTGTGCATGATTCCAAGCATAGCTTTTTATAATTGTTTTATTTCGTCAGAAACCACAAGAAAGAATTATGCCATGGGCCACCTCTTCTAAAATGAAGAGAGAGAAATCTAAAATGTGTACAAGTACTTGTATGCATCTCAGAAATCACAGTGCAGGAAATAAAGAACTCCTGTATGAAAACTTAAATGCTTGTAGGAAAACAGAAACATAGACATTTGATAATACCTACATTATTGCAGATAAATGGAGAGGCTGCTAAAAGCTCCTCACCAATAGCCTAGCATTAGAATTCAATGAATATGCGAGTGTTGAAGTGAATTTTCAAGCCAGAGATTGTCTGAGATAGCTTATCCAGTTATTTTATCACATCAGGAAACCCAGGAGGCAACTAAAATCTGTGGGAAAAGAGGGGCATTCAGAGTTTTTAAATTAATATTTATTAAGTATAGTATTTTGTAACACATTCTGTCCAAAAAAGGGTGACAAATCCACCTTACATTGTCACTTTAAAAATGTCTTTGTGTGTGAAATCAGGCAGTTTTTAGTAATGTAGTTTGCACAGGGTCACCTGCAAACCATTACTCCTGAAGTTCAAATATTTGGGAATTCCTTTTTCTGACCCGGTTATGATGTTGATAAAACATGGACTATGGGGGTTCAGTAATTATTTTTTAACCAAAAATCATTTTTATATGAGTACATTTCTGGCTCTCTAGAATGTAATTGATTATGCCAAGTCACAGCCTTGTTGTCTGGTGCTGTACTAAAAGTATATAGCAGATAATGACTGTTCTTTATTGAGCTACCTAACTATTGGCTATGGGCGGTATGCACGCAGCAATCTGTTATGAAGGAAATGTTTGCGTTTGTGTTAACTCTCTGTTTAATGCCTTCCAGCGAGCACACTGTGCCATCTGCACTGATCGAATATGGGGGCTGGGACGTCAGGGCTATAAATGCATCAACTGTAAGCTGCTCGTTCATAAGAAATGCCACAAGCTTGTTACCATAGAGTGTGGGCGACACACTATAACAGTAAGTAACAATTGTCACTAAAACGCGTCTGTCAGCCTGATTCTGTGTCAGAGCTGGAAATCCCGGTGTGCTGTGTACACCAAATTCCATTAATTGGCTTATGCTTGGCTCCAAACAGCCTCTTTTATTCATCAAACATCTAAAATGCAAAGTACTAAACTACATATAGAATAAAAATAAACACACAATTTGCTGTGTCCCTCCCCCTCTTTTTTATTTTTTTCTCATCTTTGTTTTTTATTTTTACATTTGATCAATAAATTAGCATTTTTCTGTTCACAGCTTGTTTCTGTTATCTTTCTTTAATGCATTTAAATATAGTTTTTTAACAGCTGGAATGAAGCCAAACATATACATTTAGTGATTTAGATTTTTCTGTGCAAATTGTATTCTGTTGAAAAACAAAAAACAAGCAAACATATGAACTCCTAAACAAGCAAACATTTCTAATACAAAGAAAAGTGTGTTATTCACAGAATGTTCTATTAAGACATATCCAAGGGCAGGAAATAGTTTTTGTTTGTCAATTATGTGTGCAGCTTTTAATTGCATTCCAGCCCTATTTATAAATCTTAAAATACTGAGACTTGTGAAAAAATAAAACGAAATGATGATTTCTCAGTAGCAGTAGAGATCATTTGCTAAATTGTCTGTGAAACGTAAAAATGCCATGTACATGAAATGCTTTAAGCACAGCTCTTTTTTCCTTATCCTTCCAGGAATCTATTATCCCAATGGACACACCAAGCATGCACCCAGATCACCACGACCCAGGTATCCGCAATCTAGGAACGTCAAAAAAATGAAACACTAATTGTATAAATGCAATTTTAAAGGGACAATAAATAAAGTGAATCATTCTTCTCTCCACCTGCTAATGTAAAATGTCACTCAATAGATATATCACCGTGTAAACATTTGGGCCTATAGTTTCATCCCAGGTTCTGAACCACACATGCATCCTCTCTACAGACAGAATTTAAGCCTTTAAAACAGGCTTAGCTGCCAGTGAGGGGGCCAAGCAGGAGTGTATGTATTTGACGGTTTGCATGAAAACACCACATAGAGCACTAGACATAAAGGAAATTGATTTCTAGTCTTTATCTTGTTAATTTTCCCATTATTAATTTTTTTTTAAAAAATATTTAGCTGAATTGGCTATAGATTATTCCACTGTGTGTCTGGTTTTCCCCTCCAGCTTCCTAATTAGTGGTTCTTGCTTATTGTCATCAGTAAGTTTGGCCAGCGAAACGCCAATTTTTGTTGGATGTAATGAGTCTTCTAACGGTCATTAACAGCTATTAGAATGACTGCCATGTATGTAACTGCTCGTGATCACTGCCCTTTAGCTAAAACAATAGCAATATTTTCGTGTGCTGCTTGTTGTCCCGTTTTTCAGAGCAGAAGCAAATACTGATGCTTTAGAGATTAATGCAGTTGATAAAAGTAATTTAAAAAAAAAAGACAACAAATATAAATAAGCGCTGTATCCAAGCTGTTTATACATTCATCCCATGGGCCTGTAAAGATAATTTTCTTGCTATTCACTTTATAATCAACATAACTTTCTAATAAGGCGTTCATTTTCCTTTGATTATAGCAATATGTACCTTCGACAATTAGGAAATGTAACGTTATGAATCATAAATATATTGCGCTTTTGAGAGTTATCCCCCTGGGGTTAGAGAATTACACTTATTAAGCTCGATCATTTTATGGAGCTGGTAAGCTGTGCACGTATTGAAGGAATTCATTTAGTTTACCGAAGGGTTATGTGTAAACACAGCCTAGACCTTACTATATTTCATTTTATTTTTGGGGAGAGAGCAGGGGACTTGTTTTATGAGTTAGGTTAATCAACCAGTAGTGATTAACTGCTTCCTAAAAATCATGAACATTATTTTAAATCACACCCATAGGAATTGCTTGCATTTTCTGGTTTAGGATTAGATGTAACCTTGGGGGCAATCCTGGAGAAAAAGAAATCCACCTACTGTCTTTTCAGCCTTTTGAGAGCTGTATTATTAAAGCTATTATTACAGTACAATAGCAAAGACTCTAATATAATACAAATGAATTTATTGCCTAGAATTCTAGGTCTTTTTTATGATCAATTATTTTGTATTGCGTTATAAATTTACCTTAAACGAGGGACATTCTAAGCACCATAACCACTGCAGTTTATCATTTTGGTTACAGTGCAAATGTCTGTGGATAAAGTTCATCTTTTTTGTGACATATCATTTGGCCACCCTTGACTCTGAATCCAACATCGTAATGACGACTTGCGCTGCTTCATTACTTGTAATAAAAAATGATCATCCTGCATTCTCACACTGTGCAGTAATAGACTGTGAGCACTAGGCTATTGCGGCTTCTGACTGCATCTAATCGTGGCAACGCTTTCTGCATCGCCATCTTTAAAAGAAAGGTTTAACATTAATTCGACTGCACAGAGTGGGCTACAGAAAAACGTATAGCCCAGAACTCACAGTCTATCAGTGCATTGTGTTCACATACCCTCCAAATATATTTGCAGGTAATGCGTAAGTGAAATCCCTCCGTATAAAGCAGAGGCAGAGGTGGTGAGCTCACAGCGCCCTGTTTATGGTCAAACTGCTTAAAACTAAACAAAAACCTTTAGGTCGGCATAACAATATAATTCATAAATTGAGCTTTAGCAAAGGCCAGCAAATCTAAACAATAGACCTACTCCATGATTGGGAGTGTGATGTGTCATATGACACAATTTTTAACTGTATCAATTTTTTTTTTACTAAAAGAAAAATAAATTGTTACAGTAAAGAAAATACGTATACATTTTATTCAAGTGAAACCAGAAATCGGTTTGTGGACATACACAGTGTATTTAAATTTCCAGCACTGATAAATATGTGTGTTATCTGTGAAGGTACGTTGAAATGCATTATTTTATATGTTCGCTGATAATCTTAAACCTGGAGACCCAAAGTGCCTCTTTCTGAAATGTATAAATAAATTGTATTCTCTGTGACACCGTGTGCGAATACAATTTTATTAGACTAGGTGTTGACCACACTTGAATCAGTGTACGTTTTCCCCATTAGAGCGCTTTTTTCCAAAATTGCTCGTTGTGAAGAAAGTGATTCTCTCTATTTTGACAGATTTGTGATTTGAAGTAGTACTTAACACTAACTGGCAAAACATGTTCTATTTGCAGAACTCCCTTACAGGCCTCAAAGCCAGGATAACCTTGATCAAGTTGGAGAAGAGAAAGAGGTAAAGTCATTTTTGGGTTTGGGTCGTTTTTCAAAACTTTATTGCAGTTTGTTTGCTTTGTTTATATATGTATTTTTTCCCCTTTAAAGCCAGATCTGCCTTAAAGAAAGCTAGACCAGTTGTCCCCTAAAAATAAAACAGTGTTTCTCTATCTTGACAGAACATTTTAAGCTGAAAGGCTGAGGCACAAACTCAGGTTTTCAGGATCTGCGTGTTCTGGGTGTTTCACGGCAGGCACCATTTTTACAAGGATTTTGAAGGTTGCTTGGACCTTGTTGGTGGCTGACATACCACCTTGAATGGCAAGGTTAGGGTGGGCACAGCTAACTACGCCAGAACTGATTAGCTGAAGCAACATCAGATACACCGGGGGCAGGAACTGGATGTTAAGGTAGGTAGAATGCCAATTAGAGCATCGTCTAGACCAGGCCAACAACCGGGTGAGTGTAAGTATTACGTAGTTGTATAGCCTGGAAAAAAAAAACTTGCGTCCATAGGTCTTCACGCTTCGACCGTGGTTAGGGTAAGGCTTAGCAAAAAACTGTGTGATTTCACAGAAATGGGAAATATCAGGCGGATTATTGAACTTCTGATAATTTGAGCGTACACTTGATGAAATCAGTTTCCATTGGCATGTGCCTTGGAGTTTAAATGAATGACTTGTAATATCAATCCTCTCTGTCTGGAGTGTTACACTTTTAAATTGCATACTGCCACTCACAAGGAAGACATAACAGCAGCCATGGGAAATACAGCCTTGCTACTCGAGCTAGGCCCTCACCGGGTCGAAGAATAGCTCTACGATGGAGCATTGCTTTTATGAAAGCTTTGGGGTATTATGTAATGAAGGGCCTGGTGACTGTGACAAGGGGTGTTACGGTTTCTGTATGCTCCCATATCTTTTCTTCATGAATTGCTTCTTTTGGAAAAGAGTCAATTCACACTTTATTCCTTTTCTTTATAATATCATCTTACAGTGATGGGGGGAAAGCTGATACGGGTGATAAATTCGCCCTTTATCTTCCCCCAAAAAGGAAAAAAAATCTGAAAAATCAAACCAATTATATAGTTATACAATCCAGGAAAAATGCCACTTACCAATATTTCAGAGGGCCCTCACACTGAGTTGAAGGCTCCCTTTAAAGGCTTACATTGAATCCAGAAGATATTGATTGCACAAGCACCGCCAGATTCCTTTTGTTTCTGTTTTAGAATAGGTGTCTTTATAATTCTACAATAATACTTTTCATGTGTATGACTGTCAAAGAATTTGGGCCCATCCTGAGAAACCCTTTGTAATCTATATTGTTCCTTAAGCCACCATACTGTTTCTCTTGCAGTTTGAACACAGGCTCAATAGCTACAAAGCTGGTTTTCTGACATATAATAAGATGTGCCTTTATTAAGCTCTTTGAAATGTCCCCTTTGTAGGCAATGAACAGCAGGGAGAGTGGCAAGGCCCACTCCAGTTTGGGCTTGCAGGATTTTGACCTTCTACGAGTTATTGGAAGAGGCAGCTATGCTAAAGTTCTGCTGGTGCGGTTGAAGAAAACAGAACGTATTTACGCTATGAAAGTGGTGAAAAAGGAGCTTGTTAATGATGATGAGGCAAGTTCACATATCATTAAATATTCATATATATGTATGTGAGTTCGTTTAAACTTGATCAGTGTAACGTAACCGTATCACACCTAATCCAACCTCTCTTGTGCATTATCTAATAAAGTTATACACTGAACCAGGAATTTGGCATTTTTTTACGTCAAAATAGCCAAACTAGAAAACTTCTCCAACTTAGCTATTGTTTCTATTTGGGAGTTTTCCCTGAAATTTTCCATTCCATTTGTCAGTTCTCTGCAAGATAGTGAAAAAGTCACAAAAGTATTTTGATCCTAGCAATGAACTGGGTATTTTAAATCTGACATACAAAGCGTTTTAGTAACACATGTTCCCCTACTGTGTAAGGTTATCTTAGGCTTAAGATAAGGCCAGGGACTAATGAAAGTATTTAGAATATTGGGCAGACTAGATGGGCCGAATGGTTCTTATCTTCCATCACATTATAGATTTCTATCCCTTTAAAAAATAGCAGCCAGGCTCTGCCGCCTAAAAAATCAATAAAAATGTTCTAATATAAAGTATCAGTAAGATTTGCAGCAAAAATAGAGATTTCCAGTTTTTGGATTCCAGGAACTGGTAAAATAAGGGCAGGTGAACTGATGACATCACTGGTGACATCATTAGATGGATGCCCCCAGTTTACAAAGAGAGCTCAGCTTTATTACCCTAAATAAATTGGAATTATACTAAGCACCTGAATGTATATTAATAATTGCATAGCATAACCTATATTTGTGTCTGGTTGTAGGATATTGACTGGGTACAGACAGAGAAACATGTCTTTGAACAGGCTTCAAACCATCCTTTCCTTGTAGGACTTCACTCCTGTTTCCAGACCGAGAGCAGGTAAGCTGGATATTTATTTAACAATTCTTATATAGAACACGTGAGTCTTCATAAAAATGTTATAATTATACGAGGAAAACAAAAAGAATTAACCTAGGGCCAAAATTTAGATATCACAAGGTAGAGGGCACAAAAAAGGGGGGTAACCCCTAAATGGTGAATATCATAGAGAATAAACAAAAAAAGAAACAAATGCCATTCTACCTGTCCTCTTCATAAAAATGAGCTCATCAAACCGTGACATAGTCCTGCAGAGTCCTTCTTCCCTAAAGTCTTAAACCAACTATTTGTCCACATTTGCAAGGTTCAGAGAATTGGCAAGATGTGTTTTATGTGTAGCTGATGTACAGATCTCAACATCGTACTCAGAAGTAGCCAAACCGTTTTGCTGATTCTTTGCACATCTGCTAAGTGGTCTGAATAGATCTGTATTTTTGTTGATGGTAATATTTGTTAATGATCAGTGGTGTTCAGGACCAGTGTTCAGCGTTTTCTAGCAGACTAAACAAGTATGTCCCATGTTTATTAATATTGTTTTATGGGTTTTTTTTTTTCCTGATATAGTTTATATTTTATTATGCAGCAATATACATGTGACATAAAGTTATATATATCAAAAGCAAATACATAAAATACATTCCGGATTGTCCCTTTAAATAATCCAGCAACTTTGTTGGTCAGAATCCTTTCAAAAGGTTGTCAAGATGCAAAATATTGGCTAAACTTATGGTGTGACAGTCAGGCTTTGGCTCGTCCATCCAATTTTTAGGATCTGTCAATAAATAAATCTATTAAAAGATTTCTTCAACCCTTTTTTGGATTTTATAAGAATAATGCCCTATATTCTGCAGGTGCCCCCAAATGAAATGCTCAAATAATATTTAAAATTACTTTTGTTCACCTTAATTCAGTGCCGGGCAAGGATTTTGCCGCACCCCTGTCCCTGGGGTACGTACCTTCATCTAATCAAAGACTTCTTGTAGCAGGCACACGCTCTGAGCCAGTGTGGGGAGGAGGAAAGCGAGGAATGGAGTGGAAAACTGCAAGGGAAAAGCAGTTACATCTGTCACCAGCGTGCAGTGCTTGTAACTAGCCCCTTTGGTTCCATGGTGTAGTGGTTAGCTTTCTGGACTCTGAATCCAGTTATCTTAGTGGAACCTTTCCTTGAGAAGATAGCATTAACCTTAAGAGGCTAATATTTCAATTGGTCTGCATAAACAATAGTTAATTTCAAACCTTCTTTTTTTTGTCACATTCTATGTTTCTATTCAGATTATTTAAAGGTAGGCAAACAATGCAATAGACCAGCAGGAAATGCTAGCAGAATGCTTGGTTGTATAGGGAGAGTAGAAAGAAGGAAGTGCTCATGCCTTTGTACAGTATACTGGTGAGACCTCACTTGGAGTATTGTACGCAGTACTGGAGACGTATTTCCAGAACAATATTGATACTTTAGAGAGAGTTCAGAGAAGGGCTACTAAACTGGTTCATAGATTGCAGGATAAAACTTACCATGAAAGGTTAAAGGATCTTAACATGTATAGCTTGGAGGAAAGACCAGACAGGGGGGATGTGATAGAAACATTTAAAGGGACTCTCCAGGACCCTACAGTGCCCATCTCCCTCCCACCCCCCATCCCAAGTTGTTGAAAGACGAGAAAGGGGGAATATGAAACATTTAAATACATAAAGGGAATCAACACCGTAAAGGAGGAGACTATATTTAAAAGAAGAAAAAGTACCACAACAAGAGGACATAGTCTTAAATTAGAGGGGCAAAGATTTAAAAATAGTTTCAGGAAGTATTACTTTACTGAGAGGGTAGTGGATGCATGGAATAGCCTTCCAGCTGAAGTGGTAGGGGTTAACACAGTAAAGGAGTTTAAGCATGCGTGGGATAGGCATAAGGCTATCCTAACTATAAGATAAGGCCAGGGACTAATGAAAGTATTTAGAAAATTGGGCAGACTAGATGGGCCGAATGGTTCTTATCTGCCATCACACGTCACATTCTCTGAAACACTGACATCCAAACTCCTACCACCATGATCGCTTCTAAAAGCAGATGTGATCATGGTGATTGGACTAACCCTTTAAGTTTAGCCTTCAGGATATAACTCTTCTAAACAAAAAAGGCTAAGAAACACAATCATTAAAAGTGAACCCTATTTCTAAACTGTTCTTTTTTCTGGGGTGGTCCTTTTTGCTTTACAGGAGAAATTGATGGATAAAACTCTTTGTTGGACCTACAAGTAGTGTACTTGTAAATCCTTGCTTTAGTGACAGTGGATCCATCTTGCTTTGAAGATAGCTGTGGTATTTCTTCACCTCCTGTCATGATGCATGCTGTCATTTCAGTACACCAATTGTAAAGAATCACTTTAAAATGTAGCTTTTTTGCAGAGTTCATAGAACAAACTATCCCCCCCCTTTTTTTTTTACCTTAAATATATATGATAGAAGAGCAACCGGGTAGTGATCTAAAGAGCAACACTTTTAATTTCTACATTACACACTGTTTTAATTTTAGGTTTCACACGTGTATTTGCAGGAACATTCATCAGCATCCGTTTAGAACAAACCACTCATCTGTGGTTCTCTGTTTGAAAATACAGTGCACATTAATTTACAATGTCAACGGTCTATGAAGGACTGGGCTACAACATCATTAAATACTTCCAGCTTAACGGAGGACCAAGGAAGATTGAAGTTTTAGCCGGAAGGCTCAAGGGATGAAGTAGCCCAGACTAAGCAAGACCTGCTAATCTTTTTGTATTTGATAAGATTAGGATAATAAAACAATTTTCAAGACATTAAATTCTAGTGATGCCATGCTGCATTCCATTTGCTTTCATCCTAACATTCTGTTTTCTTTCAGACTGTTTTTTGTCATTGAGTACGTAAACGGTGGCGATCTAATGTTTCACATGCAACGTCAAAGAAAACTTCCAGAGGAACATGCACGGTCTGTATTAAGGGGGGCATAGTGACAGACACAATTCCATTATTTATTAATGTTTTCTTAATCAGGCAGTGTGTGTATTTCGTTCCCTGCACTGCCTGTGAAATGGTGGGATAAGTGAAATGGAAATTGCATTATAATAAAAGAATATATCCTAAGTAGCGATGATGGTTTGATATAGATATAAACTGTAGCATGCAAACAAGGGGATTTATTTAGCAATTCTTTTATGCTGAATTTCTTTGCACGCATTGCTTCTTTGTAATAGATCTGTGTTTTCCTCCCCCCTAGGTTTTATTCTGCAGAAATCAGTCTGGCATTAAACTACCTTCACGAGCGGGGGATTATTTATAGGGATTTAAAGCTGGACAATGTCTTATTGGATTCTGAAGGGCACATAAAACTTACTGACTATGGCATGTGCAAGGTGGGGAAATTATATTTTATACCTCCTGTCAACTCAGGCGCTTTTCTTGCCTCTCCTCTCAGGATTGCTGTAAAGAAACACATGTATTTTTCAGACTTGAATGTTTGTTATGAAAAAAAAAATGAACTTTATGATAACCCAAGTTCGCAATTGATTCAGCAATGGCTGCCTTCTAACATAAGCTTACTAATCAAGCTATCATTGGTCCTATGGCGGCATTTATGTATTCTTTCAAACCTTTGAGAACACTGGATAGTAACGTTGGATAATCCAGACTGCATACTACATTTTTTACCCTTTGAATACTAGAGAGGGGGACATTATTTTTCCCTAGGACACAATGTAATAAATAAGTGTAAAAAGTCTCCATCAGGTACATATTACAATTTAATAGTGGAAGTGTGCTAGTGGTATGTGGTAGTGGGTGGCCAGTAGGTAGCTTGCTGTGCTGTGGGATGCATAGGCGCACATCGCAACGCTAACCACTCAATCCCAGAATGCAGTGCATACAACAGTATTGGGCTAATCTCAGTTGTTAAATTCTGTATCATTACAAACTTTAGACATTTCATCATATTTTTAGCTTACTTGTCAGTACAGTCATTGCATATCTATTTTACCTATTATTATTATTATTATTATTGTTTATATAGCGCCATCAAATTCCGTAGCGCTGTACAATGGGTACCTATGACTATTATCTACACCTATGACCATTTATTTTGCCACAGTTATGTATGTTCATCCTGTAACTAGTCAATAAAGCTGTAACAAAAGTTAACGATATCTGGCTCTATCGCATTTTTGAGAAAAGAAAAAAAATGAGATTCCTATGCCTGTAAGTCTTACAAATTTGTTTTTGGTGTTTTTTTTTTTTTTTTTTAAGGAAGGGCTTAGGCCTGGAGATACGACCAGCACCTTCTGCGGCACTCCAAATTACATTGCACCAGAAATCCTGCGAGGAGAAGATTATGGTAATAAGCAAGAACAGGCTAGGCTATGCTTACAATAAACAGCTGTAGAAATAAAGCGCCCGCCTTGGCTCGGGGATTATATTTAAAATCTTTGCCACCAGAGTCTTGTTTTTCAGATTTATGTTAACATATGCCCCATTAACACTGGAATAGTTGAGGGACAATGGATAAAACAATTGCTTCTGCGTTCATCACAAATGCACACATTGCTCGCAGATTGCTTAGGATTATTTTAAAACAAAACTGTCTCTAGGTAGTTGTGTTCCAGAATGTAAATGATTGTATTATTTCTTTATTGTCTTTCTCTTGGTGTGGATAACTTCACGGGTTTGCAGTGTATGACTGCAGCAATTAAATAATGGTTTTGACTTTGAATTGCCCTTGAGTAAGGTAGAACTCTACATACATAGAGAATAAAAGAATGTGTCATGCTGACTGTTTTATGATATGATAAACAGGTCTTTAGATTGCTTTTCTCTCTGATTAAGGTTTCAGTGTGGACTGGTGGGCTCTTGGGGTCTTGATGTTTGAGATGATGGCTGGAAGGTCACCGTTCGATATTGTTGGGAGCACTGACAATCCGGACCAAAACACAGAGGATTTTCTTTTCCAAGGTAATAGGTAGTTTCCTCTTCCTATGTGCATTATTTTTAAGCATAAATTTATAGTTATCCATCTCTCCATTACCCTTCGAGTCTTGGCTTTGTTTACAGTGCAGAGATTTGTGAGCTACATTTCCAATAATTATGTATGCCTGACCCACCCTTAATTACGAAGTAACATTAAACGTAATTTTCTAATCCTGCTGACAATTTTATTTGGTCAACATAACGGTACGTAAGCTAAGTGAGTACAAGTGTGAATACTAAACTAGGTGGGTGATACAATCAACTTAAAATGCATGCATATTTTTTTTAACCTATTAAAAGTTAGACATTTAATATATTTAAATGCCCTTTCAAGCTATCTGAAATTTATACATGCGCAAGTGATCTAACTTAAAGGGACATTCTAAGCACCAAAACCAGTCCAAGTGGTTTTGGTCCAAAGACTCTGTACCATTATCTGGCAATGTAAAACAAATCAAAAAGCAGTCATTGTGTTAACTTTTGAGAGAGAGGGGATTTTAGGTCGCACCACAAAATAAAACTAGTAGAAATAAAACAAGTGTAATAAACGTAAGGCAGAACAAAATCTCTTAATAAAAGGCTATTAAATAAAATAGAAGCAATACGGTAAGTACTTACATATATATCCGAACAATAAATATAAATAAGTCCTAAAATAAACAGGAGATGGTCAGGTCCACTTGAAAAGTTGTAAAAAGAAAATAGTCCAAACAGAGGAGTGATCAACAGTTTCTTATTCTGGATGGCAATATGCGAATAGAACAGAGGAAAATTCCAATAGTGTAGACTGTAATTTGAGTTTCTTTATGAAGATACAGAACGAAAAATTATCGCACTCACCTATTGTGGAGCTTGAACTAGCTCAGGTGTACTTCGCAATCAGTGGTATTGGTCCCCCAATGATGGGATATAGGCATATGCACGTAAAGGGAGTCCTCGAGAGAAAAGAGGGTGGTACAAAATAGTGCTCACTGTATACTTATATATAGCGTGAGATAAATATATATATATGTGGAATACTCACATTTAAGTGAGCAGGATATACTGCTCACTTATATAGCATAGGTGGTATCATCCCCACCTGGAATTCTTGAGCACAGGGATGGTGATGTTAGAGTTAATAACCAGGTCCAAAGATAAAATAAATGTATAAAATATATAAAAACTGAAATAAAAAGGTATATGGCAAAGAGGAGAAATATATACTAGCCAATAATCCTTTATTAATATAAAATAAAATAGTAAAATAGCCAAAACGCGTTTCGCCAAACAGGGCTTTTTCAACTGGCAATTAGTTTCTTATTGCCAGTTGAAAAAGCCCTGTGTGGCTAAACGCGTTTTGGCTATTTTACTATTTTAGTGATTATTATGCTAGGAGTGTCTTGGAATTGTGCCACAGTAAGTGGTTAAACTGTTTTCCTTTGGCCTGGCCTCCTCTCCTGGTATATCTGAAATAAAAAGTTCCCCTTCCTCATTCGATATGTCAATTTCATCCCCACTTGGAAGGATTAATTGGCTGAGAATGTCAGCTAAATTCTGTCCAGCGTCGAGTCCAGAAACAGGCCAAATTGAAATTACTAATGCAGACGTAGCATTAACGGTGCCAGATGAGATGGCCAGAGTAGAAGTGGCAGGGTGACCCAAGTAAGTGTCAAAATGTTTAAAAACAGTCTGAGTACTTACTGCAGGACAGTGTCATGGCACATTGTTTTTGGTACTTAGATTGACTCTTTAATCAACACGTACAGGGTATATTTCTGTTAAAGCATTAATAATAGATGGACTACCAGCTAAGAAAGCTAAAAGTTCCAATCATTTTCCAACAAAGACAGCAAATGTTAAACAATTTAAATAAATAAATAAAACACATGAAAAAGTACAATGTTTTTGTGTTTAATGGAATTTATTTATTTTTTTCATTTTATTTCTGTGTTAGGCCTAGGGCATAGATAAAGGGCAAATTACATTTTAGGTAATTGTAATGGAGGATGATGCAGGAAATGATTCTATAGGATTCACAGACTGATTCTCATTACTGCAAATAATCTGAATTGTAGTCAAATATATGGCAATCGATTCCCAAAACTGAACCATAAAACTCCAGCAGTATAGCTTCATTTTCTAGATGTTGTATATTTTTATTTTTGTTTATTTATTGTTGGCTAATATAGACATGTCTTTTAACATTTTGTTGTTTGTTTGTGTCTTCTGTCCTTGATTTCTAGTCATTCTGGAAAAGCAAATCCGTATTCCTCGATCTCTGTCTGTGAAAGCAGCTAGTGTATTAAAGAGCTTTCTTAACAAAGTGAGTAGCAGGGAACCCTTTGGCAACAGTATCTGTTTGTCTCCAAACCCACCTTTAAATGCCTATGTCACACAACAAATTCGTTTTTTTTTGTCTTCCTTTTTCTCTTTGATTTTTATTTTATTTCTGGCTGTGATTTGTACCAAAAATACAGTTTGTTATTTACTGGCATGACACCTGCAGTCTTGGCAATTTTTATTTAGCAGCTTTCTTTCTCAGTATTGCCCACCAGTGACAACCATATATCTTTAAATACACTGTAGCAAACCTATTTGTACTTCTTTTAAATCACCAGGAACCAAAGGACCGGCTTGGCTGTCATCCACAGACTGGGTTTGCTGATATCCAGGGCCATCAATTCTTCCGCAATGTTGACTGGGACCTTGTGAGTAATGCTTTCTTACTGTAAGAGATGGGTTGTATGGTTCAAACATGGGTCATCGTGGTAGCAATAAAATAGTGTTATATAGCCAAGTAGGGGACGGGTAGGCACAAGTTGGACATTTCCAAATTAGCTTATTTGTTATTATTGGTTATTGATGACTACTGATGTTTGGGGATAATGCCTTGGGAAATAGTCAGCCATTCCCTTGTGGTTAATGGAGCACACAACAGCTAGCGATCCAAAATGTCTCAATCACGGATCTGCTTGTGAATGGGCAATAAGCTACATACCCAGAATTTTAAAAGAACATTATGGCGTTAGGAATACAAACCTGTGTTCCTAACTCTATAGCACCCTTGTCCCTAGTTCGTTCCAAGGGACCCCCTTTAGCAGTAAAAATTTTTAAAAGTGCTTTTATTTTCCACCTCACGCAGCATCATTGAAGATATGTTGTTTCCATGTCGATGATCCAACCCAATTCTCCTTATAGAGGAGCATTGGAGGCATGACGCACACATTGAATGAATTCAATGCTTTCTCATAAGCTCCATTTAATGACATTCATTTTCCTTATAGACCACTACCAGGGCACTATAGTTGAAACATATTTGTATTCCTAATGATATAGTAAGCTTCAGTTGATGAATGGGTAGCTAGATAAATAGCTGCTTTTTTTTTTTTTTTTTATAATTCTTTATTTTGTTGTGCAAAATATTTTCAAACAAACACATGTTGCCATATTAGAAAGCTCAAACATTGATGCGGTATACAAGATGAATGTTAATATGACACAGAAAGTAATTTCACCTTTTTTAATATGCACAAAACAGGAACAGTAAACAGTTTGGTTAGTCACATCTACATAGTGGGTTAGACTCATCGGAGCCAAAGGCTCGTGGTCAGGTTTAATCTACAGTGTGGTTATTCAGGTATGTAGCCTGTGTGGACGACTGTCGTATCTACTACACGACAAGCTAGTCGTGGTGGAGCAAATGTTGGGCAGGCAGGGTGGGTCTCTCATACAGCGATGTCCTGTCTCTGCAGGGCGGCTGGCTGGTGGTCTGCTCTAGTGAGGGCATGTATGATGGATCTGTGAGCTATTCTGGCATTCGGACTGCCCTGCTCTGTCTCTGCATTGAGGGTGATGACCCCTAACCAAGGGGGCTGCGGGGCAGGGGGTGTGCGGTATGCACCTGACTGTGTGGCCTCAGTTCTGTGTGTTCTGAAAGAAATGCGGGGTTTTAGGGACTAGTGCCCGTATGTGTGCCAAGGTGTGTGTCTGGGCGTTATGTGCCTCAGGGGCTGAAGCCTGAGTGTGCATAAGTGAGTAATCATGTGAAACACATAACATAGAAAATAAAGAAATTAAAACAGTTAAACCAGTAAAAATAACATCTAATTTGTTGGAGTGTTAGAGGTATCAACCATTTAGACCTAAGTTAACGTGAGTGTTCATGGAACTGCAGGTAGTCTCCCACTCACTCCCGGGATACAAGGTGAGGTCGTTGCTGGGTCCCAGTGTACTCCAGGGGGTTTTGCTGGCCTTGTTGCGGTCGGGTTCGACAAGGCGAGGGTTTCCAGGAAGTTGGTGGCTTCATCCGTTGAGTTGAGGACGTGTGTTGCCCCTTCGTGGGTGACCTCAAATAAACCTCCTGTTCCCCTCCTGTAGGCCATGCCGGCTGCGCGTAGCTGTGTGGTTGCCGGGCCGTATGATTTGCGCCACAGTAGGGTAGCCCGTGATAAGTCCTGATAAAAGGTCAATTCCAAGTCCTCAAAGGATAGGGGCACCTTGCCCTTAAGCACGGTCATAATATAATATGGAGTTTGTAACGTATTTTAGGATTACGTCCCATGCTGCGGGGGACTTTAAGCGAGTGTAGGTCGGGAGATGGTAAATTCCATCTATTGCGATTTTCTTTGCAGCTGTGTGGGGGAGTATGGTGGCCAAGAGACGCCTTACGTAGTGTGGCAACTACTCTGCCGAGGTGGCGGTGGGGATTCCTCCAATTTTAATGTGTGTACGCCTTTGCCGGTCTTAGGTGGCCATTTTGAGTGCCATGAGTTTCTGGTTAAGCTGGATGTGATGTACCTTGTCATCGAGGGATGTTAGATGAGATTTGACTTACACCACGTCTTCCTCCATGGCTTTCACACGGTCAGTAACAGCTGGTACTTCTGTTTTGAGAAGGGCTGAGTCGGCTGCTAAGAGCTCGTGGATGTTGGTTAGCAGGATTTTTAAATCTCCTTTGGTGGTTGGGGCCGCGTTGTCCGAGGGTTCAGGCTGCTGGGGCTGTGTTGCCCTTGTGATTGGGGATAGAAACATAGAAACATAGAATGTGATGGCAGATAAGAACCATTCGGCCCTTCTAGTCTGCCCAATTTTCTAAATACTTTCATTACTCCCTAGTCTTATCTTATAGTTAGGGTAGCCTTATGCCTATCCAACGCATGCTTAAACTCCTCTACTGTGTTAACCTCTACCACTTCAGCTGGAAGGCTATTCCATGCATCCACTACCCTCTCAGTAAAGTAATACTTCCTGATATTATTTTTAAACCTTTGTCCCTCTAATTTAAGACTATGTCCTCTTGTTGTGGTAGTTTTTCTTCTTTTAAATATAGTCTCCTCCTTTACTGTGTTGATTCCCTTTATATATTTAAATGTTTCTATCATATCCCCCCTGTCTCGTCTTTCCTCCAAGCTATACATGTTAAGATCCTTTAACCTTTCCTGGTAAGTTTTATCCCGCAATCCATGAACCAGTTTAGTAGCCCTTCTCTGAACCCTCTCTAAGGTATCAATATCCTTCTGAAGATACGGTCTCCAGTACTGTGTACAATACTCCAAGTGAGGTCTCACCAGTGTGCTGTACAATGGCATGAGCACTTCCCTCTTTCTACTGTTAATACCTCTCCCTATACAACCAAGCATTCTGCTAGCATTTCCTGCTGCTCTATTACATTGTCTGCCTACCTTTAAGTCATCAGAAATAATCACCCCTAAATCCCTTTCCTCAGATGTTGAGGTTAGGACTCTATCAAATATTCTGTACTCTGCCCTTGGGTTTTTACGTCCAAGATGCATTATCTTGCACTTATCCACATTAAATGTCAGTTGCCACAATTCTGACCATTTTTCTAGTTTACCTAAATCATTTGTCATTTGGCTTATCCCTCCTGGAACATCAACCCTGTTACATATCTTAGTAGCATCAGCAAAAAGACATACCTTACCATCAAGGATGTCTCCTGTCGTTCCTTGTCTGGGTTGGGAGCGCGGTCTGTTTCCTGCTCATCTCGTGTGGGCACGGTACTCTGTCGCTGTAGCAGCACGCCAATGTCTCTGCTGTCCGCCGTAGGTTTTTTGGATCTGAGTCAAATGGCCGTCGTATGAGCTGGAGTGGGATGGAGGGAGCCCCTGTCGCTTTGTTAGTTGTCTGAGCAGGAATTCCTCAAGGTCTCAGATCGTGAGCGTGAGGTAGGCCCCAGATTTGCGTTTCCGCTTGGGCAGCTTTTGAGCCTGAAAGAATGGCATCTACCGATGCGGCTTGCTGTGCTGATTCAAGCTGTGTGGTTTGCGAGGCTGCATGGGTGTCCGTTTCAATGATATCGCCAGGATTCTAAAAGTTAGACGGAGCTACTAGAAATGGCGCCTGGTTCAGTGTGGTAGCAAACTCCGCTTAGAGAGCTGCTTCTAAAAGCAGCTGTTCAGTGTAAACGGAAGAATAACTAATATAGTGTTCTTATGGGTTACTAATGGCATGTATTTCCCGCTCCCTTCGATGACAATCAGAATCACCACTTCTCTGTTTTGTTCCTAACCCCCTATCCACAAACTTCATGCTGCTAATGTGTATGCCTTATATTAAAGGACCACTATAGGCACCCTGACCATTTCAGCTTAATGAGGTGTTTATAAATGGGTTAATCCAGCCTCTAGTGGCTGTCTCTTGACAGCCGCTAGATGCGCTTGCGTGCTTCTCACTGTGATTTTCACAGTGAGAAGGCGCCAGCGTCCATAGGAAAGCATTGAGAATGCTTTCCTATGGACTGGCTGAATGCGCGCGCGGCTCCTGCCGCACATGCACATTCAGCCAACGAGGAGGAGAGGAGGCGGAGAGCTCCCCGCCCGGCGCTGGAGAAAGAGGTAAGTTTAACCCCTTCCTCTCCATCCAGCCTGGCGAGAGGGGAACCCTGAGGGTTGGGGCACCCTCAGGGCACTATAGTGCCAGGAAAACGAGTATGTTTTCCTGGCACTATAATGGTCGTTTAAAAAGAAGTTGTATTTACTATTTATAAAAATGACAACTGTATATTGATAGTTTGGGACTGACAATCGGACATTAATTTGCCTCAGTGAATATATGTGAAACCAATAGGTTAGTCCTCCCATCACATGTCAAATGTTTAGCTTATAAAGAATATGGGTCTTTTTAATGACAATGCCAATGTACTTGTAACAAGTCTTGAAGTTTTTAATTGTCTTTATATGTTGTTGCAGATGGAGCAAAAACAAGTGGTTCCTCCCTTCAAACCGAACATATGCGGAGAATTTGGATTAGATAATTTTGATGTACAGTTCACAAACGAACCAGTCCAGCTTACTCCTGATGATGAGTATGTGGTCATATTTTGTTCTTCTTGAGTGATCAAAAAAATAATATTTTGCTGAGCCTTTCTGTATTTCAAGTTTGTGTGGGTGATGGGGCTGTGTTCAGCAGAATGGTTATCATAAGGTGACAATCAGAATTTAATTAGCATTCAGATGCGTTGCTACATGACTCCCTGATTAAGGAATGTAGTGTACTGGTTTGGTTAAAGGGCCACTATGCTATCTTAAATTTGAGAAAAGAAAAACAAAAATAAGATTATCGTTGACATCCTGTTCTTAAATACACTACAAAAAAAAAAAAATGTTTTTTTCTTTTTGGTAATGTACAAATGGGAAATGAGGATAGATCAGTGTAAATAGTTAGGTTGAACTGAGCCATTACATGATAAATAGTGGAATTGATAAATAACCATCGAGGAGATATACGATTTTCACAACCAAACCATACAACACACTGAGGTTATGGGCTTTGTTAAAGCGGTTAAAGAGTAAAACAGGAAGAATAATCTACATAGCAAACAAATGGCTAGTAAGCATATCATTATAGTGTGAAACAAAAAAATACTCATTTTAAAATAATGTATTTACGAATAGTCTTATATAACATCTCATATGGGCTTATTAAATGCCCCCTCTCTCCAGTTTCACAACACACCATTTTTTACAAAAGCACATGCAGGAGACATTTAACTAGATCTGGGAATGACCTTAAAACGTCCTTTTTATAATATGATCTTTAGTAATAAAAGATGACGGCCACTTTTCCACTTGATCTTGATAAAAGGCCCCCCACATAAGTGCTATTAAAAAGCGTTTTACACCTCGAATTGGAAGCTCATTAAAGCGTTCTCTCATTTTCTTTTGTCTTTTTTTCAAACAGTGATGTTGTGAGGAAGATTGACCAATCGGAGTTTGAAGGTTTTGAATATATCAATCCTCTTTTGATGTCTGCTGAAGAATGTGTATGATTCTATGGCGGTTCCTAGAAGACATTTTGGCCTAATCAGTGACGAGATTATTCTGCTGAGCAGATACTTGTGCTTGAATATGATCCAGGAACAACACTGTCTACTATGTTGTGTCATGCTGCTGCATTTAATATCTGCTATTTAAACATCTGAATCACTGAAATAGGACCTGTTAAATGCCTGGACTATTTATGAACTTAATATGATTACTGTTTCACCCCATTCCACACGATGGCCTTTTTTTTTCCGTATCACTTTATTAGTAATGGTAAAACACGGAGCAACATCTTAATTTATGGTGTCTGGAATGCATAAAAAATACTCTTGTACGGGAAATGGGACACATGCCAAAAACGTATATTTAAAACGTGGACCTTGGCTATTTTATACCATGTTATTTGGTATACAAGATGTGGAGGGGAAATACATTTATTGTCGTCGTCCCCCTCCCAATCTTTCCATAACATTGTATACGAGCTACCACTTTTATGCTAATAGCCACGTTGTGAGGTCGCTTTTAGGTTCAGTAATTAGTTTCACTCTCATTAGTTGGCTGTGCTTAGGTTTTTAAATAGAGGTTGACTGTGAGCGTCATGCGAAGTGCTGACAGATGCCTGTGGCTCCCCTGTCCTTGAATCAATGATGGACAAGTCGTGACAGGGAGCTTTGGAATAGCACGCTGAACTTGTGTTCCATTAGACTGACTTATGCACTGTGATACTGATTCTGCAAGTGAAACCCATGAAACGCATTGCTTTTGGTACTCACTGTGTTTTTGCGCAGTGTACTCTTATTGAAACATTTATTCTGCTCCATAAAAATAGCACCTGATTGCTACAGTATACCCAGGTTTGTAACACTCTTATTCTGATATTAAACACATGAATTGGAACACTGAAGGGTTTAATCCCTAAACAGTGAATTTGCGTACAAAATAATCCAAAATGGGGTATTGCTGAATGTGAGAACTTTTCTAACTTGACCTCAATATTGCCAATTCCATTTTGAATTGACCAGATCTCACTGTTTAGTGAATAAACTTTAATTAAGCATAACCACTTTTAAATTAAAAGAGCCTATTTAACAATGTATTCCCGCTAAGCTATGGAAGTAAGAATCACTGTATTGAAGAAGAGTGTACGTCAAATCTTATTCATTAGGAATCATGAAAAAATGAAGCACACACATATATTTATAAAATATACACACACTATAATGTGTATGCAGCACAGTGCTTTGTATGCTATCTTAGGAAGAGCAAAGGGTTAAATGAATTTCAGAAAGGTTGTGAAGTGTATTATTGTAGAAGCTTTTAGTCTTACTAAAATTAAATCTAGTTCAAAGCAGCCATTCTTGTGCAGTTAACTCCTCCATAACCAATGGGGAACTCTGTCATTGGAGGGTCAAAATGATCAGTACAGTTCTGTACTTGTGCCAAATGAAATGGCTTTCTTCTTTTTCATATGCCTCAAAGATTGAAGCTCTGCAGGGACTCGACTTAGAAATACTTTAAAGTACCTGGATTAATATTTTTTTTAATACAACCCCTATAGTTTTAAAAAATTATTTTATTTATGGCCTGTCGGAAATTATTCCCTGGTACTGTACACACAAAAAAGTACTATTTCTCTACTGGCTGCTGTTTCCTGAGAAGCCCACGCTTTCCCACTTAATATTCCAATGTCAGCCCATTTTTTGTTCTTTATTCTCTCCTCGATTAGCCAGTCGGCTGCACTGACTGTTGTCAGAGTACAAATCTGGCTGTATCAGAATAGTGGGAGTGGGAATCTGTTGAAAACTGGAAAAATGCACATCCCAGTTTTATACATTCTGATCCCTGCCCTTTAACCATTTTTATATAAACTACTGTCTTGACTGGGTTTCTGTTGGACAGAATTCCTATCATGTTAAAAGTGTATCTTTATGGATTTCATATATATATATTTTTTTTATAAGGTGAATAGCTTAGAGTGGGTAGTGGGAAATGTAACCTAAATATCCTTACTTTGCCTGTTGGAGAGAGGGGTGGAGAATGTGCCCTTCACAGATGGATCTAGATATCCTAACTGAACATGATGGTCGGTGGAGGAGTAATAAAATGTTCCTTTCTCCGATGTACTTTGCTGCCTTATAACGTGTTAGATCTGCAGCGGAAGTGTTAATGAGATTCCCTAAATAGTGACACAGTTCCTTGAGGAGTGTGGCATGCTGATTAGAATAATACAACATTAATAAGCATATTTATTTCATTATATTGATTTTTTTCTTTAATTTACCATTAAATCTACTTCAGCCACCACAATTCACAATAGCACAAAAGGCGAACGTTGGCACACAAGTCTTTGTGAAACTGGCAGGGATTCGG
The DNA here is from genome assembly GCA_933207985.1 of Pelobates cultripes. Lineage (NCBI taxonomy): Eukaryota > Metazoa > Chordata > Amphibia > Anura > Pelobatidae > Pelobates > Pelobates cultripes. The sequence goes on from OW240913.1 coordinate 102,054,940, forward strand.
ATTCTTTACCAACCCTGGTGGTTACCAAATGTATTAACCAACGCACTAAAATAAGCCTACATCTGTTATATGGCTTCATTTTAATCTGCTGTTCGCCAACACTTTAATAGAATGTTATCAGAAAGCCTGATTTTACATTTTTACACTACCCAGAACCCACTCTAATTTTAGAGATCTGTGCTCAAGTTTGCTATTTAAAAGGTTACGATTATTGTTTTTGAGATCCAGCTACCTCTGTGATTTGTTAAAGGCCCCCAAAGTGACAGAAGGGTTAATATCTTTCTTATGTTGGAAAAACACTACACACAAGATCTGCAATGCCCACATCATCTGAATATATGATCCAAGGATTAATTTGCACTGATGGTGGCTTTGCATCAATGAGTGGTTGTAAAATCCATTGTGTCTTTACTGGGAGAACATTCTAAATCTTATTACAGAACTCACCAAGTGATGCCTTCACTGTCATCCGCTTAATTTTATGGACTTAACATTATGGATGTTATTTTTTTTTTATGTAGTTTTACATTGTGTATCTTTATTTTAAACGTTTTTTTTTTTAGGGATAAGTTTTTTTTGTTTTTTTTATACTTCATTGCACAAAATCCTTAAATTTGTATGCATTCAATGATTTGTATGTACTACATCATATGTATTGTTTTGTTACATGGACCAGTTTCTCTAAATGATGCGTGTGCATTATTGGCATAAATTACAATATGCTTAGACGTCTATTGGGTGGGTTTATACCCTATATACCGGATTGGCTTAAATTTTACACCAAGCTGTCATTTTAACAGAGTTGGCAAATTAAAAAATGTGCCTATTTCTCCAATCCAGGTTTCAATTAATCAAAAATTCAGAAATGCTAATAAATATAATTTATCTTTTGCTATTTTTTCCCGATGTCCTGAAGATCTTCGTAATATTCCAGCTTTGCTGCATAATTTTACATGTTTTATTTGTTACTCTAGTGCCGTTCGATACAACTTTCCAAAGCACACAATAGCAAAAATTGGTTTCCCATGCATACAGAAAGGAGACGTTTAGATTTTACGGTAGGAGATCCTCAGAATTCATAGGTCAAAATTTAGAATTACAGCATCTGTTAGAATACACCTGTAGGTAAAACTATTTTTTCTATATGGAGGACATAAAAGCCACTATTACTGAAAAAATAATGTCGTACAGGCTGGGTGAAATATCGTGTAGATGATCAACTTCTTGTTTCCTTAATATATAACTTATAAATCAATGTAATTTTCCATTACACGTGATGGGTGTCATAACAAAACACTTCAAAGAAAATAATTTGTGAGACTCTAAGCATGATGAAATTGAAGAGGGTGTTATTTGGATTTTTGAAAGGTACTTAAATCATTTTCTGCTACAAATGCTTGGAATTACTGGCAGGAAATTTTGCAGAAACAGGGGTAAATTTAACATATGATGTAATACAATGTTACGGTTATTCTGTTATGTGTACACTGTTGTAATAAACCGTTCATTCTCCGAGCTTTCTATATCAACACCGTAGTATCAATTTGCATGTAGACAGAATGAAAAATGCATGTATGCCCATCCAATGTAATTGTATTTTTTTTTTCTTTTTCATTTTAATAAATTGTTTATACAAATCTTCAAGTGATCACAAGAACATAATTATTAACAATTTATTCGGCATGTTCTTTTATGGTATTTAGCAGTGGGCTCTTACAGGATAACATGGGGTGAATAATCGCAGTATAATTCTATCAATTTGTTTGCAAGGTGCCAATTATGGACCGATATGATCAAAATATGCCAATGATCTAGAATGCTTTCATTTGATAAATACCTGACAATCACATTGCCCCAAGTTTGTCTTTCTGAAAATTATTTGTGGTTAAATTACAATGTGTTCTCCTTTCCAATCACTGAGTAACAGAAAATGTAGGTTTTTAAACTGTAAGTGTCTGGAAGACTGTGACTGCAAAGGTGTGGAGAGAAGTGCTTCTGTTTTGACTGGGTGTATTTGTAGAAAGTGTGAAGACACAGAAGGGGAATATGCAGGGAAGGTTGGTTGTGAAAGAAAGGATCTGAAGGTTATCTGCAATTAAACTGATATTGTACAAGAGAAGAGATCAGAACCAAAAGAGTAACAGTATTGTAGTACAGACTGTAAGCTCGTTTGAGCAGGATCCTCTTCAACCTGTAAGTATTCTTGTAATTGTCCTATTTATAGTTAGATCCCCCCCCCCCCCTCTTACATTGTAAAGCGCTATGGAATCTGTTGGCGCTATATAAATGGCAATAAAAATAATAGAACAGACTGAGTACTTGGTTTCCTCGAAGCTGAATCATTTAAGAAAGCAAGAACAAGAAACAAATTGGAGTAAACCCGGAGGAGCCAACATTAGAATAATCCTTTGTATCAAAGGCAGCAGCGATGCTGGGACGATAAGGTCCAAAGTTTGAAATTCTTCTCCTATAGACAGGCCTAAAATGGCCTACAATGGCCATTGCACACTCACCAGGAGTGAATTTTAATTTGCAAATGGATGTTGGATGAGTTTAAGTTATTAGCCTTCGTTAGGAGTGTAGCTGAAGCAAGCAGGGTCAAACAATAAAAGCTTAACCGCGAAGGAGATCGGTATCCGGGCAGTGCTCTGCAACCGGAGTGCCGCAGCATTGTGCTAGGTGTGCCGCCCAGTGGCAGTACTATCACTGGTGCAACTGCACTGCAGGTTTTGGGGCCTATTGGGTAGCCCATTCACTTAGAGTAAACCTGATAGGAAGTCTGGTCTAATCAGAGGCCCAGTCGAGTGCTGTATCCCTTTAGCAGTGCGACTGGGCCCCTTTAAATACACACAGAGGTGAGGGGAAATCAATTTCTTGTCACTTCCTCCCTCTTGACAGACTGCTCAGAGGATAGCGAGCACTGCAGACTGCCTCCGACTCCCAGCCCAAGAAGCCACCCTCTTGCATCCAAAAGGTATGGAAGCAGGGGGGGTGGCTAAATATGTAAATTACAACTTGAATATCTGTGTATGTGCATCTGTGTGTGTATTTGTGTCTGTGTATATGTGTTTATCTGTGTGTGTGCTAGTGGGGATATATGTGCATGTCAATTTGTATGTGTATCTGTGTGTTAGTGTATGTAGGTGTATATCCCAGCATTCAAATTCAAACATCAACACTACATACAAACACAACCTTCCATTGAAACCCCAACAATACATGCAAATACCAACACTACATGTAAACACGTGCTGCAATCAAACGCCAACACTGCATACTAACACATTACTACAATCAAACGCCAACACTGCATACTAACAAATTGTTACAATCAAATGCCAACACTGCATACTAACACATTGTTACAATCAAATGCCAACACTGCGTACTAACACATTGTTACAATCAAACGCCAACACTGCATACTAACACCTTGTTACAATCAAATGCCAACACTGCATACTAACACATTACTACAATCAAACTGCTTCCCTCTCCGTGTTCCAATCAAATGCTTCTCATAGTGCATGCTAACGAGATGTTTTTGCACTGACGACAGATGTATTTTTTTGCATAGAATTCACATTAGGCAGCCCATGTGCTGGGGGTTTAATTAGCCCTGGCACATATATCTTTACATGTGCAGAGTTTCAAGCCGAAATGTTGCACATACAGATTCCTGCCACTATGACCACTTCTAGGAGCATACGTGACATGGTAGTTGGAGTAACTCTTTAAGCAGGGGTCAAGACCTGGGGGTAAAGGTGTGGGAACTAACCCAAGATCCACCCCCACCCAAAAGCATCTTCACCTGTGTACCACTTAACCTGCCTTTTGTTTCTTATCCCTTTTAGTGTGTCTTATCCACTATTTTCCCCCATTGTGTGTCTTACACCTCCCTTGTGTAACTCTTACAACCCCCCTTTGTGTGTCTCCTCTCCCAGCCCCTTTGTGTCTTTTACTCTTACCAGCTCCTTTGTGTGTTTCTCTTTTACCACCAGCCCGTCTATCTCCCCCCAGCCCCTCTGTGACTCTTTAACCCCCAGCCCCTTTGTATTTCTGCCCCCAAGCCCTTCTGTGTGTTGCTTTCATTCCCAGCCCCTCTGTGAACTTTCTCACCCCCAGGCCCATCTGTGTGTCTGTCTCCCTCCTCATATCCCTCTGTGTATCTTTCTCCCCACTCAGGCCTGCCTGTATGCCACTCTCCCCTCTATGTCCATTATTGTTCCTCTCCCCCCTTACCTGTCTCTTAGTGAGCTCCATTCCCCTTAATGGTTCTCTCCCTTCTCTTTTAGTGATCCCCCCCTACCCCAGTGTTTCTTTTCCCTTCCCTCCCCTGTACCTTAGTGCCCCCACTTAATGTTCATCTCCCCTCCCTCTCTTTTAGTGTTCTTTCCCCCCTTACCCTGTCCCACATAATATTTTTTCACATATCCATAGAACAAAGTGAGCAATGTCTGTATATTTATTTGGTATGGAATGAAATACGTAACATCATTGTAAACAGAGGCCACTTATAAAATAGTGCTTCATCAAAAGTGTCCTAGATGCGGGAGACCATTGATTCGTGTTTTGGCCCATGCACAAGTGCAGAACGGGTTGGTTGGCAGTTATGTCTGCATGCATGCTGGGGCCTCCAGCAGCATGCCAACGACGATGCATCACTGGCATGACCCCTGTTGGCCTACAGTCATCCATTTGTGTTACCTCTGGCTTTAGGAGATGTAGTGACAAACTCACATGTTTTGCACTGCAAATACAAATAAATGGTAGCAGTACGAAGCTATTGCAACCGTCAAAAAGTTATTTGTGCAATGCATATTGTTTCGTGTGTTACATAGAGAATTAATTCGAAAAAGGAATGGCAAAATTCATGGTACAGCATCCTTTTAAATATACCTACACGGTTCCTGAATACCCATTAAAGGGCTGCATTTGAGGGTTTCATTTTTTTTTACAGCATATTGAAATATTATATGCCAGCAAGATACAGAAAATCAATATATCCAAACCATAAAAGCCATATATCTGATTTTTTTTTTTCATTCAGTCTACAGTAAAAAAATAAATCTGGCAGCAAGGTACAGGTTAGCGTTTCTTGATTGATGAAATATGGAACTGGTAATTGCTTTGGCACAGTACATGCATGAGTAGATTTTACGACAAAGAGAAGACATTCTAAAAGGATTAATGATGAGAGGCACATATCAATGGAGTGCTTGATTTTACAGGGTAGATAAAAGGCAGGGAGCCCTTTCCGTCACATAGAATATAAACTTGTTTATCAAATGAATAAAACATATAATACACACTTAGTAATATAGGGTGAATTAAAAACAAAAAAATTATTACACATCGCCCTAATCTTATATACTACAGCTTTCTGGACATTATAGGCTTGTTTTAATAAGCAACAGCTGTATAACTATATTTGATTCCCAAAATGTCTGTTTAATGATCTGTTTTTAATTAAAAGGTGGTATGATGTGGTCATGGTGCTTTGATTTGTATGTGCAGCAATTCAGTTTGAAAAGCTGAACATACAGAGATATAGCCCAGTGCTGTCAGTGGTCTAGGTCCACCTCTAACAGTGTCATTATCCAGCTCGGAATGACAGATCTCAGATGGCTAAAGGTAAATGTGTGCATATTTGGAAGTTGATGTGGTATCATTAATGCATAATTGCAGGGAGAACTTATCCTCTATGTGGATCTTGAAAAAAATATTTGGTAATGGTTTCTTTATTTCTTTCTTTCTTTTTGCTGTGCCAGCAAGAGCTATTCCAACCAAAGACAGTGTTTTTATTAAAACTACAAGGGGTACAAAACATTTAGGCGATCGGCCCCCTTTCCAGAGATACAGGCACAGCTACTGCAGAACACCAAACTCCCGAACTGGATACAAAATAGCACTCCAACTCCCGAACTGGAACCTCCCAAATAGCTGCTAGCAGACGAACAGGAAAAGCAGACAATCAGCTTACACTCCTGGCAATCAGTCTCTAACAGCATACAGTGAATCCCCCCAAGAACGAGACAAGGCTCCATGTTGAGTGTCAAGCAGTGGTCTGAGGTGCTTGCACACCCAGCCTGGTTTTTATTACAGTCTTTTCAAATACAGGACCACCCACAGGGAGGTATAAAACAACCAATCACATAGTTACATCCCACATATTCCCTCCCCTTATCCTGAGAGAAAACTCAATTACACATACAGTTAAAACATACTTTCTACCCAAATTTCATAACTCTAAAACCATACATCACATTCACATAAAATTACATATTCACAATCAATCCATTCAGGGGAACAACATATTAAAAAATGGCATGAATCAGACCAGGGGTTCAAAAGTTAGTAAAAGTATCTTTTGGGCCCTGGCTAGCACATGGCTATCTGGCTCAAACAGGTTTTACAGAACCTTTATCCTGGAGACAATGGGGAAAGTAATCCAATTATCCAGGGATAGAGGCAGATTCCATTGAGCACATGGTTGCAAAAAGACATAAAACACTTTAAAATACATAAAGTCACCTTTTACACATAACACACAGACATTTCACATATCCCCAGATATCTGGGATCTGAGCGCACAAAACTACTGAATAGCGCTCAGATCCTATTCTCACAGTTCAAATGCCATGGAGCCGAAGTCTTTAACTACACGAATGGGCTCCATGGCATAGCTATCTGGGTAAACACATTTACATAAAGTCTGGTCCATAGACCAAAGGCAGCAGGCGGGCAGCCAGGCTTCTCCAATGCAATGTGGCGAGATTGCTCTCGTCACAATTATGTTTACTTATATTTAACAAATATGTATTTGTGAGGTGTAATAAAAATAAAAATTGTAGAAATCCGACCCTTAACAAACTCGTTTTCCTGGCACTATAATGTTAATAGGTCCCTCCCTCCCTCATGGCCCCCCTCCCGCTGGGCTTTAGATGGAGGAAGTGGTTAAATTCTTACCTTTCTCCAGCACCGGGCTTCTGGCGCTGGGGACTCTCCTCCTCCTTCCGACGTCATCGGCTGAATGCGCATACGCGGCAAGAGCCGCACGCGCATTCAGTCCATAGGAAAGCATTCTCAATGCTTTCCTATGGACGTTAGCGTCTTCTCACTGTGATTTTCACAGTGAGAAGCGCCTCTAGCGGCTGTCAATGAGACAGCCACTAGAGGCTGGATTAACCCATATGTAAACATAGCAGTTTCTTTGAAACTGCTATGTTTACAGCAGGCAGGGTTAAAACTAGATGGACCTGGCACCCAGACCACTTCATTAAACTGAAGTGGTCTGGGTGCCTATAGTGGACCTTTAATACATCCTGCAACCGTGTGCCTCTATCTTATCTCCCTGTCAATCATTGTTATGAGTTCTGTCCTTTGCACCGCGATGTCGAATGAAACAATATTGTAATTCCTCCTTTTCATTTGTGCTGTTGGTCCAAGCTTTCCCTTGTCTGGACTGGATTGTGATATAATTTGCTAAATCTAATATAAATGTAAAAGAAAATGGAGCATCTCATAAACATTTTTTAATATAAATTCTAAGTATTTTCAAAAAAAATTCCCGAGGCGTAAATTATAGAAATTACTGCGCCCCATTAATGTCTATGGCAATTCTAAGAGAGTTTGACACTACAGCAAGATCAAACGTGTACCATTCATTTTCAGGAAATTCTAATGAGCAATGTTATCCGTTACTTGCTAGGATTGCTCTAAAGTCTAGAGGGAGAATCGGCAGAGGCAACACTTAGCAGTCCCACAGGTATGCCAGAGTTTACTGCCCTTCAAATAATGCCCTGTGCTCCTGATTAGTTGAGCTCTATTCAGTGCTTTACAATTACCAGTGTTGTGTTCGAGGATGTTCTTGGAAAGATATGATTCATCATAATCTCTTGGGTACCAACGTGTAAAATAATAATATTTCTAACCAAGGAAGTGTCTGATAAGCACTATAGTTACCTTAAGATGACCCAATACTAATTCCTGCCATCTAGTCTTCTATAGCAGCAGAGGTACAATTTTCATATATTTGTGTCAATTTTCATATATCTTGTGTTATGACAATTTAAAAAAAAAAAAAAAAGAAAAAAAAAGAACAGGGATTTTGTTTAGATTCACAGATATTACTGTCTGGGGACTTTGCATAATTTGCAAAGACCCCTAATGTCTGATGTTGACATTGTCGCTGGGGGTTCTGTGGACCGGGGAAGGGGTGCTTAACTTACCTAAACCTGGGGCGGCGGTGCAGAGCAGCTGAGCAACCAAAATTTGGGCCAGGGCATTTTTTTATCACAGCGTCCCAGTGGAAAGGGAGCAGGGCCAGAGGGTGTGAGGTGTTGTGTCATCATCAATGACAAGCTCTACCCATTAAAGTGAGAATGTTGGTTCAATGCTTCTCCAGGGGAGCCCATGCACAGTGCCTTGCTGAAGCGGTTTTGCATTAGAAAAAGGCTCTGTATTTGTTCTGCTGAGAGCAAACTAATTTAATGACATGCTTGCGCTGTGTTTGCTTGTGACTTCTCTCTGCTGTCTCCATAAGTGGGATAACAGAGTACAAAATGGCCTGGAAGTGCATGAGTTTGGAGGCTGCTTGTGTGATTGTTTGTGTACAGTGTGAGCTGATTGTGGTGTGGTGTATTGTGTAAATAGGTCAGTTTCAGTTGTGTTGTGTTTGCTGTGTAATATGTGTGACTAGAAGCTGTAGTGTGTTTGGCTAGGGGCTGTAGAGAGTGTGTGTATACGTGATGTAGTGTATGTATGTGCTGTAATGAGGTGTGCTTAGAGAACATAGTGTGTGTTTGCATACAGGGGATCTAGTGTTTGCATAGGAGATTCAGAGTGTGTATAGGGGATGTAGTATGTCAGAAATATTGTGTTTGTAAGGGTGCACTGTGTGAGGAGTGCAGTGTGTGAGGAGTGCAGTGTGTGTGAAGGATGCTCTGTGTGTATAATTGCATGTGTGTTTGCGGGTGTAGTGTGTGTGAGGGGGCAGTGTGTTTGTAGGGTGCACTGTGTGAGGGATGCAGTATGTGTGAACATAGGCGTGCGCAGCCTATTGCATTAGGGTGTGCACCCTAAAGCACAAACACACGCCACGCGCGTGTGTGTGTATGTATCTATATATATATATATATATATATAAACACACACACACACACACACTGCTGTGTGTGCTGTTAGTGTGCTGTGTGCTGTTAGTGTGATGTGTGTGTGAGGGTGCGTGTTTGTGACTGTGCTGTTTGTGTGTGAGGGTGTTTGTGTGTGTATGTTTGTCCTGTGAGGGTGCTGTTTGTGAGGGTGCTGTTAGTGTGCTGTGTTTTTTTTAAAGGTGCTGTGTGTGTTTGTGAGGGTGCGGTTAGTGTACTGTGTGTGTGTGAGCTGTATGTGTGTAGGTGCTGTATGTGTGTGTGCTGTATGTTTGGAGGGATTTGGCAGATTAGTAAATCCTTGCTGCCATGTGCCATCCCTGGTGGTCCAGTGGAGAGTGAACTCTAGCCTGCGGGGCTAGAGTTAACTCTCGCGAGATCTGAGCGTTGCCGCAGCAACGCTCAGATATCGCGAGAGGAACCTGGCGGAGCTTCTGTCTAGAGCTCCCTGGGTCCTCTACTGCCTCCCTCCATGCTGCTGTGGGCCGGTGAGGTAGATCTTTGGTCTCCCCGCCGGCCCATGAAGGCTTAGAGCAGAGCCGGCACTCAGATAGCACCGGCTCTGCGTGTGTGTGTGTGTGTATATATATATACGTACACACACACACACTGACAGACACACACACACATACATACTCACAGACACACACATACACTCACAGACACACTGACACACACACATACATACTCACAGACACACACTCACACACACACACACACACACACTCACAGACACACACACTCACTGACACACACACTCACAGACACACACACACACACATACTCACAGACACACACACATACTTATAGACACACACACACACTGACACACACACATACTCACAGACACACACATACTCACACACACACACACATACTCACACACACACAAATTATTATATTTTAATTTTAAAAAACAATGTCCACCCAGCCTCCTACCTGGAGTGCTGGTGGACTTTTCCCTGGGGTCCAGTGGGGGCGGGCGCCTCTCTGCAGGTCAGCGCGCGGCGAGGGAGCTCTCTGCTGTCTGCTGTCTGCTCCCTCTCGCCGCGCGGGCTGTCTGCTGGAGCTGGGAGCCGGAATATGACGTCATATTCCGGCTCCCGGCATCAGCGCGCGGCGAGAGGGAGCAGAGAGCCGACAGCAGAGAGCTCCCTCGCCGCGGCTGAGCTGGAGAGCAGGGGGGGGGGAATCCATCACCTCTTGCCCCCCCATGACAGGGGCAAGAGGTGAGTGGGGCGCTGAGTGCCTGCAGGAACAGCGTTCCTGCTCAAAAAAAGTGCAGGAACGCTGTTCCTGCAGGACTCAGTGCCACGGGGATTAGGGTGTGCCCAGGCACACCCGGCACACCCCGTGCGCACGCCTATGTGTGTGAAGTGTGACTGTGTTGGATGATATAAGGCATAGAGAAAGTGTGTGTGTGTGTGGTGTAGATGGGACTGGGATCACATATTAAAAGAAAAAAACTGTATTTTCCCCCTCCATTCTTCTTACTTTTTGGCAGTGAAGAGGGACATTGCAAAATCTGGTGACGTTGAGTGACTCTAGGAGTTCACTCCTCTTGCAAGCTCCACACTTCTCTATGAACGTTGCTGTAAAAGAGCCTCCCAGATCCTCCTCTTCCCACACTCTCCTACAGTAAAGTACGAGGGGGCCGGTGAACGAAGGCATCCAGCTTCAATTACTCTCAAACATTTAGAAGTTAAATAATTTGGTTTATGCAACACCATCCTGCATGTGACAGTTTTCCTAAGCACTTCCTGTAAAGCTCTAATGTTTAAACTTACTTTATTACACGGTATGTTTGATTTAGAGCATTTTTTCTTCTGCTCTGTTAATGGCCTTGGTCTCCTGTATCTGAATAAAGTTCAATTTACTGGGCATGAGATAAAAACTTCTGAAGTAAGTTAATATCTGGATGAAAATTTAAAAAAAATGTCATGCAGGCTGTGTGAACCACAGCCAAGGGATGTGTGGCTAGGGCCGCATTAACAGAAACAAATGTGATTTAACTCCTAAATGGCAGAGAATTGAGCAGTGAGACTGCAAGGACATGATCAATGTGTCAAACCTGCTTCAGTTAACTAAAGTTGGTTTGATGCCTATAGTATCCCTTTAAATTCTGAATCCTGTGATATATGTAGAACCCATATCTCTGCCAGGAAAATGATAATTTACTATTTTTGTTCTCTATAAATAAAAGAATACTTGACTCTATTTAAAGATATCCCTAATTAGAAAACAGACAATGCCATTCTGTTGAACTCTGTGAATAGTCTATGTCATGAACCGAGACTCTCGAGAAGTGTTTTTAGCAGAAGTTAAGTGTTACATCAATGCAAGAAATTATGATATCTGAGTCTGTGAGGTTTCTTGAGAAATTGGGGGTCTTACACATTTAATCACACGGTGCTTATGTTTGGCAGGAATTAATGGATTTGTTAAGCGATCTGATTTGGTGACATATTAAGAAAATTATAGGAATAAATTAACTATTTTTTTTTGTGTATTGTAGATGCAAAAAACCACTATATTGCAATGGTTTAAATTACTCAAAATTAGAAAATTTAATTTCTTTGTAACGTCAAGTAGCTACCTGATGCAATGGATAAGGTTAAGTAAAAATGTATGTAAAATGAAAAATACATGTAATACTCTAAGAGTGGAACGATCTTATTTATTTATTTTTTTAAATTCTTTATTTTTTACTCAATAAACAGAGCAAGTGTACATCCTTTTTTGGGCTTTCGCAGAAGCCAACTTGAATACAATTCTTGGAAACATAATGCAGTCCAACAAAAACAATACATTCCTATTACTTAAAAACCATTGACACTTGTCATCTACTGAGAGATTATTATTTTAAACAATGACAGGCATTTAGGCGATACAAATAGGGAACGATCTTTTTTAAAACAAATAAAATCACCAGGACAACCCTCAAATTTCCACGGTGTCTGGACCACTTTGTGAAACGGAACCCTCTTTTGTTCCAGAGATACTTATAAAGTTCCCCAATACTGCTTTATACAGGGGCTTGTCATGGAAGTCATAGCAAAAATATTAATCAAACATTGTTACATCGGGCTGGCTTTGTGCAAGGTCTGAAGGCCAAGCAAACATGGTCATTCATGAAACATTTTATCTAGGTCAGCTGCGTATGAATGACAGAGAAACCATTATTCTCTGGCACCAACAGACATCAGGAAAGTCTGGAGCTATATTACCTCCTTGGTTTATAAAATATTAATTTTACAGAAATCAATCTGGTTTCCCCTAATGTGAAGAAATTCTTGTTGCAAATACTTTATATTTTTTTATTAGGAATGTAGTAATTTAGTCATATGAGCAAAACATGGATACTTTCACGGTGATATTAAAAATAAGAAATATTTATGTTGGCTTTATTGTCCAATTCAAAACATGAATACACAATTAAATGGAATAAGATTAAATGGATTATGATTTAACTTATTTAAATGGACTGAACAGTAGGATGAGGGCACCATAGGGTGGATTTATGTAACATATTAACATGCTGCACATATCTAATAAAATAAAAATATCCATTTATTTCAATCTAATATTCTTACTACTTGCTTGGTAGGGAACATGAGCTCATACAGTGGTTAATGTCAAGTTCGTCTTTCAGCTGCCTCTGTCTGATTTATGTTTTCCTAAATTATCACTGGGCATATCCTGGTCACGTGGCTGTCTGGACGTGTACAGTCATCTGAAAAGCATTTTGCACTCATCCCTCGTTATATATATCCACTATATTTAAAATGATCAGTCTTTGTAAATGTAATGACCAAGTGTCACATTACCAGACAACGCATAGTTTCCTTGCTCGCTGATGTGCTTTATGTTTTGGAGTGTCATACCTGCATCTGTCTGCTGTCTGCATCCTGTCTCTGCCAGACAGCCACAAAATGCCTTAATCATGCTGTTTTTTTAGTAAATAGTAGACATCATTCCTTATTCTGTTTCCCCATAATTACGTTGTACACAATTGCAGAATATTTATTGTCATTCAGATAAATGTTGTTTTTTGTATTTTTTTTATTTTTTATAATTCTTTATTTTTGTTGTGCTTGATATTAACAAAGAATGCACAATGTACACTGGGAGAGTCACAGTATGATGACAAGTCCATTAAATCGGTAATAGTAACAACCCCTAAGGTAACATCGCCAGGACGTACTTGAAAACCAGAGTAATCTGAATGTACCTTTCCTGGTTAAATACGGTGTTATTATTATTATAAAGTCAGAGTAGGAAAGTGCATATAGGCATATCAGCATATTTTTAGGGTGAAGGACATGTTGCAGAGAAAGTGTGCAGATTGAGTTAGGCAGTGAGGGTAATCAAGTTACTGCACCAAGATAAGACTATATAGAATGATATATAAAACATGAGGGAAACAGGTGCAGAACAGCTTAAGACATTATGCACTATAACATTCTCTAGTTAGGTTGAACTAGAGCAAGTGTACATCTTAGATTCACATAAGATAGAGAAGTACCACCTAGAGGAGTTCTACTGGCTACAGCTTAGTATACTTAATAGTTGACTTCAAGGCCGTCTATAATATGAATAGGACCCTGGGCAAAGACTTTTGTTGGGCCCCTGGGGCCCTGCAGCCCTCCCAATCCCCCCTCGCCCCCAATTACACCCAACCCCCAATCACACTGACATACTGACACATACACACACAGACAGACATATTAAAACATTCACAGACACATACTAACACACACATATACTGACACACAAATATATACTGGCACACAAATATATACTGGCAGGCATATTGACACACATTCAGACATACTGACACACACACACTGACAGATATACTGACACACACACAGACACTGACAGAAATACTGACACAGACACATACACTGACAGACGTATTGACACACACAGACATGCTGACACACATAGGCATACTGACATACACACAGACACACTGACACACACACAGGCATACTGACATACACACAGGCAGACTTACTGACACACACAGACACACACAGACACATACACTGACAAACATACTGACACACACACAGACATATACACTGACAGAAATACTGACACACACACATACACTGAGAGAAGTATTGACACACACAGACATACTGATATACACACACTGACACACAGACAGACATACTGACAGACACACAGACAGACATACTGACACACACACATACATACTGACACACACACATACATACTGACACACACACAAACATACTGACAAACACACAGACATACTGACACACACACAGACAGATATTTGACACACACAGACATACTGACATACACACAGACAGACATACTGACATACACACAGACATACTGACACACACACAGACACACATACACTGACAGACTATTGACACACACACAGACAGACATACTGACATACACACAGACATACTGACACACTGACAGACTATTGACACACACACACAGACATGCTGACACACACAGGCATACTGACATACATTTAGCCACCCTCCAACCACCCTTACCTTTTCTGGAGAGTGGTTTCCCTGGGGTCCAGTGGCAGGCTCAGGCAGTTGGGAGTTCTCCTCTGAAACTCCCCTCCTCCCTGCTTTCCTCCTCCCGCGCGGCTCTGATCTCCGGTAGGAGGAAGTGACGTGCGACACTCACTTCCTCCCAGCCGGCTGCCAAACAGGAAGGGGCCCGGTGGCGCTGTTTAAGCGTCACAGAGCCCGACCGGGCCCCAGCTGACAAATGCCCACCGGGTGGCCCTTAGTGCATGGGCCACCCGGGGGCCCTTTTTAGCGTGTGGGACAGAGCTGCACCGCCGGATCCAAGGGGGGCTGCGCAAATCGCGGGGGCCCGCAGGGCAGCTGCTCTGGGGCCCCCCAGGAGCAACTGGGCCGTTTGCCCCGCGCTAAAGACGGCCCTGGTTGACTTAGCGATATGTAATTAGAAGAGGGAAACAGTAATAATGGGCTCAGAGTTCTGTGGTCATCCAATGCATTTGGCAAGCAGGCCATGCTGAGGCAGGTGATCAGGGACTTCGGGACCATCGCAGGCTGTATTTCACGTCGCTGTTAACCAGCTCCCCCAGTTACATGCTCTCCTCGCAACAGTCAGGCTGAGTCCTTGAGATTCTGAGGAGCGCTGGACTGCCTGGGCGCTTGAGCCGCGTGCGGTTAGGTGAGGTCAGCAAGATCCCTGTCTGGAAGGGTGCCTCCATGTGTGAGTTCCGCGAGTAGGCTTTCCACAGGTGCAGGCTGCGTGGGATACTTGCTCATCTTGGCTCTCAGCCTAGAAGAGGAACAGGATGTTGGTACGAAGCCGGAGGCCTCCGTGGTCCCGGCTAAAGTGAGTGTGGGATGCTTCTGGCGGGACTCGATCTGGGTCCAGAATGCTGCACACAGGGTGTCAAAAGCCGTCTGGAACTTGATTTCTAAATGAAGCAGGTGCTTGGTCGGTGCGGAAGCCATCTTAGATTCCGAACTTGCCTCTTGTCTGTAAGATGAGTTTAAGCTGCTATGACATGAAGGTGTAGTAGCGTTCCCTGGTGGGGACTGGGATATCCCCCACCAGTCCAAAGGTGGCGGGGGAGAACCAATATGCTTTATCTGCTTAGCCGACCAGAACTGAAGGAGAGGGGCTGTGTTTCCCACGTCAGGTCCACCTGTAGGCCGCAAAGTCAGGAGTTGGGCAATCCAGTGAGTAGCATCGCGAGTTTAACGTTGGTGGTGTGCCAGGATGCCCCCAATCATGCAAATGTTTTTATGTGGTCTGATCTGTAAATTGGAAGCCGTTTAGAACTTTAAATCAGTTCTTGGAGTAGGGGCTCGCAAAGCATGCGTCTCCTCCGCTCGGATGTCAGGCCCCGTCCCCTTCATTCAGATAAATGTTAACAATATAAATAATATAAATAATATAAATAATAGCATTTTAGAACTTTAAAATCTCGATATAAATATTCCAGAAATAACTTCAAAATGTTATTTTGTTTCACAATTTGTGAACATTTGGTAAAGGGGCAGTTTGAACTTAAATTGGTCCATTCCTTTTATAAAGCACAATAAAAATACAATTAACTGAGAATAATAAAAAAGATAAAGAGAGAGAATTACTTTAAAAGGTATTTCTTCTTATGCAAATACATGCATTATCAGTCGTAGCATTGTGCACTCCAAAAAAGAAATAATTTAGCCAGGGAAGTACTTCCCATTCTGGTTAATGAAAACACAGCTGTTGGAAATGTCTAACAAATTACTGAGTTAAAGTCAAGATGCCAAAAAAATGCAATATTGCAATATGCAATGATCCCTTTTTTATTGGACTAACATTATACTTATTTTAGTTCAATAAAAAAAGGGATCATTACATACTCTGGTGTTTTGGCATCTTGACTATTGAACTAATATGGCTAATCCAATCTGAGTTAAAGTCTAAATCGGAGAGACTGATTAGTATGTCAAATATATCTGGTCAAAGGCTCACTTCTGCTCAGAGCAAGTTTTTCACAAAGCTATTAATACATAGAAGCTGTAATGATGCCTACAATGTTGATTTCAAATTAAAAGTACACTGTTACCAAAAAAACAACTTTAGCTTAATGCAGCAGTTTTGGTGTATACATCATGCCTCTGCAGTCTCACTGCTCAATTATTTGCCATTTAGCATTAAATCACTTTATTCATTCAGCCCTAGTCACACCTCCCTGCATGTGACTTGCCAGTCTTCCTAAACACTTCCTGTAAAGAGCCATCTAATGTTTACACGTCCTTTGTTGCAAATTTTGTTTGTTAGAATTTCTCATCTCCTGCTCTGTTAATAGCGTGCTAGACTGTGTAAGAACCTCCAGTATGTCATAAAAGTTAAATTTTCAGAACAGGAGATAACTTTCAAAGTAAGTTAACCTATGAGTGTAAATTAAACCATTGTTTTCATGCAGTCACAGCCGGGGGAGGTGTGGCTAGGGCTCAGGGCCGGACTGGGAAGAAAATTCGGCTCGGGCATTTTTTAATTACAGCGGCCCACTCAAAAGGGGGCGGGGCCAGATAGGGTGTGTTTTGTCATCACCAATGACAAGCACGCCCCATCACAAAGTGAGCATGTTGGTTCAATGCTCTTCCAGGGTAGACCATGCGCAGAGCTCTGCTGAAGAGCTCTGGCATGAGAAAAATACCCTGTATTTGTTCTGCACAGCGCAAGCAAATTTAATAACATGCTTGCACTGTGTTTGCTTAAAATTTGTCTCTGGTGTCTCCATAGTTGGGATACCAGGAGACAAAAATGCCTGGAAAGCATATTGTGCAGTGTGTGTGAAGGTGCTGTGTGTGTGTGTGTGTGTATAAGGGGTGTAGTGTGTGTGAGAGAGGGGTGCAGTGTGTGTATGTGAGTGATGGGTGCTGCGTTTGCGTGAGGGTGCTATGTGGGTAAGGGTGCTGTGTGTGTGATGGGTGCAGTGTGTGTGCTGTGTGTGAGTGGGTGCTGTGTTTGCATGAGGGTGCTATGTGCATGTGAGGAAGCTGTGTGTGAGGGTGCAGTATATTAATGTGAGGAAGCTGTGAGTGTCAGGGGTGCAGTGTGTGTAAGTGAGGGTGTGTGATGGTGCTGTGAGTGTCAGGGGTGCAGTGTGTGTGCTGTGCGTGTCAGGGGTGCAATGTGTGTGTGTGAGGGTGCTGTGAGTGTTAGGGGTGCATTTTGTGTGTGCTGTGAGTGTCAGACGTGTAGTGTGTGAGTGAGGGTGCAGTGCGTGTCAGGGGTGCAGTGTGTGAGGGTGCTGTGAGTGTCAAGGGTGCAGCGTGTGTGCTGTGAGTGTCAGGGGTGCAGTGTGTGTATGTGTGAGTGTCAGGGGTGCAGTGTGTGTGAGTGAGGGTGCTGTGAGTGTGAGGGGTGCAGTGTGTGTGCTGTGAGTGTCAGGGGTGCAGTGTGTGTGTGAGGGTGCTGTGAGTGTCAGGGGTGCAGTGTGTGTGTGTGTGAGTGTCAGGGGTGCAGTGTGTGTGTGTGAGTGAGGGTGCTGGGAGTGTTATGTGCCCTGCTGTGCCCTGATTATATCCCCCCTCCCTGCTTACCTTATGCCTGGGAGGGGGGATCCTGCTACTGGGGCTTCCATCCATCCCTGGTGGTCCTAGTGGTGAGTGAACTCTAGCCTGTTGGGCTAGAGTTCACTCTCGCGAGACCCAGAGCGTTGCCATGGCAACGCTCCGAATCTCGCGAGAGGAACCCGGCGGAGCTGTAAGTTAAAGCTCCGCCGGGTTCCTCTGCTGGCAGGCTGGCTCCCTCCCTCTCTCCCCCGGCGGCCGCAGTATTCTCTATGTGGGCCGGTGAGGGAGATCTCTGATCTCCCCACCGGCCCGCTGTAGACTACTGCAGGGCCGGCGTTCAGATAGTGCCGGCCCTGCAAAGACCGGCAGGAGAGATCCTGTGATCTCCCTGCCGGCCTCGGCCCCACGGCCACCGTGGCCCACCGGGCATTTGCCCGGTGTGCCCGATGGCCAGTCCGGGCCTGCTAGGGCTGCATAGACAGAAACAAAGGTGATATAACTCCTAACTGCTTTATTAAGCTAAATTTATGTTGATGACTATAGTGTCCCATTAAGGTGACTAATTAGCCAAGCATGTGCATTAGCAGATTCTCGTGCCACTTTGCATCTCTGGGCATTTCACCTGGTGCAGATTGTGAATTATAGGAGTTATAGTCTGTGAAGAAATCCCTATTTATTCCCCTTAGTTCACCTTTATTCATTTGGTAGATCTAACTACCGAACAAAGACCACCCTCCTGGCTCATTCAGCTTCAAAGGATTCATCAATTAACCCCTCTATCTGTGCGGCCAACGTTCGTACTACCGAACGCCACGTGGCTGAGAAAACCGCGGCCATCTTTTTTCAACTGAAAAGAAAAAAGCGGGACTTGGTCATCGAGTGTCTGGAACTAAAATCGGACACTCGACTTCCCGAACACCGGTCTCCAACAGACGAACACTGGAACTATATTTCCTGAATAGCTAGAAGAGCGCTATTCGATTTATTTGTGCATTCGACAGAGGGGAACAATCGCTGCTGAGAGCCAGGGGGATCCATTCGGTACTTTATTAGTTTTTTCCCCTTTACTGAAGTGACCGGCAAAACCACCCAAACTCATGGAACTATTTTGGGCAGCCAGCCCACGGTTAGCCGGTCACAGAAGACTTCCACCTTTTTTGAGAACCCCTGAACCGAGCTGGGTGAAATTTGAATATGTTGGTCACCCAGATCGGGGCTATCAGGGGACATATTATTTGTGGGGATACCTCATGTTCCAGATATTGGGGAAAATTGTGATTTTTCTGCCTGGAGATAATCAAGTTATTACTTTATCAGACTTGATTATCTCCAGGACTAGGGGAGGGAATTGTATGTGTGTACTGGGTGTGTTTTATGTTTTTACTGTGTCGGATTGGTTAAACTCTGTCCCTCCCTGTGGGATGTTCCATTGCATGGGGACTTGCATAAAAGCCTGTGTGTG
This sequence comes from Pelobates cultripes, assembly GCA_933207985.1. NCBI lineage: Eukaryota > Metazoa > Chordata > Amphibia > Anura > Pelobatidae > Pelobates > Pelobates cultripes. The sequence continues at coordinate 102,074,610 of OW240913.1, forward strand.
ATCATTAAAGCTCAGTTCAGTTGTACCCTTCTTCTTGACTTCGGCTGATGTTTGGGGATTCGTGTGCTTTATTAAGGAAATTATCTTATGAAGCTATTTGGATTACTATACAGTTCGTCTATTTCATCTACTGAACGGAGAGCTATATTCACTGATGCTCTGGCGGTTCGGGAGGAAACTACCGAATGAGGATTACATATACCAGGTTTCCTTACATAGTCAAAAGCATATTCTTAGCCCTGATTATGTGTTTATCTAGATAACACCTACAAAGTTGGCATCTTTACTTATGTCACAGTTCCTGCTTCATATGGACTTCACTGTGGAACATTTGTTGATACCATGCATCATTCCAGCATTCTTTTTGATGCTGACCACTTTGCTCACGATTCTCCTTATAGCTAGAACAAGTTCCATAATTTTTGGAGCTGCAGCAGGCGGCGACATTCTGGGTATGGACATTCTGGAGTCACAAATCATTTCTGGGTTATTTAAAACCAATTCATTCTCAGTTCATTGCCTTTGTCTACCCAAGAGTGCATTCCTATTGTTTATTGTTTTTTCCGATTTTGATTTGGGTCAGTTATTTGACTATCCTGACTCTTGTAATCCTTGGCCTTGATCTGATCCTCATTTCTTTGTTCTTCTATGTCCCATTGACCGTAGCGACTCTTTTTTTACACTCTTTCTGCTTGCATATAGTCTCAACCATATTATTGTTCTGTGAAGCCAGGCCATTCTAAGCACCGTATTATCTTGCTCACTAGTGTCTTTTATCTGCTGTTTACCTGGGTTTTCGTGTTAGGGCAAATATACCCACCTTGACAATTGTAAACTATTCTATGTGTTAAATGGACTTTCCAGGCACCAACACAACTTAAGTGCATTTATAGGTTTTGGCCTCATAGTCATGCTGTACTTTTCTGCTCGCTCAATTCTTTTTTTGCAGCTTCCTGCTGCTCTCCTCTTTTCATAAAAACAACTTCTGTCAAGCGAGCCTGTTAGGAGATATCAGGAAACAATGGTAGAAAACAGAAGTGCCTTACTTGTTACAAAACAAATGTAGCCTGCCATGGGCTTTAAATTGTCGGAGTATGCTTGAAATGTGCAAAAATACATAAATAACTATAGCATGAAGGTACAGGTTTGCTTAAAGGTCCTCATAAGTCTCTCCATCTCACAGCCATCTACAGTCACTACACTCCTTTACCTAATTAATTTGCAAATGTCCCTAGATTTTTCTTCCTCCCAGAATAAAAACAAACCGATCCCTCTGTTCTTTCCCAGTCATAAGGCACTGATATCACTCTTCCTTCCTTGCCATGAATAATTCTATACTTTTCTCCATGTTTAGATGTTGCAGTACAGCTCTCAGTGCCCCAGGACCCTTCTATTAATCTTCTCTAACACACAGTTCCCATGCCACCTACCACCAGCACTACTCTCAACCATAAGCATCTCCATACTTCTCTTCTCATACCTCTCTCACTCCCCCAGCCAAACGGTGTTGTATCCATTACTGCTGTAAAGTATTGATATTTCTTTCTGTCTTTCGCTGCTCATGCTATAAGGATATCATACCTCTTCTGTCCCCTCAACCCAACCCTTAGATCTTCATACTTGTTTCCCTTTCCCTGCTACTCATTTTTGTAAAATACTCCATTAGCTTCATGTGTCATCATGCAACAAATGCAAATTCCTTAGCCCTTACCAGCATGCTCTATTTTACAATAAATCCTATTCTCAGACAGTCTGGTACACTGGCAGTACTGCTGTTGCATGACAGTCAGTCGAGACAGAGACCACCTGGCCCAACCTTCCACATCTCTGAGTCTGAAAGTAACTCACACCATTGAACACTTCTGACAGCAAATCGAACTAGGGCCTGCATTGCCTCACGGTGAGAGAGAAAATAACTGTCAGCAAAAAGGTGTCTTGACATTCTATTTTTTCCTACATATATTTAAAGAGGTTTAGACACAGACCGGATGGCTGGAATTTTGCATTCTTTGGGATAGCTAATCCAGTAAATGGATGCCTCTGGGCCAATAAATAAACAAAGACAACCATTAAAATATCAGCAGCCTAAGGCTTCAGAAACATGACGTGCAAAAATCACGTGCAAGAGAAAACTATTATAATAATAATAAGCAGATAAATCTTTATTTACTCTGTGTGTACACAGCATCTCACCTTCTGCCAATTCTAGTTCAAAGGATAAATAAAAAAGCTATGCTATATCCCTCCAATGGGTAATCAACCAGTGCCGAATGTGCTTTATAGAACATCCATTTCAGCTCCATCTCCAGAATTATAGAATTATAACCCTGGATATCATCCTGTATGTTTACTAATGTGAATCGCTCGCCAGGTGAACAATGTACTCAATGCATCACCGCACAGTCTCTCATCACCAGCACCCTACTTGTCAGTCACCTCGCTGACAGTCATAAGATTAAAATAAATGTTACTTTTATAGTGTTCAATTATCTTTTTTATTGTTTTCCAAGACAAGACAATAGCATACAAGCTCACTTGTCAGTGCATTTAAAGGGTAGGTGTATATCCTGTACAGAAAGCAAATAAAAAAGTAAAAAAACACTCTTCTATGAATGCTGAGCTCAATCCATATCTGGGCTCCATTTAATGAAATAAAGGGACAGACGAAAGAGAAGAATGGATCAGGGGAAAAAAAAGAGTAGAGAGAAGAAATCGTACCTCCCAATTGTTAGGAGGAACATTCTCTATATTGGCCTAAATTCTCTGTCCCTGGTTACTATTCTAATCTCCCTCTTTCCTATGTTGTTAACATGTCCTAGTTTATAAAAGGGCTCCAAAACAACAATACTCACAGTGTCTTTAAATTACAATAGATATATTAAGAAATAAGACACATTGCCCTAAATGACATTTTAGTTGCATACTTTGTTTTGGACAGAACACCGTTTGGCTGGGGGATTGAAAAAGGTATGAGAAGACAAGTATGGTGATGCTCATGATTCTTCATTGTCCATTTAAAATGTTGGAAGGTATGGCAGTGTGAGGGGTTTAGTAACTGTACCCACCAAAGGAACAGCCCTAAAACAAGAACTCCGGTGTGCTCTGTCAAGTGGCAGTGGTCTATTTCTTTGTGGTACATTGGGCAGATCTCCATGGTTCATTGGGCAGATGTTAGCTGTTCTGTCTCTCCATAAATGTTACATAGTAAGATAAAACCAAAAAACAGCCACCCAGCATAGAGAGAACAAAGTACAGTAATTGTATAGATAGCATTATTATAGCCAGGGGTCAGCAGCAAGATAAGTGGTATTCATTGAACATCAAACTGGAAGACATTGAAAAGTGAATTGCAAAATTACATGTTTTTCTTGTAAAAAAAAAAAAATATGGATGGGAGAGTTTTATTTGTTGCACTTGGAAAGGGGGAACTGTGTATGATGTGATGTGTCCTTGGAACCGGCCCTGAGAACGCGTCCATATTAAACATATTAAAAGAGGTAGTCTGTGTTTGCGTGTAGTGTGACCACATGTCAGTGTTTTGCCTAAATATATTCTGATATTCTTGCTTGCAGACAGTGGTGTTGCTAAGCGGGTGGTGGGGACTATAGACCTGAATCTTTTTTCCCTGACAGGCTGCAATGATCTCCATGCCTGTGCTGCTTACAGTCCCGGCTAATACTAACTCAGGGGACTGATCATTGAAAGTGCACATCAGCTCGGCAGAAGGGCCTTGGGACCTGGAAAATAAAGAGCTGTCAGCTTTCACTACAGTAGACTTGAGTACTGAAACAGATACCGGACATGGCTCCTGTCTGCCCCCTATCCTGCATGATGACTCAAAAGAAAAAACAGCCAACTCGACGTTAAAGGACCATTATAGGCACCCAGACCACTTCAGCTTAATGAAGTGGTCTGGGTGCCAGGTCCATCTAGGGTTAACACTGCCTGCTGTAAACATAGCAGTTTCATCCAGCCTCTAGTGGCTGTCTCATTGTGATTTTCACAGTGAGAAGACGCCAGCGTCTATAGGAAAGCAATGAGAATGCTTTCCTATGGACTGACAATGCATGCGCGGCTCTTGACGTCGGAAGGAGGAGGAGAGTCCCCAGTGCCAAGGGAGCCTGGTGCTGGAGAAAGGTAAGTGTTTAACCCCTTCCTCCCACGTCAGCCCGGCGGGAGGGGGGCCATGAGGGTGGGGGGGACCTATTAACACTCTAGTGCCAGGAAAACGAGTTTGTTTTCCTGGCACTATAGTGGTTCTTTAAAGTGATGTGCCACACCACCTAAAATATGCAAGAAAAAATGCAGCGCTTAATAATGGCACTTACCCCTCAAAACTGTTTTGGGGGTTGATACCATATATAAATAAAAGAAAGAGAAAACAACAATAGTGTGATATTGCCTCAAATATCACAGCAACACTTGTATTGCAAACTCAAATCTTTAGGATCCTTTTAAAGTGTAGATTCTAAACAGCAGGCTTGTGTACACTTATCAGGTTGCAACCAGACCTTTGCCACTTCACTCCTTGAGAATTGTCAGGCTCACATGTGGAAAGGAAACTCAGATGGAAGAAATATCTGGGTGTAGTATATTAACAGCTACACATGTTTGCTCACCTTGTTTGGAGCCTGTCAATGGAAGCTGACCTTCATTCCATTGAACTATAATATTAATGTACTAAGAGCCTATTTCAACACTTGTTTTTAGCTTGCTTTTGCCTGCATAATGGCTGCCTACAAGGAGCCAGTATCCTTTTTATGTAATGTAAGTATACCTGTGTGCATGTGACTGAGTGTAACTGGGTGTGCCTGTCTGTGTGTGTATATGTATGCCTGTGTCTACCTGTCTGTATGTGCCTTGGTGTATGCCTGTCTGTGTGTGCATTGGTGTACCTATCTGTATATGTCTGTGTGCCTGTGTGTACCTCTGTAGTGTCTGTGCATGCATGTGTCTGCCTATTTTGTGTTTGCCTGTACCTCTGTGTGTATGTATGCCTGTGTCAGTTGGTGCCCACCTGTACATGTGTGTTATAATCTGTGCCTGTATGCCTATATGTGTGTGATTGTCTGTATGTATTTGTGTGTGTGGCTGTAAATAACAGTGAGTATGTATAGAGGTGTGTTAAGTGGTGGTATTTGGGGAAGGGCCAGGTTTGGGACATTTGGAAGGGGTCACCAATTTATTTTTGGGCTCGAATCCTGGTGGTTTTTTGACCCTAGCAACATCCCTGCTTCCAGGGCTGCTTTTGCTAAAAGGATGATCTAGCCAGCACACCTAGCACAGCACTGTGCACAGAGATCAGGGCTTGCCCTTAAAAATGATGTGAGATTATTTGGGAGTGGAAAGGAGAAAAAGAGAGAGAGAGGTAGACTGGTGACTGTGCCTATTTAAGTCTGTCATTGCATGTATATATGTTTCTGTGTGTGCACACACAAAGAGTCAACGTAACTTTAATGTGAGGGCAATATGATAATATCATAATGTGACATATTAAACGATATACATGAGGCACTACATAGAACATGTTAAGTAAGTGTTTTATTGATGACATCCTACTCCTTTGGCATGGGTGTAAAGAATCATTCATGAAGATGATGAACTTTTTGATAATTAGACATCACCAGTACATTTTTCTGTCAAAGTTGACCATCATTACATTGAATTCTAGGACTTGTGTATCATCATTGAGGAGGACCAGAAACGTATACTCTCTATTAATAATATGCTGATAACAAAATGCATTTTTTTAAAATTATTTAAAGATGGCTAAACCATTGAGAGTACTGAGTAACAAGTCTGACAACTTGTCGTAAAACGCAAATTAAGAATATAAAACAGCAATTTCTAGATAAAGATAACAAAAAGGACACTGTTGAGCTGTCATAAAAAAAGGACATGCAGACATTGGAAAATAACCAATATTGATGTAGTGACAGGACTATTTGTAGACAAACATTTAACCTTTATCAAAAAGGCGATTTTTACTGATGGGCCAACTTTGCAAAGAGGTTGGCTTTTGTCACATTCTTTTACTCAGACAGTAGTTTAAGCTTGCTATAGGCTCCTGTGGGAGCCGTCATGTTGTATGGTTTTCCAATCAAATCCACCTAAACACCACCTGCATGTGACCAGCCCAACTTTCTTCATGATTATCAATACGCTGTGAATGGTCCACCCTGATCTGGTTGCAGTATGAATGGAAATGTGAGCAAGTGCCACTCCACATTGTGAATATTGACTAGTTTTAGCACAGTCTTCAGGCTAATAATTCATTAATTACGGGAGCGAATACAGGAGCACAGATCATCAATAAGAACTGCATATTGTGATGGAAAATCTGATCCGAGCTTTTGCAGCAAGTAACCACCTTCCACTTTTCCTGCAATACAGAGATTGATAAATCAGAGAGAGGAGTAGACTGTGACCTGGAACTTCTCCATTGAGAAGCATATTGGATTTATATCCTGGACACCCGGGGTTTAAATAAAATGAATCTGTTACATTGCTATTTGCTAACTCTACATTGTTTTCCTGGAACACTAATGAACCCTAATATAAGTATTTTATTTTTTCAGTATATATACAAAAGGTATGAGTGCCCTGCTAAGTGTTGCTTCTCTAACTCGCTTCATTATTTTGTATTAAGTTTACTGTTTTGACGGTATGCCCAGAATACAGTTTATAACTAGCGTTGCTTAATTTATAATTCTTTAAGGAAACTCAGTAACAAGCTAATTAGTTTATACAATTATTATTTATGCTACCTCGCTTGTTTCTTCTTTTTTTTGCAGTATTTCTTTTTATGCAATTATTTTGTCTGTAACTTTATTTCTTTTTATTTATAATAATATACTTTTTAGATATTTGAAGCACTTTAATTGTATTTGTCTATTATTTTTATATATCCCTTCCTTAATTAACATGCAGAGCAGGATTAACCATACGGGCCCAGGGATTAGATGGTACCCGTCCGAGCACCATGAATGTGTTTGACTACATTTACTGTCCCTATGTGAAGAATGAAAGAGATTCAGAAAGTCCCTGTGACAGCTGAAATGCTGACTGAACTTAGTGATGAAAACCTTTTTTTTGTTAAGAACATTGCAATATGTAGTGGTACACTTGTTTGGACTAAAGGAACATGTTTTCAAAGAGAAGTTCATCTTCTAATATTTGCAGTTAGCATAATAAAATGAATTACTGTATACTGCAAAATCCGTGTTATTTTGACTTCAAGTTGATCTGTAGCTCAACCCTCTATATGCCATTGCTAGCACTGTGTCAGTGCTACAACCCACCATTTAGGAAGGGCAAGGGACCTGCAATAGGTAATCTCATAGACATAGAATACGTAGACGCCGCATTCTGTGCTGAGCGGCTAGGAATGCGGGCGCCATCTTGGACTGGTCGCCGCTCTACTGAAGCTATTGAAGAACCCTTAGAAAGTCCATCTCACAAAAGGTAAGTGAAGGACTTGGGGCACTTAATATCCCTACCCCTTAATACCCCTACCCATAGTCCTCAATACCTCTACCCCTAGTCCTCAATACCCCTACCCCTTAATACCCATAGTCCTACCCCTTAATACACCTACCCATAGTCCTCAATGCTGGCTTCATTGTTTAGATCAGGGGTGCCCAAAAGGTATATAATCAGATGTTGTAGAACTACAACTCCCATGATGCTTTGTATGCCTTTAGAATGAAAAACATCTTGGAAGTTTGTCTATTTAAAACATCTGGGGATCTAAGTTTTGGTCACCCCAGGTTCAGATCGTGAGCCCGTTTGGGGAGGGCGCTATTCACCTACTGTTCTCGTAAGTCATACATGTTTTGTTAGCATTAAATGTTTATCTGTTTTCCTATTGTTCAGCACTGCAGAATATGTTGGCGCTATATAATTGTAGTTCAGCCTGCTACTCACATATATATGTGGACCACAGGTCTTGTGTTCAGTCAAGATGTATGGGAGGTTCATTCTCACATTCTAAAATGCTTTTATTACCGGTCAGCATGCACTTGCACATTACTCTAATTTTTATTGCGGTTGAGCTATGCTGATGCACTCATATACACTGCATTACTGTAAATTTTATTGCCGTGGACCTCTGTAATACACTCCACACATTACTGTAAGTTTTATTGTCGTGTAGCTATGTTATACACTCATAAACATCTTACATTAATGTGAGTTTTATTGTTTTAGAGCCTGGTTGCCCAAGAGGTAGAACCCCAGATGTTTTAAAACCACAGCTTTCATAATGCTTTGTCATTCTAAAGGCATGAAAAGCATCATGGGAGTTGTAGTTCTACAACATCTGGGGATCTACCTTCTGGGCACTGCTGTGTTAGAGCTTTGTGATAGGAATAGCACATACACCCAAAAAATAAAAATGCAACTTTAAATAGTACAAGGTTACTTAAATTCACTAGTCTTAGCACACAAATATGGGGATCTGGTTACACCATGTAGCCCACCACTATGCCACAGTACCCCAATATCAATGTGGCTTATGGGACACTAATTTTAAAATGGGAGATAAACATGTTAACAATACTCACTGCTTAGACTGCTGTCCTAAAAAATTTATGCTTTCCTGTGGTCAAAATAGAGTCAAGAGGCAGAGTGGTGGACCATACGGTGTACCCAAATCCTCATAATTGTTTGCTAAAATAAGTGATTTTTAGTAACCTTTTGTATATTTTGTAGTCTTTGCAGGAACACCTCTGCTGAGAAATGCATATTCTGTATGTTCTTCCATTGCAGTTAGCATGTTAATTTCCCAAGTTCTAATTAGTTATAATTAGTGTAAGACCCACCAATAAATGGGATATAATTAAATAGGCACATTGGCGGAAAAGAGACATACATACATCAAATTCAGCCTTTCTCAAATCTGTTTTGCTGTTAATCCAAAAGAAGGCAAAACAATCCAGTTCGAAGCACATTAAATTTTGCAACAAACTAGGAATAAAATTATTCTTGACCCCAGAATGGCAGTCAGAAATCTCCTTGGATCAAGAAGCTATTACCCCACTAATTAAAATTATATCCATGTATATTATGTTTTTGCAAGATAGTTACATATTTACATAGCGGTGGGCTTAACACAATATAGCCAGAATGGCCATAATTGCTTGCTAAGATAGTGATTATTAGTAGCCTTAGATTTATATCAGTATTTTGTGTGTCTGTGTGCTGTTCCTTAACCCCTTAAGGACTGGACTGTTTTTGCGATGTTGTACCTTTGCGACCAGGCATCTTTTTACACTTTTGTGGTGTTTGTGTTTAGCTATAATTTTCCGCTGTTCCCATACAAATTATATATATTTTTTTTCAGGACAAAAAGGGCTTTCTTTACATACCATTATTTATATAATCTCATGTAATTTAATTTTAAAAAAAATAAAAAATATGATGGAAAATTGAAAAAAATACATGTTTTTTTACTTTTACCTGAAAAATCTTTTACTCATCTACAAAAGCGAATAAAAAAAACTGCTAAATAGATTTAAAATTTTGTCCTGAGTTTTAAAATACCCAGTTTTTACATGCTTTTTTGCAATTTTTTTTGCATGTTATAGGGCTATAAGTACAAGTAGGATATTGCGGTTTCAAAACATACATTTTTAAAATGTATCAATAGTGACATTGTAACACTATTATCTGTCATAAATCTCTGAATAACACCCCACATGTACATATTTTTTTTAAAGTAGACAACCCAGGGTGTTCAATATGGGATATGTCCAGACTTTTTTAGTAGCCACTTAGTCGCAAACACTGGCCAAATTTAGCGTTCATATTTGTTTGTGTGTGAAAAAAGTAAAAAACTAAATTGAACGCTCCAGTGTTTGTGACTAAGTGGTTACTAAAAAGGACTGGACATACCCCATTTGCAATACCTTGGGTTGTCTTCTTTTGCAAATGGTATGCCATCATGGGGGTAATTCTCATTCCTGGGCTACCATACGCTCTCAAAGGCAACGTAACCAACCTGGCCATTTTCAATGAAAAAATATTTGACCCATATATTTGACCCTGTAGCTTTCAAAAACGCTATAAAACCTGTACATGGGGGGTACTGTTATACTCAGGAGACTTTGCTGAACACAAATATATGTGTTTCAAAACAGGAAAATGTATTACAACAATTATATCATCAGTAAAAGTGCTGTTTGTGTGTGAAAAATTAAAATAAAGTCACTTTCACTGACAATATCATCGCTGTATGTTTTACTGTTTTGCATCACTATAATTTGTGTTCAGCGAAGTCTCCTGAGTAAAACAGTACCCCCCATGTACAGGTTTTAGGGTGTCATAGAACGTTACAGGGTAAAACACAGTGCTAGCAAATTAAATTCTCTGGACTTTCGACCTGGGTTGGCAGACAGGAGGTCCCTCAAATTGCAATCAATAAAATTACTTAATTATGTAAAAATATTACATAAATACGCATGTAGAATTCAAATATATATGCATATTTATATATTTGAAGTCTACGTGTATATTTATATAATTATTTATGTAATTTTGTATATGGATATATATATATTTTGTATTATTTGTATTTATTTATATACACATAGATATATATACAATTTCATTCTGAGTGTATTTTGATATAAATATATATATATATATTAATATCAAAATACGGTTAGAATAAAATTTCATATAAATATATAATTTATTTTAGAAATTTTATTATTATTTTAAAAAATTTTTATTTAATTTAAATGACTAATTATTTGTATTTTATAATAATCTATATATACAATATATATAGTTATTATATATTATATATATATACATGTGTAATTTAATTATAAGTGTATTTTTATATTAATATATGTACATATTAATATAAAAATACACTTAGTATGACATTATATATATGATATATAGACATATATTATGTAGATATATGTCTATATATCATATATATATATATATATATATATATATATATATATATACACATATATAATTATTACTTTTTTTTAACATTAACCTTTAAAAAAAATTTATGATTTTACACTAGCAGGGAGACTGCCTGTCAGCACAGACAGTCCCCCTGCAGGCAGACACATGGACACCTATTGTGACCATGTGAACGATCTGTTGAGCGATCACATGGCCCCAGGAGTCCTAATTCACTGTGGGGAGACTGTCTGGGCTGCAGGCAGTCTCCCCACACCGGGGGCACCGCCAATCGCCTCCAGGGGAACGACGGCGATCGGATAAGTACATTACACCATTAGGATGGTTCAGGACCTTCAGCGGTCAGCAATGCAAAAATGCTGATGACGGTCCTGAACTGTCCTCGGTCCTTAAGGGGTTAATCTGTATTTTGTACAAAGTCGTGTAAAACACCATTTCCATTCTTTTTGTTGCTATCTGTAAGAAGGCCTACAGAGAGGTCCCAGTGATTCCAAAGCAGACAGTGAATCATGAATGAATGTTGTCTATTGTATGCTTTTCAATGGTGACACCCAGTGACAGCTGACAAACAGCACATATCATTCATCATTATTCATGCTTCACACGGCGTAGACTAACTGCCTCAATCAGCTTGGGACATCCTCTTTACTTTCAGTAGCATTCATGGTGTCTGCTGATTTTAGCGGCCGTAGCATACAGAAAAATGTAAACTTTCAGGATGACAGAAAGTTTAGGCCCAATCCTGCAAAAAGATAAACCATAAAACAGGGTAATCCCTTTTTAACGGTGAGCCGTCAGCAAATGTCCCCATTCCTATTTATTAACTAAGCCTTGAGGCACAGTAGGGGATATGTATAAAGAATTACAAATGAACAAGGACTGTCATCAGTAAACACCAGACTCAGAGCTAACTATATGTAATGCCCGCACCTATCCAAATATCCCATCTGACCCAGGGCTGTCTTAACGCTTGGGAACGCTGGGCAGTTGCCTGGGGGCCCCATGAGCAAAGGGGCCCCATAGGCTTGCCAGCTTTTCAGTATATTATTCTGGAGATTTATTCAGAACCTTCAAACCCTTTTTTACATGGATTAATTACCCGAGTATCAGCTGTTATCTGTACATGCAATCTTGCTGTTGCAAATACATATCTCGACCTTGACGAAAACAATGTACACTTGCTAATTGTACAAAAGCAAGACAAAATCAACACACATAATTTTTTTTCTAATATTTTGAACATTCCATGCCAGTTTCCTCCCCCTGCTACCTACTAAACATTTGTGTTGATTAATCCTTGCTGTACAGTTTTTTTTTTCATGTTTAAAAACTGATATTGTTGTTGATGCCAATAAATATAAGCTTCATTTTATCAATAATTTACATTTTCTTTCCTGTGAGTGGTTGTGTAGGCAGGGACCCAGTGCACTACTTTTCCCGGGGGCCTATAAGGCTGTTAAGACGACCCTGATTTGACCGCTACTAAATAGCAAACCTTACCCAATTTAATTTTAGGCTTGTGTCCCAGTTCCTCTTTTCCAGGCCTTCTTTCCCTCTAATACAGCACTGTCATTTTAGCATCCATTTTATTTACATAACCCTTTTATCATTTCAGCCATTTCATTTGTTCCTGTTCTATTATCTCACTCATTCCAGTTCACTTTCTATCATTCTTTGTGCCGTGTCTCTCTCAGCCCTACTCCTGTCAAAAACAGCCAATTAATAGACATCTTTTTCTTCTACCTTTTCCTAGATCTTTATAGTTCCCAGACAGGTACAGGAGTAATACCAATGCACATACCAACAATTACTCAATATGCCATATATCTGTGTCCAGACATAATCAGACTTTGATGAAATAAAGTTCCAACTGTTAAAAAGCAAACAGACAAAAAAAAAAAAAAATAACCATTTTTAAAGACCAATTCCAGGACAATATTGTAAAAAAAATGATCCAAGTGGTAGTGTCACTTTAAGAATTACTGCTTTATGAGTGAAACAGGCCAGGAATTAATCGACTATTGCACTTTAAACATTGCTATGTATAAATTATTAAAGGGACACTATAGTCACCTGAACAACTACAGCTTAATGTAGTTGTTCAGGTGAGATCTATAGCTCCCTGCAGGCAATCTAATGTAAACACTGTATTTTCAGAGAAAATACAGTGTTTACATTGATTGATAGGAATACCTCCAGTGGCCGTCATTCAGATGGCCACCAGAGGGACTTCCTATCATGTAGGGCTCTAAAAAGGCCTTGTACGCGTCATTAAAATACGTCTGACGTGTGCAGGAGAGAGAAGGCACTGTGTGCACGCCTTCTCTCTCCTGCCTGTCAGCAGAGGAGAGGGGGCGGGCAAAGACCGCGAGCTGAGCTGTCAGTCAGCATGAATGCCGCCCTATGAAGTATGTGCACATGTGCGGCAAAACCCCACATGGGCACAAGGGAGCAATGAAGCATCTGATTGCTTCCTGCTCGTGCCCACCTATTTCGTCATTTTTCTCAGATTTGTATTTTATTATTTCTTCAATATGTGGTCAGGGGTACAGAAGGAAAAAGGGTATGTTAGCGGGGGGATACAAGGTTTCAGCATTTGACATAACCATCACATCCACAGAATTTTGCGGAACCTGAGGGAATACATGGGGGGATTGGTACATGCATGCATTTCGTCATAGTAAATTAGGTATGCGCGTAAGCTGTTTAATTGTTAGATTGTGTACACTGTCGCTAAAGCGTCCATGTGGTCTGGCTCTTAAGTGAGAGCCGTGCCAGGGAATCCTCCCGTAACCAAGGTTGTGTGCATGAGTGGTCTGCTCAGCCGACGTAGTTATTATTGTAGGCTGTACAGCCTGTGGTGGTTCTTGCGCTACGTAGTCCCAGGTATGCGGGTTAGGAGGTGCCGGAGTTATGCCTCATTTTTGATGAGTATGTTGGTGTATAAGTGGGTAGCCCCAGTGATAGGGCGAAAACTTGGTAAGGGATGGGGGGGGGCTGGTTAAGCACAGGGGGGTGAGGGAGGGGAAGGGGAGTGGTAGAGAGTACTGGTGGAGTGTGGTGCAAGCATTGTTTGTGCACTGTATGAGTCTTGCCCTCATCGGAGAACAGGGTCTTACCTGGGTACGCCTCCCTTTTCGTTATTTCGTCATTTTTTACGAAATAGGGGGCGCGGCTTCACGAGGCTCCCGGCGCTGGAACCAGGTGAGTAAAATCCTCTGCCTGGAGAGTCCCTTTAACATCAATAACGATATGATGGTAGCATAATTGGTGACACGTGAACTATATGGTATATATTAAAATCATTTATGTATTGTGATTTTACTTTCCATGTATGTAAAGCTTAATTTTTTGGAAAGGTTTTTGTTAGACAAGAGCAGACAATTTTTTTATTCAATTGTATACATTGGGATACAATGACAAGTTAACCACAGTTCTGGTAGCCATCAACACTCTTATATCTACCCTGTCTCCATTGTCACAGCCTGACCAATAATAACCTATTTGTAACAACAACAAAAAAAACCTTCTGTCTACTCCAGCTGTCTCGAAATTTCTTCCAGCCTATTGTTTTCTGTTTCTCAGCCCTTCTATTCAATCATTTTTTCTGCTTCCTTTTTTGATCATCAAGCAGCCTAAACCCACTTTACATGAACTCCCCCCCCCACTTATCAATTTTGTTTATTGTGGGTCTTTCTGACATATTTGGTCCAGGTTGTTTGGTTGCTATCCCCCTCAGTGCCCTTCTATTGTGTTTTTATACCGCACCTCCTCTAGGCTGTAAGCTCGTTTGAGCAGGGTCCTAATCAACCTATTGTTCATGTTACATTTTGCAATTGTCTGATTTATTGTAATATTTCCACCTGCTATAATATTGTAAATTGCTGCAGAATAGGTTGGCACTGTATAAATGCCAACAATAATAATAATGTAGTAAAGCTATTAGCACATATATTTATATTTTACTAAAACATATAATATAAATGCCAGAAATTTGTAGTATTCTGGTGTTCTGGAAAGTAGCTGGAGACCAAATGCCTACTGTTAATTTTCAAGGTATGTAGCCCATGGAGCTGCGCAGCTAAGGGGAGTGGGCCTTGACTGGTGTATAGTCGCCATATGGGCAGTCGGAACCTTGGACAACCAACCCACATACCTATCCCCAATAACACGCTGACACTAGGAATATGGGAAAAATTGTCCACAGCTTTATTAACAAACAGAAACGATACTAATAATTTAACATATATATATAACACATGGGTCATTGCCCCCCATCCTCCGCCCTTGCATCTATACCTTCATTAAATATCAGGGCAATGACCCAACATAAGCAACACATAAATATATATAAATAACACTTTAACTTTACTCCAACATGAACCGATTTGAATGCAACCATAAGTAACCACGGTAGGGGTATACCCAGATACCCCTACCCCACCAGGTTCTGAGCCACCTCCAGGACTCGAAACCCACCATCGACCAGTGACCACAATTCTTCATGTTCCTCACGTTCCTCATGGAGAGCCTATTTTTCCTTCCCTAGCTCTCTATCCCGCCACAAGCTCGGACCTTGACCCCTCAAGCCGACCGAGCTCCGCCACCCCGAAGAAAGAGAGCCCTCTGCATCCCCTCCTGCAAACCCAAGTTCAGCAAATCCAGACCCACCGCTGAAAGATGAACACCGTCCGTGTGGTAATAACCCGGCAGCCCGCCTTCCAATTCTACGTGCCTCACTACCACGCCCCCCAATTTCCTCACGAAGCTTGCCATCAAGCTGTTAACTTTTCCCCTGCATCTATCGATGGCCACTGGGTCCCTCGCGTGTCGCCACCGACGCCTCGGAACGATCTCAGACCACACCAGCATCACCCCGGGAAGCAGATCGAACAACCTGTTCAGGTCCTGCTTCATCCATTTAACCAACCGACGTTGCGGGATGAGGCCCAGGTCATTGCCCCCGGCGTGCAGAACTAGCATATCTGGCCTCGCCCCGCCTGCTACCATCCGAATTATTGCCCCAGCCAAACCCCTTAAAGCCCAACCATCGCACTGTTAGGAGGTCTTTCGGGAAGCCCAGCTGTTGGCCCTGGGCTCGAGCTGCAGCTCTCCGTCCGGCCCAAACGATGAAGGAATGGCCCACGATCCATGCGACACAACCTGGGGAAGAAGGGAAACAACGTAAACACCCATACCCATACCGGGGCCCACCCCCCGACCGATACAGCCCGCATCACTGATCCAACAAACCCATGCGCACATACGTGCGGAACCGAGCGGATTCCCATCTCCCAATCCTTTTGACTAACTCGTCCCCCATGCCCAGACGCGCCCTCAGTGGCCGCCCCTATGCGAAAGGAATGCGTCCCGTAGGCAGCAGCATTCAACCCCAACGCCCCCAGACCCAATCGGAACACCTTAGTAAATTGGAAACGGGAGAGCGAGGAGCCATCGGCATGAACCAATAAAGACCCCCCGACTGCCGGTCTCAGTTCCAAGAACCGAGCCACAGCCGCAACTGGGCACAGTGATGACCCAGGCAGGGGGCCCAGCGTCACATCCCGGCCTTTTCCCATGACGTCCGTTTTGGATGTAGCCAGGTATACCACCAGGTTCCCAGCGATCATGCGAACACCGGATAACTGCAGACCCCCCGACCCCGACCGCGTGGCGCTCACCAATTCCCCTAACCGAAATGCACCAAAGAAGGCCAAGAGAAAGGCTGTCCTGAACAGGGCTACCTCAAACCCGTCAAAGCAGATTCCGGGAAGCACGTGGAGTAAATTCCCAAGCACCCGAACCGAGACCGGACGCCTAGCATCCGGTACCCTCCGACCCCTCCGATACCCCTTGAGAGCCTGCCTAATGACAAACGCTTTCGTGAGGTCCTCCCAACCGTGGAATTTGAACCAAAAGGCCATCGCCGCCATGGTCCTATCAACCATTGCTGGGGACACACCTTTTGCCAGCAATTGAAAAATGAACCACAGGAAGGCGTCCTGCGACGATTCCACCTGTGGCCCCTGGCCCAGCCCCTCCCAGGAACGTTCCCAGGCACCCCAAACCTTACTGTATGCGGTCCATGTGGCAGGTGCCAGCGAAGCCCTCACAAGTCCCCCAAGCATGATGCTCCGAGCTGCCACATCTCGTCCGGGCACGCCTGCCCGGTCTCCTGAGCCTCCGGAGCCGCCAACCGAAACCGGGACCACTGAAAACGAGACAGAGCATCAGCCACCTCGTTCAAATACCCGGGCACGTGACGCGCGCGAAAAACTACATTAAGGGACATGCAAAGCAAAACAAAACGTCGCAATAGTGTCACCACCGGTTTGGATGCTGCCGACTGGTTATTGACGGCATGCACCACCGACATATTGTCAGAGAAGAAGACTACTTTGCGGTCCCGAAGACAATCCCCCCACAGGGCCAATGCCACTACCAATGGGAACAGCTCCAGAAAAGCCAAGTTCCGTATGAGGGGACTTCGTCCCCACGCTTCCGGCCACTTCTGAGCACACCATCTCCCCTTGAAGTAGGCCCCGAAACCCACGCTACCCGATGCGTCGGTGAACAGCTCCAATTCGGCCGTAGACACACCCTCCTGACGGAAGAACACCGTCCCGTTAAAGTCTTGCAAAAATACCTTCCAGACGTCCAGGTCAGCCCTCATTGAGGAAGAGACCCGAACGAAATGGTGTGGAGAACCGACCCCCGCCGTGGCTGCCGACAGGCTGCGGCTAAACACCCTACCCATGGGTATCACCCTGCAGGCAAAGTTGAGCATCCCAATCAACGATTGTAGCTGCCGCAGGGTCACCTTACGCGCCCGCTGCACCGCGGCCACCGTACTGCGCAGTCCGCACAACTTAGTCAGAGGCAGCCGACATTCCCCACGCACAGAATCTATCTCTAAACCCAGAAAGCTGAGACACTCGGTCGGGCCCTCAGTCTTGTCCGCCGCCAACGGCACCCCGAAGTGGCCTGCCACCCACTCCACTGTCCGCAACAGGTGCCGACAGGCGGGAGAACCCGCCGGCCCTACGCAGAGAAAGTCATCTAAATAATGCACCACTGCGTCGTTCCCCGACTCCATCCGCACCACCCATTCGAGAAAGGTACTGAACTTCTCAAAATAGGAGCACGAAATGGAGCAGCCCATCGGGAGACATAAGTCGACGAAGAAGCCCCCCTCGAAGAAGCACCCCAGTAGGTGGTGACAAGCCGGATGAACCGGAAGCAAGCGAAAAGCAGCTTCGATATCCACCTTGGCCAGTAAAGCCCCACGCCCGGCCCTCTTAACCAGCTCGACCGCCTGGTCGAATGATGCATAAGAGACCGAGCACAATTCCCCATCGATATCGTCATTCACCGACGCTCCCCTAGGATAGGACAGGTGATGAATGAGCCGAAACTTCCCGATCTCCTTCTTGGGAACCACCCCTAATGGTGATACCCTAAGGCCCTCAATCGGCGGCGCTGAGAATGGACCTGCCATCCTGCCCAACCGCACCTCCTTACTAAGCTTCTCCCGGACCACATCCGGAAATTCCCTTACCGATTTTAGATTACGCGTACACAACGAACCCTCCCTCGCTCGGAAGGGGATGAAAAACCCCTGTCCAAACCCCGACCTAAGCAGTTCTGCGTCCCCTGCATTACCGTAGCGGCTTAGCCAGGGTTCCATCGCGTCGAGCCTCACCGGGGTTCGGCCCCGGGGCAGCAGCTGTCCCACTTCCCCCGGGCGCTGGAAGAGCTCCGGCTCCGCCCGACTTACCTTTCTTATAGCATCTCTGGAGCCCGTGAGTCCCACCGCAGCCCGCGCATTCATGCTTGAAGCGGCAGGCCGCCCCCCACTTGCACTGACCTTCGTTGAACGACCAGCATAAGCCCTTCTGCAAGGCGGCCGACGAGGCGGACTGTCCCTTTGCGCCAGCCGCGTGCTGAAAGGGCTGTGCCTTCTGCGCCATCATCAGCTTCATCCACAGGGGCAGGTCCATTTGGTCCCACCTCATCCCAGGATTGGCCGCCAAGCGTTGCCGGAACTGCTCGTCGTACCGCCACCAGGCCAGCCCGCCATAGGTGCGATACGCTTCCCAGATCCCATCTAAGTAACAGAATAGGGAAGAGCAAGAACTCGGCGATTTCTCCCCTATCACACTGGCTAGGACGCAGAAGGCCCTCAGCCAGTTCCCGAAGGACTTCGGTATCTTTCGATACCGCTTCCGTTTTTCCTCCTCCTCCTTCTTTTCGTCCTTCTTATCCTCCTCCTTGAGGTCAATAAAGTCCTCCAGAGGAAGAAGGGAGAATATCTCACAGAACTCCCCCTTCCAAATTTTTTCTTTCGCCTCCTGCTTGAGGTGCACCCCCAGCGGGCCCGCAAATGACACGTACGCATGCTGCCTGGCCGCGTCCGACACTCCTCCCGACAATTCCGCCCGTTCGCACCCCACCTCCCCCGGGCTGGACTCCACACCCGCCTCACCGCTGGGCGCGGCTACCACGGAAGTCCCGCTAGCATGCCCCACCTCGCCGGACCCTCGCGTCCAAACCTGACCTACATCGCCCGAAGTGCCACCCTCCGCCCCCAATGAGTGGAGCAGTGACTGAAGTGTTTGAACTAGTGTATTGGACCCAAGGGGGCCTCTGGACTCACCGGCCAAGCCCCTCGATCCGTCCGTACCCGGGGCTGCATTGTCAACCACTGCGTGACTTGGATGCGCAACATCCGCCGACGTCCCGCCAACCAGGGAGCCCACCTGGTGCCTCGATAACGTGGAAGACGAACGGCTCGGAGACCTGAAATGAGGAGAAGACATCCTGGGCAGGGGGTAGTGCTCTCCGGCTCCCCTCCCGTCCCGACCCAGGGAGCGCCTGCCTGCTACCAAGGCCTCCCGCCGTGCACCACTCTCCCGCTGCCCCCCGTGAGCCCGCTCCCCCCCGCCCCGGGGACTCCGACTCCTACCCTCAGCCCTCGTCGCCCTCTCCTGCCGCCCCCGCCCTAATGACCCTGACCTGCCTTCTACCGAACTTCCCGAGGGAGAACGCCTGCGCCGAGCCCCCCTTTTTTCCCGCGCCCTAAGGGACCTCACGTCCCTCACAGGTGAAGAACCAACGCTGCTAGAGTCCGACCCGGAGCTGTCACCAGGCCCCCCACCTTCCGACCCACTAGACCCGGCCTCTGGACCCGCATAGCCCCCCCCAGCCCCAGCGCCTCCCCGCCTCTGGAAGTGGCCCCCTGACACCCCCCGCCCCCTACGCTTCACCGCCCTCTTACCAACCCCCCCCTTTCCAACTACCGCCCCTACCTCCCTCACCCGACCCGCTGACCCCCCAGGCACCCCCAGGGACCCCCCCGGTGCCCCCATCAGCCCTACCACAGAGCCCCCCCCACTCCCCCCCTCACTAGGGCCCTGAGAGCTACCCTGGGTCCCCCCAGAAGGTCCCCCCCCAGCCACCTGAGCCCCACTCCCCCCCCCTTTAGCCCCAGGCACACTACCCCCAGGCTGCACCCCCAGGTTGGGCCCCACGCCAAGGGGACCCCCAAGGGGGCCCCCTGCACTTGCCTGCTCCGTCCTGGGCCTGGTCCGCGCCTTCCTGGCCCGCTCTCCACCGTCCGCCGCTCCGACCGCCTGGACAACTCGCCCGGCCTGCCTGCTCGCTTCCCGGCAGGGCCGCCGCATCGCCGGTGCGTCCGCCGGGCCCGGCGCCGCCCCAACCAGTCCAGGGGGCGCGCCGTCTGATGCCAGGGCCGCAGCCCGCCGGGAGCCCGCCTGCCGAGGCCCTGGCCGGCCGCCGGGAGGCGATGCCTCGACCGCGCGGCCTCCAGGCCTGCCGCGGCCTTCCTCCCCAGCCGCCGGACCGCCAAGGGAAGGAGTCACGGGCCCCGCGCCCGGGCTCAAGCGCCGTGGTGGCCTCCTGGCCCGCGCCGGGCGACCGCCGCCGCCATCTGCCGCTGCTAACAGGGGGCCCAGATGCATCTTCGCCCAGCCTGGGCCCTGTTGCCGCGCCGCCGTCCGGATCCCGTCCAGGAGCCGCTCCACCTCTTCCATGGCCCTGCAGAGGAGACAAAAAGAAAAGCCTACCTAGCAGGTCAGTGAACCAAGAGGCAACACAAACACAGCTAGGTAGAAATTAATGTGCACATTTTTTAAAATGGCTGCCTAATAAATAGCCAGCCCCCATCCCATAATCCCACAGTCCTGCTTGGTCCCTCCTATGCCCGCCTCCTAACCCCTGTCAAGGCCCTTTTCCGCTAAGCTGCGCTCTGGCTACATGGGGCTACATGACATTGCTAGGAGACAGGAATAGAAGGGGTGTGATGTAAGGGGCGGGATAGAATAGCTGCAGGTGGGGTTTTGGGTTAGAGGAGTATATATAGTTGCCATTTTAAATCAGTGGCCATCTTAATTAATCCTCACTTACCTGTTTTGTCCCACCCTCCCTCCCTTATTTGGTCTATAGCTCCCATTTGGTCACGGCGGCGGGGGATGGATAGAGAAGTTGGGGTGTAGGTGGTTTGTCCTGATGTAAAATAGTTTGGCTCGCTAAGAATAGTTAGGTTTATATATGCTGTAAGCACGGTGCTTTATCTTTGTGTTTGGATATGATGCTTGTATCACACAGCTATGTTACATTGCTGCCAGCCACCCCATGTTTGTCTTATTAAGAGTTTATAAGTATGTAGGGGCAGCACCCCTTCCTGTCTCAACAGAGAAATTTGCCTTTTAGCTGATACTGGCACGGTGATTTGTATGTGTTATAGCCCTATTTAGGGTTCATAAGTATGCAGGGGTTTATAGAACACCCCATTCATGTCTCATTAGAGATGTTTACACTTTGTCTCATACCAGCAAAGTTTATTGTGTGTAGAAACCCTATAAATGGTTAAATGTGAAAGGGTTTATAAAACACCCCTTCCTGTCTCATTGGAGATTCTTGGCTGATATCAGCAAATCTAATGGCTAGAGTAGGACTCACCTTTTGGGGCTTGCCTTGACGTGGCAGGTAAGCTTATATTCAAATGTCCATTGGAATAAAACTAAAGAACCTCCATTTTGTTTAGCTGTACATAGGGATTTAGGCCAGAGCGCAGCTAACATTCTCTTTGTTTTTAGAAGAGTATTTGTATGTCCGAGCTCGTCGGTAGCTCTGAACCTGGTGTGTGTAGGGTGTATCTGACAAAGAATGTAGAGATTGACTAAAGCTCCCCCATTTGTCAACTTTGGGTTATACATAAGGAAAAGTAGTCCCTAGTTTCACTTATATATAACTTTACAGATAAACATGATTAAAAAAAACACAGGTCACCCAAGGGGGGGATTTTAGTTATTTTAGGTACCTAAAAAAATTTAAAGATGACAGAGCCACTTTAACTTTATGTTGCTTGTGAAGTTATACCCTAAGGGGGCGGAGCCAAGCCGTTGAACTGAATGGCTGCATGTCGGAACAGCTCGGCACCAACAAGCCACTATAACGGCAAAACGGCAAGACCAAGAAATCTAAGCCAGACAAGCCCAGCACAAGCAAAAATATAGGGGACCTCTGGCGACAGGCCCAAAGAGCAGAGGAAGCAAAGATGGCCGCCTATGCAGACCTCGCCTCCGACATATCGGATGATTTCTCGGACAGGGCAGCGGAGGAGCAGGGACTAACACTGACGCAGCAACAAGCAAAAACGGATCTGAGGCTCTCTGCGGCCGAAGATCACAGGAGAAGCCTAAACCTCAAAGTCAGGGGGATCGCTGAAAATACGGCAGAGGCAGAGTTACCTCACCTGGTACGCAGACTGCTCCAAGCGCTCTTACCGCCCAAACAAGCGAAAGCGGTGGAGATCGAGCGGATGTTTCGCCTACCCAAACCGGCTAAGGCCCCGGCGGATGCGCCACGAGACCTGATCATGCGGTTCCAGAGGAGCAAAGACAAAACCGCAGTCCTCAACGCGGTGTGCAACCACTCTCCATACTCCTTCGAGAACATGGCGCTCTCTTTCTACGCAGACCTATCGGGGAACACACTTGCATGGCGCAGCTCTCTCCAGCCCTTCACGGCCCTATTAAGAGTGAACAACATCCTGTATAGATGGAGATCATCCCGCACACTGCAGGTATAATATGGAGACATCACACACTCAGTCCACGACATACAGGGAGCAACGGGACTGTTGCCGGTGTTGGGGCTCCCAGGGGACTCAATGACTAACGGTGGGTCAATGGCTACCACCCACACCTGGAACCCAGCTAATGCCCATCCATTCATTCCATGGGAACCTAGGAGGGATCCCCAGACACCAAACGGCATCTGAGACACCTCAGACAGCTGGCAATGATACCCCGTCCTCTTACCCTGTGGATCCGACACCAGATATGGACACTGGGACTAAAGGATATCACACCACGCAGCCTCACGGAGCTGAATAAAATGGCAGGACTACCCTAAGCTCGATGGAGCTAAAGAGTTATGATTACTTTACGTTTTTCCCTCCCGTTAACTTTCCTTACCACACTCAGCACAATACAAAGGGATGCCCCCACATGAACAACCCACTCTTGAATTGACCGACAGACCGAGTCACCCATAACCCTTCACACTCCCCCCACACCCTCAGGAGAACGTGAAAGCACAGTACTCCTACCCACATAACGCCCAAGACAGACCGGATGGCTCTGGGCATCAGACACACATATTCTCCTCGGCAGACCAATATGTTTAATGCTGCAGCATATACCATGTAGATGTACCAGCATTATATTATAGCTTAAAGGACCACTATAGTGCCAGGAAAACATACTCATTTCCCTCCCGCCCGGCTCTGGAAGGGGGAAAGGTGTTTAAACTTACCTTTTTCCAGCGCTGGGCAGGGAGCTCTCCTCCTTCTCTCCTCCTCCGATCCTTCTCCTGGGCTGAATGCGCACGCGCGGCAAGCGCAGCGCGCGCATTCAGCCAGTCGCATAGGAAAGCATTTATAATGCTTTCCTATGGACGCTGGCGTGCTCTCACTGTGAAAATCACAGTGAGAAGCACGCAAGCGCCTCTAGTGGCTGTCAATGAGACAGCCTCTAAAGGATTAGGGGGAAGGCTTAACCCATTAATAAACATAGCAGCTTCTCTGAAACTGCTATGTTTATGAAAAAATGGGTTAACCCTAGAAGGACCTGGCACCCAGACCACTTCATTAAGCTGAAGTGGTCTGGGTGCCTAGAGTGGTCCTTTAACCCAGGCCAACATAGGTACATCAAACACCTAGCTACTGACAGCATCATTTTGATTCACTTTAACCATCCTACTATCATACTGTTAACACGAATACACACTCACTTAATCCCTGCACAAAATTCATTCTGTTAACAGTCACGACCATGAAGAACATGCAGGGCTGTTATGGAAAAAATCTAAAGCTTAAACGTGAACAACATATCCCTACACAAAATGTGCTCTTCTCTATCATGCAATGACAATGTTGAAATGTTATGTATATGTTGTTGTGACAAGGCAGTCTATTTTGTAATTCCCTGCACCAAAAAATAAAGAATTTATAATAATAAGTTATACCCTAACTGAAAAGAAATTTTTTTTAATATACTTCAATAGCTTTAAAGTTGATCTCATAAATGGAACTTTACTTTCTTAAATTGTTCATGTACCTCAAAACAATTAACCGTTTGATTTTTAATTTTATGTTGGTTTATTCCCTATGTGAAAAAACATGTTTCTGCTTTAACGGAAAAATATTCACTAACAAGCCTCAAACCAAAATGCACACTTGCTATAGTGCCATTGAGCCACGGAAGGCATCATAGATGTATAAAGAATTATATTTAGACAGAACTCACGTCGACACAACACGAAAAGAATATAATAGATATAAATTCCCGTAATACGCAGTATTAAAAGAATAGCAAACTGTTGAGGTGTATAAGTATAGCGCTTCTTCTCCGTTCTTATCATAAACACTAAAGTCAATTTTTGTAAAAATAAATAAATATATATATCAATTGAGCTCTTATTATGACAGAAATGTTCAATTTAACACACAATAGATTTAATGACATAGATATACATATTTTGTTGCTAGTTAGTTTACTTTTGTCTTACTAACATTTTGTGTATAGAAATTGACTAAACAGTTTTTTTTAAGCCGTTCACTATGGTTATTACGGTGCTAATGTCAACACTGCTGTCTAGTCTGCATGCAAAACTAGTGTGTTCAATTGTATGTGTCTGTGGGTCGCCCCACTTCCAATGTGTGCATTTTGTATCCTCTGACTCACTGTCTGCCTTTGTGTCTGTATTTGCTTTTCAGCCTTTGTTTGCTCTGGGTTTAGCCTGAGCCTTTGCACCTTTTGTCTCCCTTCCAGAATGTTGGACATTGACAATCAAGAGGTCTCTCGGCTGCAAACATTAGCTTTAGCGTGTCATGTATATAATTCTTTATTTTATGTTCCTTCATTAGCGACTTGTTCTTGCTCTCCAAGATGTTGCATCTCTCTCTCCGCACAAGCGTTTATTATCTCTCTTCTGTCAAAGCTGCAGTATCTGTATTACTCATTGGTTTGGCCAGAACATGTGCTTGTATGTCATTCTCAGATAGTAAAGGGCAGACAAAGACATAAAATTAGGACAAAAAAAAAAAAACACACAGAAGCACAAGCAGATATACCTCAAACATAAACAAAGAGACACAGAGAGAGAGAGAAGGAAAATACACATATATAGGGCACACTGCAGAGTAAACAGAGCGCCAAGCTTTCAAAGGCCCATTTTTTTTTGAATAGACATTAAAGAAAATTCAGAGAGACAGATACACAGACAGACATGCATTAGAGAAAATAGAATTTCCCGACAGAGACACAACTACTTAACGAGATTTGAGATCAACAATGCTGAACAACCTTTGTATTGTATGGCTTGTGATTTCTTTATAGGGACAGCTAATATGCATTATCTTTTTGCAACAGCTAGTGGGAAGTGCCTTGTTAAATCTGATTACTCAGTAATGGTGACAGGGAGAAAGAGAAGCAGAGGAAGAGAGTTGGAATCTACTGCGAAGAGTTGTAAATTAATGGCTTGTCAAAGAAAATCTTAGTAATTCACCAAACTGTAAATTGTGGAGAACTGACAAGGACATTGCAAAGTTTAAGCCAAAACAGCTGAATTGAAAGTAAATATCCAACTATTTATCTAGCTATCTTAACTATAAATTGTGCAGTTCAACTCAGCTAGAGTCTGCCTATTGCTAATCTGTGAGATAAAAGCGCATTATTTATGTTTACATGTGTTTATATAGCGCCAACGTAAACAATGTTGTATAAGGTGCTTTGATTAGCCATATTCCTTCTCATCATCAGGAGCTTAACATACTTCTGTGACTTTTAGTATATAGAAATATTTCAATATTTCACATTCTGTATAGTTATAATAATTTACCATAAATATATCTCACTATATAGAATTTCTTACTAATACAGAAACCCTGTCCAGAATCTAGGTATGAGGAATTTTTTATACGATAAAAGTAAACTGTGGGAAATTGAGAAAATCGGATTACATACTTTTAAGCTAAAAAAATAACTGGTTTGGAGATTTTATTTAATCAACTGGGTTGTTTTGGCTAAAAGTATAATGTCATTGTCATTTCACTGCCATTAACATCCCGCTAAAAGTTGTTTTGGTACAACCAAACATATATACCTTTAAAATGTCTTAGAACATTTTGGGAATTTAGGGCTCATGTAGCCAGACTGCCAGGACTATTCATTTGTTTTGTAGAAAATCAAATAAAGGTGTGATTGAATGAAAATATAGTCCTGCCCAGAAACAATTTTACCTGAAGTCTCAGAGTGTGATTACAGAAAATAAGCTTGAGGTTATTCACTAGACAATGAGTTGTGGTGAGCTCCCAAGTGGCTTACCTGAACTTTAAAGAAACTGATGGGGGGGTTATCAAAAGGTTCTATTTACTAAAGCTAGAATTCAAATTTAAGGTCAAAAAAAAAAAATAAAAAAATAAAAAAAAATATATATATATATATATATATATAATCAAAATACAGTTAGAATAGAATTAAATATAGATATATATATAATTTTTTTTATTAATTTTAATTTATTTTTAATTATTATTATTTTATTATAATATATATATAATATCTATAGTTATTATATATATCATATATAAGTGTGTAATTTTACTCTAAGTGTATTTTTATATTAATACATGTATATATTAATAGAAAAATACACTTAGTATGACATTAAATACAAGATTTTTATATACATATATATATTATGTATATCTCATATATACATATATTATTATTATTTTTTGATTTCATAACATTTTTTAATTTTATTTTACAGATGCAGGGATACTGCCTGTCAGTTTAGGCAGTCCCCCTGTAGGCAGCACTATGGACACCTATTGCAGTCATGTGATTGCTCTTTCAGAGAGATCACATGGCCCGCGGGGGCCTAATTTGCTTTGGGGGGACTGTCTGGGCTGTCAGGCAGTCCCCCCAAACCGGGAGCAACACTGATCGCCGGCGGGGGAATGGCGCCGATCGGGTAAGTAATATATTTGCCATGGACGGACTGTTTTTGTCCGACATACCTAGTACGTCCGCGGTCCTTAAGGAGTTAAATTTAAAATTCAGTTTGAATTCTCACTTTAATAAATAACCCAAAAAGTACTAGAAAGTGGTCTAAAAAGCTAAAAGTAGGGCAATCACTGTGGAAACCAATGGAATCAACAGGAGCATTCCACTCGGGTGTCCTTCCCTTTTACATGTTTTGCAGAATTCTTTGACAAATCTTCCTGTATATGCTGAAAGTGACAACTTCTTATCCTAGTTAATTTTTTTCCAAAAATAATCTGTATTGAAATTTTCTCAAGAATAAGAACACCAATCATATCAGTACATTATGTGCATGTTTCTTCTTATCCCATAAAATGTTGTTGAGCAGATGTTTATGGAATAAATAGTTTAGTCGACCAGGTATTGTACCAGTTGTGAGAGAGGATAGGTGAAACAGATCAATAAACTGACATCAGCCATACCTACTTACAGCCTGGCAGGAACACAGTTACCTTCAATCTGACTTTAGGCATGGCCTGCCTATTTTAAGAGGAGCAGTGTTTATAGTTACTCGTGTCCGTGGTTATGGTGCAAGGTGTCTTGGGGTGCTATCCCACCACTTGTTATCAAACAGTTTTTGAACAATTGAAAAAAACATAGGACTCACTTAGCACCCAAAGCACAGTAAAGCTTAGTCAAGGGTAACATTGCCATACAAAACGTGCACATATTCACAGTGTTTGCAGAGGAAGTAACAAATTATATCTATAATATACTGTATCTATTTTGGAAAATAAAAGAATAAAAAACTATATAGTTATGGTTGTCATGTTCCCTATGGGGTTTGTGCTACATGGGCAGGACAGCATACCCATCTCACAAATAGCTGGAAGAATATTAAAAAGATATAAAAGACTGTGTTGAATCTATTTTTTTCATTATCATAATGTTAATCCCACATGTCTGAGGTTTTTGACACTAAAGAAGGTTAAATTGAGTAGGAGAGGCGACCGTTTCTTCAGGAAATTAAGTCAACAAGAAATTGGGTGGATTTATGAATTAAGATCACTGATTCCTAATAGGTTAAACGTTGACTCTGAGTTATGCAATTTCCTTTAAATAGTAATTTTCTGATATTAATAAAAAAAAAATATTTTGCTGTTCTTTTCAGCAATGTCCAATGTATTTCCTTCTGTCAGATAATACCTATATTAAGAATACTGCACCGGCTAGAAATTATTGTTAAACCGATGAATATTTATATGATATAGACTACTGGATTTTAACCTCTGGGTCAGGACCCAGAATGGGGTCTTTCTGCTACACCAATGCGTTGGAACAGGCATATTAAATTCAGCAGGCAGCACACGACTGCCCATAATAAAATGGTTACCGTAGCAGCAGTGCCTTCCCCCAGTGCAATGGAGACCAATTTGACACTAGAAAGAGTCTAATGAAGATGCTTTGCAGAATTAATTTTGTTTTCGTTTATATAACCATTGAAGAACCAGTCACAGAGGTGATTTTAAAACTGAAGAATGAGTTGCCAAGTTAATGTCATGTACGCAATCGGGGTCACTGTCAAAAAAAGATAATCTATTACTGGTATAGATGATAGATTATTTTAAAAAATTTCATATAGATATTTTTCCCGTTTTTAATAACATGTATGTATTTTATTTTTAGTTACATTAAGATTATTAGGAATCAAAGGAGTACATTCAGAAAGTATTCAGACCCTTTTCTTTTTTCCACATTTTATTGTTGCAGCCTTACACTGATCAGCCACAACATTAAAACCACCTGACTAATATTGTGTATGTCCCACTCGTGCTGCCATAACAGCTCTGATAGGCCGAGGCTTGGACTCCAAAGACCTCTGAATGTCCCCTGTGGTATCTGGTACCAAGACATTAGCAGTAGATCCTATAAGTCCTGCAAGTTATGAGGTGGGGCCTCCATGGACTGGAATTAGTTTGTTTGAGATCTCAGGAATTTGGAAGCAAAGGCGTTGAACTCTTTGTCATGTTCCTAAAGCCAATCCCAAACAATTATTGCTGTGTGGCAAGATACATTACCCTGCTGAAAGAGGCAAAGGCCATCAAGGAATATCATTATTATTATTATTGGCATTTAAATAGCGCCAACACATTCTGTAGCACTTTACAATATTATTGCCATGAAGAGGCATACGTGGTCTTCAACAATCTCTAGGTAGGTGGTATGTGTCAAAGTAACATCAACACGAATGAGAGGACCCAAGGTTTCCTAGCAGAACATTGCACATAGCATAACAATGCCTACGCTGGTCTGCCTTCTCCCTATACTGCATCATGCTGCTATCTCTTCCCCAGGTAAATGATGCACACACATGCACAAAATGTTATAGTGAATGCTCAACTGGTACGGGTTACTGGTACTTGTACATATTACTGGTACATACTGGTACATAGTCATAGAATACAATAATTCCCAAGCACACCAATTGCACATATAGTTTTTATTTAATGTATGCTTAATAACAAAGTGCAAGACAGAAGTACAAAAAATTCAATAACATGTATAGTACTGCATGCATAACAATAAAGTACTCTAGACATAATGTGCTGACACCACAAACCCATTAAATACATATAAGGTATGCTGACCTAGCGCTGGAGACCACAAAGCCCCGACGTTTCGGCACTTGGCCTTTCTCAAGGGAGATCTTTATAGAACTTTATACAAGTGCAGCCAGCACTCAGCACACACAACTAACATATAATATAGTAAAATAAAGGGGAATGCTCAACACCACAGATAAAATCTAATGTGGATACTTCTCTGAATTATGCTAGATATCACATAAATAAATCACAGATCTGCATAAAACAAAAAATAAGAAAATCCACATAGTGTATTATTGATATTTAGTATACAACATAAATGGTGCTACAAAGAACCACTCACATTTACCAGAGCCTCATATAGCAGGCTCTAGGTTGGATCGCTTGTAATTGGTGATCTCACCATGTAGTCTCCTGACAGTCAGCAAGCTTCCAGTGTTCCAGTAAGAAATGCAGAATCCCTTTGCAAAAGTAGGGTAAATGCTGAAGGTCAGGATACGTGAACATATATACAATATAAGTAGAGGGTACAATAATAGATTATGTGGATTTTCTTATTTATGTTTTTATGCAGATCTGTGATTCGTTTATGTGATATCTAACATAATTCAGAGAAGTATCCATATTTGATTTTATCTGTGGTGTTGAGCATTCCCCTTTATTTTACAATTTTCTATGAGACATTTTTACCAATTGGGGGATTGTTGCTGTGTCATAACTAGTGCCTGTTACACCTTATTGCTTTTTAACTTGTGTTTTACTCTAACTTGATACTAACTTGTATCATGATCCTCAGGGTCCTTCCCCACCACTCCCTCAGGGGCAGTGAAATCCCTGGAGACAGGTTCACCCAGGGCCGGACTGGGGATACAAAGCAGCCCTGGAAAAATAAAATCTATGCCAGCCCCATAAATCATTGAGCCACGTATTGTCACATGTAATACGTACGGGTATGTCTTGCCACCCCAGATGATTGAGTCAAAATATATGACTCAATCATCTGGGGTGGCAAGACATAGCCCCTTACATATTATTGGTCTATATATATATTTGTTTTTTCTAATATAAAATATTCCTTTCAGAGTCAAACATTTAATTATACAGTAAACATACTCACATGCAGACACAGACAATCTCACTGACATACGCAAGCTCATTGATACACAGTGTCATAGACAAACATACTCACTGATATATATAAGCTCATTGACATAAATACACAAGTATACAGATGCACACAAATAGGCTCACTGACAGACAATCTCACTGACATGCACAGACAAGCTTATTGGCATACACACACACAAATGTAGTACAGACAAACTCTGACACGCACAAGCTTACTACAGACAAGCTCACACACACACACACAAGCTCACTCACTAGAATGCACACACACACACACACACACACAAGCTCACTCACTAGCAGGCACACACACAAGCTCTCTCACTAGCAGACACATACACACAGACAAGCTCACTCACTAGCAGGCACACACACACACACACACACACAGACAAGCTCACTCACTAGCAGACACACACACACACACACACACACAGACAAGCTCACTCACTAGCAGGCACACACACATACACAAGCTCTCTCACTAGCAGGCAGCCACTGTCCTTGGGTGCTTCTCGCAGCTGCCGTCGTCCTTCTGTCCTTCCTCCAGCACCACCGGACTGGCCTGAGGGGCTGCTGTAACAACATCCCGCTCATTAGCTTGGGGTCCGGCAGGAAGAAGGCCCTAAAGTACATAGTGATGAACCATGGGAGGGTGTGAATTCCTCACGCTTCAGCAGCGGCTCGGCCCATTTAATTAACGGGCCCAGTCGTAGCTGCAACCCCTGTGACTGCGGTAGTTCCGCTACTGTATATAGGTTATGAGCGTTGCCTAATTTCCTCTTGATGTGATGCTTCGAATAAATGCCTAACAGTCCAATCTTCATTTCATAGCACCAGACAACATTCTCACTGTCTGAGAGTCCTTTAGGTGATTTTTTTGCACATTCCAAGTGGGCTGTCATATGTCTTTTAGTGAGTAGAGGCTTCTGTCTGGCCAGTCTGCCATAAAGGCAAGATCAGTGGAGTGTTGTAGTGATTATTGTTGTTTTGCTATTTCCTCCAACTTCACACATGGTCTCTGGAGCTCACCCAGAATGACCATTGGGTTATTGGTCACCTTTCTTATCGAGGCCTTTCTCCCGCGATTGCTCCATTGTAGACTTTCCTAGACCTGTGCCTCGATACAATCCTGAATTCTGCAGACAGTACTTTTGACCTAATGGCTTGGTGTCTGCTCTGGTATGCATTTAATGCCATGAGAGATTTTAAAGACAGCTGTGTGCCTTTTCAATTCATGTCTAATCAATTAAATTTGCAGCAGATGGACTCCAATCAAACTACAGAAATATCTCAGAGATGATGCAGAGACATGGGATGCATCTAAGCTAATTTTCAAGTTTCATTGCAAACAGGGCCGATGCAAGGATTTTTAGCTACACAGGTGAAGACACGTTTTGACGCCCCCCCCCCCCTTAAAAAAATGCGTGTCTCGTAACCACCCTTTTGAATTTTTTAACCCTCTTTATTGTATTTTAGTCCCTCTTTACTATGTCTTACACCCACTTGTGCGCCTCTTACAACCCCCCTTGTGTATCTCTTTCTTCCCCCAGGGGCGGACAGGGGCTGTGGTTGGGGGCAAATCAGGTTACATGGGCTGAGAGAGGGGACAGGGACGGGGGTTAGGGGCTGTGGTGAGGGACGCACCTGAGAAGGGGTAACACAGGGGCTAAAAGGGGGATACAGGGGCTTGGGGGGGGGAGAGAGGAGCTGGAGAGAGGGGAGATAAAGGAGCTGGAGGGGGGACAGAACTTGGAGAGGGGGCAGGAGCTGGAGAGGAGGGTGGGCAGGAGCTGGAGAGGGGGTGGACAGGAGCAGGAGACGGGGGTGGACAGGAGCTGGAGAGGGGGCTGTGGTGGGAGGCACAGTGGCTCTAGAGGTGGACACCGGGCCTGTAGTAGGGGGCTAAATGTTGAGGGTTAGAGGCTGTAGTGGAGGGTATGGACTGTAATTGGGGGGTTAGGAATTGTAGTGTCAGGGATAGGGACTGAAGAAGGTTTATGACTTCAAGTTAGGAAAGGGATTGTGGTGTGGGTGATATGGATTGTAATTGAGGGAGGGGGTTGTAGTGGGGATGATATGGGACTTTAGTAATGGAATAGGGTCTGTAGAGGGGGTACAGGGTGTAAAAGTAGGTTAGGGCTGCACTTGGGGGATAAAGGCTGTAATTGGATTGATGTGTGGTAGGGGAATCAGGGGCTGTGGTGGATTAGGATTTTTGCACCCCCCTGGTCTGGCACCCTAAAGCTGCTGCCTGTGACGTCTTATGGACGCGCCGGCCCTGCTTGCAAAGAGTCTGAATAATTATGTCAATGTGATATTTCAAGTTTTTTTTATGAATAACAAACAAATCTAGTTGTGATTTGTTATTATGGGGTATCAGGTGTATATTGATGTAAAACAAAAAAATATGTAAACAATTTAAGCACAAGGCTGAAGGGGTCTTAATACATTTTGAATGTACTGTATGTATCTGTAACATGTTTGTCTTTGTATACAGTATATGTATATGACTGATGTTGATTGAAAATTAGTTGACTTTTTGATATGTTTTCCTTTGCGCTAACATGTGCAGCTTGAACTACGTAAGTCTGAAGTGTTGAATAGGTTACTCACACTAACGCCAACACAAAAGCACTAGGCTTTGCCAATTTATCTGACGCTGTGTGTTTGGTTACACTATAAACTAAGGGACGCTACAGTCACCAAAAAAAACTTAATGAAGCAGTTTTGGGGTATAGATCATGCCCCTGCAGTCTCACTGCTCAATTCTCTGCTATTTAGGAGTTAAATTACTTTGTTTACGTAGCCCTAGGCACACCTCCCTGCATGTTAGTTACACTGCCTCCACTTCCTGTAAAGGGTCATCTAATGTTTACACTTCCCTTTTTCTCTTTAATTTAGTTTTTCTTATCTCCTGTTCTATTAATAGCGTACTAGACCTTGTAGGAGCCTCCTGTTAGTAAATAAAGCTCAGTTAAGAGAGCAGGAGATAAACATTTTTTAAAGTAAATTACATCTGATTGAAATTGAAACCATTTGATTTTCATGCAGGCAGTGTCAGTCACAGCCAGGGGAGGTGTGGCTAGGGCTGCATAGATATAGGCACGATCTATACACAAAAACAGCTTTACTAAGCCAAAGCTGTTTTAGTGACTATAGGATTATTGCCCAGATTTTCTGCACTATTCTTTAGCAATATAAAGCTCTGCAGAATATGTTTGTGCTATATAAATGCTAATAATAATCAATTTTGTCCAGTTTCGAATGGCATTGATTGGCTGGGTGATTCATATAAAGCCCTCAGCCAATCAATGAATACCTCACAACATTGCAAATGGAGAAAAAGGGACACTTTAATTTTAGGGGTGTGAGGGGGGTTGTGACCTAAGGCAGGTCTGTTTTTAGAAATTTTAAGTGGCTTACTAAAAACAATTTATGCAACTAAAAAGTAATTTAGAACAATAATAATACACTTTATTTACACAGACTGATTTCTAAACACATTTATTGCAGTTTAACGACACATTACTGTATTATAGCTGTTATACACACCAACAATATGGAGCTCCTAGAAAAGAGGGACATTAGGATAGAAAAGTAAGATGGAGGGATTAGAGTCAAAAATAGGGACTGTACCTCGTAAATAGGGACACTTGAGAGGTATGTGAATTTCCCCCAAATTTAAACACCATATGCATTGCTAAACCTGTGGGTGGAGAGTTTGAAAAGCTTAAAAATGTTCTGCCACAGAACCGGGGGACATCACCACACCACTGGCCTGCTAGCACCATAACCATTGCAACTCAATTATAACATGAGTATCTCAGATAATTCAGTAACCAGCAAGTAACCATATTAATTTCTCTCCATTCCCTATGATTTTCCATTACACACCCTGCTAGTTGTCTTGCTTTTATAAACTGTGACTATAAAGATTTCCAAAAAATAATTTTAACACAAATTTTGAAATGAGTAAAATTATTATTATTAGAATTAATTACAATTTACTGTTTGGTGAGTAAATTGCCTGTTGGTGGTGGAAAAGATAGCTATTTATGTGCATGTATGGAGGAGATAGAGAGAGACACATGGGGGTGGAGGTAGACACTGTGGGGGGTGGTGAACAGAGACACACTGTGTAGGAGGGGGTTAGAGAGATACAAGAGCTTGGTGTTCTTATCTTGGAGAGTCTGTCAGACTGATGGTAAAGGCAGAAACCTCTGGACCTTGGAGCATTTTTTTTTTTTTAAAACCCTTACATAGCTAGTGGTGACTGCAAGTCATAGTGGGACAGCTGCTGTCTGTTTGCAGCACCATAGAAGAGTGTGTCATTCAGAAGGTATTTTGGATGGGTGTTATTCTGTGAATAAGATGGGCTGCCAGATGGCCAACAATTGATCAGACAGTTAATGGATACATGCTGATTTGAGTGTGTCTGCGTGTGTATGTCAGGATGAATACATGTCAGTGTGTAAGTCTGTGTCAATGTATGTATGTCAGTACGTAACTGTGTCAGTCCGTGTTACTATGTATATTCAGAGGTTATGCATAAGCACTGTACATCTGTGGCCATGTGCATGTGCAAGGGAAGGAGGATGGAGATATAAAAAGAGAAATGGGGGCAAAGCCTTTGTTAAAGAGTACCAGCAAAGGACAAATGAGAGAAACAAAAAAAACAATACAACCAATGAAAGCGGGAAATAAAATAACATAAGGGATAAACTTAAAAACACAAAAATAAGAAAGGCAGACAAAAATACAAACTGTGGAAATAAAATATGTGTTCCTCTTTTTAATGAAATAAATGTTTGGTCTAAATAAACATATCACAGAGTTCCTTGGCATTAGAACTCACAGAAATATGTTATTTGCATACATATAAAACATGGATATCTAAAAGGCTAATTTAATAAGTAGGGACACTTCAAGCACCGTAACCACTACAGAGCACTGTAGTGTTTGTGGTGGCAGAATTGGCCTGGTGCCACCAATGTCTGGATCTCGTTATAACAAACAATGTTGATCTTTTGACCAACATTCAAGTAGGGGAGCATTTGAGAAATAGTGTAGGTACACTAGAAGCAGAGATGGGTCTGTTAATTAATGAAGACCAGGAAAAGGCAGAAATGTTAAAAACTATTTTTATTCAGTATATATTAATGAGGATCCCATGGCAAGAGATATGCAAATGATTGCTGCAAAAACCTTTCAGATAACTTGTGATTGGATGACTCAAGACAGGGTGCTACAGCAGTTAAAGAAAATTAAAGGGACACTATAGTCACCAGAACAACTACAATTTATTGAATTTGTTCTGGTGAGTAGAATCATTACCTTCAGGCTTTTTGCTGTAAGTACTGTTTTTTCAGAGAAAATGCAGTGTTTACATTACAGCCCAGTGATAACTCCACTGGCCACTCCTCAGATGGCTGTTAGAGATCCGCCCTTGGTCATGGCTGCCTAAAATGTATCCAAACATTCAGTGTCTCCTCCCTCTGCATGCAGACACTGAACTTTCCTCATAGAAATTCATTGATTCAATTCATCTCTATGAGGAGATGCTGATTGGCCAGGGCTGTGTTTGAATCATGCTGGCTCTGCCCCTAATCTGCCTCTTTGTTAGTCTCAGCCAATCCTATGGGGAAGCACTGTGATTTGATCAGGCTTCCACTTCTGATGATGTCAGCAGACTGCTTGTTTTTTTTAGGCAAACAGCATGCATATCTACAGCTTCAGGCTTGAATACAGTACGATTTTGCTATATTTATGGAGGCATGAGGGGCCCAGGGGGACTAGATGGTGGTTTTAACACAATGGGGTCAGGAATACATGTTTGTGTTCCTGATCCTACAGTGATCCTTTAATGTAAATAAAGCTCCGGGGCCTGATGGTATTCACCCATGAATACTTAAGGAGCTAAGTGAAGAAATAAGTGAACCTCTGTATTTAATCTTTCAAGATTCTTTTGTTTCAGGTATTGTACCGGAGGATTGGAGGAAGGCAGATGTCATTCCTATATTTAAAAAGGGTTCAAAATCCTTGCCTGGAAATTATAGTTACATAGTTACATAGCTGAAAAGAGACTTGCGTCCATCAAGTTCAGCCTTCCTCGCATATGTTTTTTGCTGTTGATCCAAGAAGAAGGGAAAAAACCTAGTCTGAAGCGTGTCCAATTTTGCAACAAACTAGGAAGAAATTCCTCCTTGACCCCAAAATAGCAGTCAGATGTCTCACACAGAAGGTGTTCTCTCATCAGCGATTTATAAAGAGGCAAAATTATATTTTCATCCCGAGAATTTGTGCCCCTATTTATACATGACAAAACCTTACTGGTCTTAGCAACTGCAGATTGACATTGCATATTGCTGCCTAATCTGTTGTCTATAACAATTCCCAAATCCTTCTCGTGTGTGGTTATCCCTAGTTCACTACCATTTAGGATGTAAATTGCTTGTGCATTCTTAACCCCAAAGTGCATAACTTTGCATTTCTCTACGTTAAATTTAATCTGCCATTTTAGTGACTAGTCCCCCAATCTATCCAAATCCCTCTGCAGCAAAGCAATATCCTGCTCACATTTTATTACTTTACAAAGTTTTTTGTCATCTGCAAACACTGATACATGGCTTTGAATGCCTATTTCAAGATCATGTATAAATATGTTAAATAGATTGGCCCAAAACAGAACCCTGAGGTACACCACTTACCACCAAGAACAAGAATATTCATCTAGACCATTTCTTTTAGTTTGAAGACTAACCTATTGTGAGGAACCATATCAAATGCCTTGGCAAAATCCAAGTAGATCACATCCACTGCACCCTGATCTATACTTCTACTTACTTCTTCGTAGAATGCAATTAGGTTATGTCAAACTAACCTGATTGCATTCTACAAAGAAGTAGAACTATAGTTTAGGGTGTTGCCGTGAATGTGATCTACTTTTGCCAAGGTATTTGATACAGTTCCTCACAATAGGTTAGTCTTCAAACTAAAAGAAATTGGTGTAGATGAATATTCGTGTTCTTGGGTAGAATATTGGCTTAAGGATAGAGTACAACGAGTTGTCATTAATGGTAATTTTTCAAGCTGGACAAAAGTGGTACGTGGTGTCCCTCAGGGTTCTGTTTTGGGGCCGCTTCTATTTAAAGGACCACTATAGTGCCAGGAAATAAACTCATTTTCCTTTCACTATTTAATCCTTAGGTCCCCACCTTCAAGGCCCACACCTTGAATATGCTGTGCAATTTGTGCACCTGTTCTAAAGAAGGATATCATGGCACTAATAAAAGTACAGAGACGAGCTACAAAATTGATAAAAAAGAATGGCGCACTTTAGTTATGAAGAAAGGTTAAACATTTTTTATCTCTTTAGTTTGGAAAAATGGCACCTCAGAGGGGATATGATAACATTATACAAATATATTCGGGGCCAGTACAAACCATTATCTGGAAATCTCTTCATAAACAGGGCTATACATTGGACATGAGGTCACACATTTAGGCTGGAAGAATGGAGATTACATCTAAGGCAAAGAAAGGTTTTTTTTTTTACAGTAAGAGTAGTAGGGATATGGAAATCTCTGCATGAAGAGGTGGTTTTATCAGAGTCCATACAGATATTTGAACAGCAATTGGATAAATACTTCCAAAAACATAACATACAGGCATATAATTTCTAATTATGCTTGATCCAAGGAGATATCTGACTGCTATTTTGGAGTCAAGAAGGAATTTTTTCCTACTTTGTTGCAAAATTGGAAGTGCTTCAGACTGTGTTTTTTGCCTTTTTAGTTTGGATCAACAGCAAAAACAAATGTGAGGAAGGCTGAACTTGATGGACGCAAGTCTCTTTTCAGCTATGTAACTATATGTTTGACTTCTTACCCGGGTTCGCCAGACACCACTACACTTCCCATGCTGCAATTGGAAGTGTGAGTTTGGCAATCTCCTACTGTTAGCTCTCCTGAGCTAAGCACTGCATTTAACCAGCTCAGACAGAGAGCTTCTGGGTCAGACGGAGAGCATAGCTCAGACAGAGAGCTTCTGGGTCAGACAGAGAGCATAGCTCAGGCAGAGCTTCTGGGTCAGACCGAGAGCATAGCTCAGACAGAGCTTCTGGGTCAGACCGAGAGCATAGCTCAGACAGAGCTTCTGGGTCAGACGGAGAGCATAGCTCAGACAGAGCTTCTGGGTCAGACGGAGAGCATAGCTCAGACAGAGCTTCTGGGTCAGACCGAGAGCATAACTCAGACAGAGCTTCTGGGTCAGACAGAGAGCATAACTCAGACAGAGCTTCTGGGTCAGACAGAGAGCATAGCTCAGACAGAGCTTCTGGGTCAGAGAGCATAGCTCTGACAGAGCTTCTGGGTCAGACCGAGAGCATAACTCAGACAGAGCTTCTGGGTCAGACAGAGAGCATAGCTCAGACAGAGCTTCTGGGTCAGACAGAGAGCATAGCTCAGACAGAGCTTCTGGGTCAGACAGAGAGCATAGCTCAGACAGAGCTTCTGGGTCAGACGGAGAGCATAGCTCAGACAGAGCTTCTGGGTCAGACGGAGAGCATAGCTCAGACAGAGCTTCTGGGTCAGAGAGGTGAGCAAACAGTTTGGTTTCTTGCATTGGAGAAGGGGGGGGGGGAGGAGAGCAGGACACTCCTGGCACCATAACTACAACAGCATTCTGTAGTGGTTATAGTGCTTGTATGTTCCTATAAGCAAAGAACCTTCACGAAGACTGACTCCTTCAAACGGAAATGTCTTTCTCTGTGTGGTGTTTGGGATGTTTCAGGGTAGATGCCTTGAAAGTTCTGTGAACCTTAACTCCCATGATTCCCAGCCAGCCTACAAAAGATGCCATGTTCTCTGTTTAGTGAATAACCCTGTGGTCAGAAGGAGAAACACGGGTAATGATTTTATTTTGCCATCATGTGAGCTGTCTGGCAGTCAGTACACACAGAGTACATGGAGGGCTCCCACTCACAGCCTATTGCAGGCAGTGTGCTCGGCGCTTCCCGACACCTTAACTGGGAGACAGCCACACACGTCACGTGACCAGGCTCGTCTGCCCTCTGCTCCCCCTTATCCTCGCCCAGCCCGCCCCCCCCGGTGACGTCAGTGCTTCCTGCGCCCCGGAGCCCCGCAGACAGAGCCGACAGACGGCAGGAGGGAGGCGGCCCGTGTGCAGCGGTGACGTCACGGGCCGTGGCTGTGGAGGCAGGAGGAGGAGGAGGAGGACTGGAAGCTGGTTGACACCGAGCCAGATCAGCATCGGGACCGGAGCAAGAGCTGCCTTACTACAGCCGCAAAGGTAAACACGGTGTGCGCCTCCTCGCCCCGCCTGCCAGCCGCCGGACCCGGGGGCACTGAGCCACTGCTGGGCTGGGGGCAGGATCCCCGGGGGTCTGGAGGGCA
Organism: Pelobates cultripes; assembly: GCA_933207985.1. Classification (NCBI taxonomy): domain Eukaryota; kingdom Metazoa; phylum Chordata; class Amphibia; order Anura; family Pelobatidae; genus Pelobates; species Pelobates cultripes. Next base: position 102,115,281 of record OW240913.1, read on the forward strand.
CAGACTGGGAGCTGGCATGCCAGGCTGGCTTGGAGTTGGCATTGCTCCCCGGGCATGGAGGGTACACTAGGGGCCATCCAACAGCCACCTGCAATGCACACATTCACCTACCAGGGGCGGCAGTGGGCATGGGGGGAGAGTGGGCACGGGGGGTGTGCGTGGGCACTGACTATGGTGCCAGGAAATGTGAGTTCCGCAATGGTGGCAAGCAGGGTGGGTACCCAGAGGGCACCTGTGGCATTGCTCAGGGAGAGGGCACTGACCTCTGTAGGAGAGAATGGGCATTTATTATGCTAGTGCCCCCTGGATGGGCACGGGGCTGGTGGTATGCAATGTTTTGTGGAAATAATCCAGTGGGATGGTGGGACAGACTTGGCATGAAAATAAATTATACTACAGATAACAGACTCTGGCAACACGGAAATTAACTGGCATTTTGGGTGGTTCTGCATGTCACTGAGAAAATAAATGGCACCAGCTGTTTTATTAGTTATTGGATGGGCATGCATTGTTGTGGTTGGCATGAGCCATAGAATAGGTGAACTGACATCAACTGATTTAAGGCTGTGCTGCTTGTGCACATTGAATGGTTAAGGGCATATGTGTGCCTTTTGTGAGGCACATAACATTAGATTTTAAAATGCCAGTTATTGATTTCCACTGCTGAAATTAAATGCCTATTAAAATGGGGATTCCCTTGTCCCATTGTTCCCTCTGTGCCTTAATAATGACATTATGCTGCAAGCATATCCAGGTCTGCCCTAACAATAGTTATTGTTTTATTCTTTATCCTATTTAGCACCAAGTGTATTTTTTTTTTTTTTTTGTCATCCTGACCTGATCGTTTTACTTCCTATTAGAAATACGGATAATATTAATAAGAAAAGCTTTCAACTTGAAATTTAGCATTTGAGTGAATAGTTGTCTATTTATATTTTTGCATATAATCACTTTATGTGGCTTTATTTTACACATGTGTCAGACTCTGAACAGAACATTACATTTAAGATGTAACGTTTAACAGCGTGGCTGAATAATACACTCTATTAAGTGAGTTTACATTTATTTATTTTTTTATCTTAGACACAGTTCGAAGCTTAAGCCTCCCTAATGTGTGAGGTGCATGCTTAATGCTCATATTCATGTCAAACATCCTTATCACTTCTAATGAAAAAGTGAATTATTATATTCCCATTTATTTGATCTGATTCCAGTTTTGCAGGGCAGAAGCAGAACTAACCAGATCTTGATTATTCCTGCCCATTCTATTCGGAACCCATTGTGGGAATGTAATTTAGTTTAGGAATCCACATGGTTAAAAGCCTTGAGGCTAACCCAGTCCTGGGTGATGTTTACAGTTGCACTGTCAGGCAGGGATACAAGAAGCTTCTGGGGTCAAGCCATCAGCATCTCCAACTGAGTTATCAGCCGCCTGCTGGACTGCAGAGAACTGTTAGCAGTCTACAAAAGGATTATCACATGACATTATTAAGGCAGATTTCCGCTCCTTTTTTTTTTTTTTTTTTTTTTGACCCCCCTCCCACCATTGGGTTTTTCCTTGTATTTACTGTACATGTGTTTTAAGCTCTCTGTCACGTTCACATACTCTTATTAAAAGGATGTTGTATCTTAGTGATCGATTATGCAGTACACACCGTGATGCAGAGCATGGGTTAGATAGAAGAAACGGAGGCTTGGCATTCGACTTTGATATTGTCGGATAAATCAAGGGTTAACTCAAAGGAGAAATGTTATGACCTTCTGTTACAACCGATGTATTAAGACCTTTTTCACCGCTGAATTGTTTAATGCATACAATTTGGAAGATGGAAATAGCAGTTTAATTTTTTTTTTTTTTTCATTGAAACATTTGTCTAGTTATATCTGTGCAATCGAATCTTGAAAAGATTTTAAGGTTTATGTTTTAATAATTTGACCTTGAAAATATTAAGGAATGTGATCAATATATTCTTTGTTTCTTTCTTTGCTTTCTTTTGCAGATAAATAAATGGCAGACTGAAACGTAACATACCACCAGAAGCCGCGTGCTGTTATATCCGTGGATATGCTTTTACATGTAACTCATGTTAACTGGCTCTTCGAAAACACATTTGCTGCATGCACTGTCGCCATTTAAACCTCATGTTACCCACTGGATTACATGCTCCTGTTTTTTATACATATATTTATATATTTTACGTGGATGCAAGTTTGTAAGCAACATTGTGACCAAAAAAATATACATTTTATCAAAACCATTTGAGATCATAATATAATTAACTGTAAATGGGCACTTTGTAATACACGTTGCACGCCTTCACTTCATATACATTTCAGATATTTTTTTCTCTTTTACAAGAGGCTTATATGCAAACTGAAATTTTGGAAACCGGATACAAACATGATGTGGTGATGCAATCCTGTGCATATTACTAGAAATTAATTATTTCTACTTTAATGGCATAATGATAACTCTTAGAAGTTGAAGGTTGAGCAAACCCTTTGTTGTGGCTTTTTGTTTTTTTGCGGAGAGTGAAAAAATGGGGGAAGATGGGAGTCCCCCGCTGAAAAAGGTCGCTAAAGAAATGGATCTCACTGTTGATGTTTCAAATGTTGTAAGCAAGGTGATAACAATAAAAATGGAGGTAGACGATTATAAAGATACGTGTGGAGAGGAGAACACGGACAGTGTTAAATCTAGTGGTGTTCCAGCCTGCACATCTTCTGAGCTAAACCCAGGACTCAAGCACACGTTGGCGCAGTTTAACCTAAGCAGTCGAAGTTCGTTAGGTGGGCCTGCTGCTTTTTCTGCCCGATTTTCCCTAGAAAATATGTCCCCTACAGTGTTCTTGCCACTTCCTTCTCCTCAACTTCACCCTGGGCCCCTTCTTATCCCATCAGACAGTTCGACAGAGCTGACACAGACTGAACTAGAGGGTGAATCAATATCTTGTTTTATGGTGGGAGGAGAAAAAAGACTTTGCCTTCCTCAAGTCTTAAATTCAGTTCTTCGGGACTTCTCGCTTCAGCAGATTAACATCGTTTGTGATGAAATGTACATTTATTGTTCGAGGTGCACTTCAGACCAGCTTCACATACTAAAGGTTTTGGGAATCCTTCCATTTAATGCTCCCTCCTGTGGACTCATCACCTTGACTGATGCTCAAAGACTATGCAATGCTCTTTTGCGGCCACACACTTTCCCACAAAATGGTAGCTTGCTGCCTGCTAAAAACTCTTTGGCGCAATTAAAGGAGACAGGTAGTGCCTTTGAAGTTGAACATGATTGTTTAGGAAAGTGCCAGGGTTTATTTGCACCTCACCTCTACACTCAACCAGATGCCCCCTGTATTCAGTGTTTGGAGTGCTATGCGATGTTCTCCACACAGACATTTGTCATGCACTCTCATAGATCCCCAGACAAGAGAACCTGTCACTGGGGCTTTGACTCTGCCAAGTGGCATTGCTATATTCACCTGAGTTCAAAGCAGTTGGAATCACCTGATGGGAAAAAGCTCAAGGTTCTATTGAAGGAAATGAAAGAGAAATTCAGTAGAAAGAATCAGCCTAAGAGGATACAGCCAAAAGTAAGTCTTTTTTTTATTTTTGTGCCAGATTTGGTAGTAACAATTTCAATCCGAATTGATATACTTGAGCCATAATTGGTGATGTACAATACTAATGTTCCATTGTAACTAATGCTGCTGAAAGCAGGCTTTTTTTATTTTTGTTTTGCTTGCCATTCTGGTATATTGAGTGAGATTATTAAAAATCAGAAATTAGACCGTTTTAGGGTTATTTACTAAAGTGAGTTAAAAGTGTAAATTAAATGTAAACTTAAAATTTAAGGACAACTGGAAATATTCTCCAAGTCAGCTATGAATTCAGTTCACCCATTTTGGCCTTTAAATGTGAAATTTACTTTAAATTTCTGTCTCACTTTAGTAAATAACCCTAAAGTAACATTAGCTAGACTAAGCAGTTTAGGTATATACATCCATACCCTTGCAGTCTCACTGCTCTATTTCTGCCATTTATGCAGCCCTAGCCACACCTCCCCAAGCTGTGACTAACACAGCCTCTTGAACAGACTGGTTTCATTTTCAATCAGATCTTGTTTACTTTAGAAGTTCTTATTGCCTGCTCTTTTAACTGAACGTTAATCCCACTAGAGGCTTCTTCATGCCCTAGCAGGCTATTCACAAAACAGGAGATGAGAAAATCTCAATGAAACACACTGCAATAAAGGAAGTTTAAAAACTAGATCTTTCTTTATAGGAAATGTGTATGGAGGCTGTGTCGCAGATAGGGGAGGCTTGGCTAGGGCTGCATAAACAAAGTGATTTTACTCTTTGCAGAGAACTGAGCAGTGAGACTAGAGGGGCATTATCAAACACCAAAATCACTGCAATAAGCTAAATTGTTTTGGTCTTTAGAATGCCCCTTCAATGTAATAACAAGGTCAGTACAGGGTGATATACAGGAACACGAGATGTCTGCAGTTTTATAATTCATATAATGCTATATGATATTATTGTTGTAAAAATGATTATCCTTTGTCTAATGTCAGCACTTGTCAAAAAAAAAAATTGTTTGTGGAAAGCCTATACAAATTTATAGAGCTGTTAATCCTTTATATCATTTTTATTTATTTTTTTCATGTCAGTTTATAAGAAAAGATTTTTTTAGCTTTCTTCTTTTCGATGAACTGATGCAATGCATGAGCCCATTTATTCAGAATGCCTGGATAGGTGCACATGTGCATGAATAAGAAGGGTAACGATTGCTCTGTTACGCTTTGAACCAATGCAGCATCCTACCTGTCACCCTATCAGTCTTTGAGACATCTGCTTATTGTATGCTACAGTTGGATTAGGACTGTGTGTCACTGTCACATAGCTTGAGAAAATCATGAAATCCTGTGCCTCAGCCCCAAGCAAAAGGAATTTAAAAGCTTATATTTCACTGGAGAGATTGCCATGCTTATTAATCTGTGGCAGCCAGATGTTGTGGGTCATGTGTTCTTTATTTTAGAATATAGTGTTTACATTTTAATCTAATGAAGACATACTTGAATGGGGGAACAGAACAAAGGAATTGGGGTTCTCAGGGATGGAATATTCCAAAGATTTTCCTCTGTAGTTTTTCAGCATCCTTTCAGAGGCTTATCTATTCTCCAACTCCAGTTATTGTTACCGCTTCCATCCCTTCTCCTCTTCTGTCTCCCAATGCAGTCAGACCTGCTCTGTTTCATATAGCCATGTTTTAACCTTACTTTACTCCTCTCTGTTGCCATTGCAACCCAACCTATTCCACATCTCATATCTCTTTACACATCCCTCATCACTGTTTTTCCTCTATATCTTTTTTTTATTCTTTTCTGTCTTTAAAGTTATTTTCATCCTCTCTACGTTCCTGTACCTTTTTTAGTTTTTTTTTTAATATATATTTTTTTGTGTGTGTGGTTTATTCACTAAACTGGGAAATGTATGACACGAATTGTCATAGTGTACATTTTGGGTCAAGCTTGAAATATACCTGAGCTAAACCGTTTTTCCAGCTCTGGTTTTGTGACTAAACGTGTTTTATTTATTTTTTTGTTGTTTTTTTTTTTTCTGTTTGCATTTTCTGTTTGACCTATTGTCTAATATCTTGTCTCTTCAACATATTCCCAGCAGCTCTTCCCTGCAACATTCATTTGTGTTCTCCTGATGTCTCTCCTTCTGCTTTTTGGCTTTTGGCTCTCAGCCCATCTGTAAAAGTGCTATTACCCTGCCCCCTCCACTTTTCTATCTAAACCTATCTCAGTTGAAATCTGGGGCTTCCATCAATTTGAATGGCTGTATCATTTTAGTCCAGTGTTATTAATACAATTTAAACAATTTATTCTCGTTGTGTAAAATAAAAAGATGGATGAGCGCATATAAAACTCAGGCTATTTTGGTTGCCTTAGTGTAATATGGATATGTTCAAATTATCATATTTTCTTTTTTCCTCTGAGATGTTTTTAATGCAGCTTTTGAAATTTATGTAATTGGCTTTTAAGGCTTGGGTAAGCACCCATATTTGAGTCCCCATGCTATTTCAGTGGGTACCAAGCCCAGAGGTTGGATGTTGTGCCTCATATTTCAATCTACACGAGTCAATTGGCCACAGTACATTGTTAACTGTAGCAGCATTGTCTTTCCCGGTCCAGTAGAGCCCTCTGGCTTCATATAGAGTCTAATTAAGGTATTCTGCTAAATGTATTTAATGTTAATTATATTACAGTGAAGAATGACTGGCTGAGTTAATTTTACCTTGAAAAATGGATCTCTTGGCTAATGCGGTGTAAGTGATTTGGGTCTCTCTCCACAAAGATTAAGAACCGTTGATCTATATCATGCGTGTTATGGAGCTAGGCTGACTCCTTTGGATATTGTGTGTATTTGTTCCCAGTTAAAAAATTTTTGGTACTGTCTCTGCTTTACAGCTGAGGTTCCTGGTAGCTGAGGGTCATCCCTGGTAGTCTAGTGGAGGGATTGTGGCTTGAGCTGGGTCCATGCAGGCATACGTTTTGTGCTGCATTTAATATTGAATGCCTGGATATAAGATTTTATCCCAGTGTCCTATAAGCTTTGGTTTCACATTTAACAATGCAGCAATGGATACAGGTCTGTGCCAGGAGCTGCATGCATCTCTAAAATGCTTGGAATACTTAGAGAAGACACTTGGTAGAACAGATCTCTTCTCTACCACTGGACCTTAACATCCATGCTAGTTGGTAAAGATTTTTTTTCCCCTTTAATTAAACATTTAATTGCTTTAACTCTAGTTCATATAGTTTCCCCAGATTGTAGTTTTACTCAATGGGTTATTTATTTTCATGGGGAAGAAACAACATTCATTGTTTAAAAAAGCTGGTCCACTATCCCCGTCACCCTGGGGAACTCTACCCTAAACACGACTGCTCCACCCGCCCCAAATATCAAGGTGGGGGAAACAGGGAAAAGGAAGTCACATACTAACCCCACAACTGGGTTCCTAGTATCCACAGGCAACCCTGGACAGACACCCACCATTTGAACATTGTCTGCTGCTGCCCTGATTTTGTGTACATGTACAACTATGCTATGAAAAGAATCGTGTAAATGTCATGGATACCGTGCACCAACCCCCCCCCCCCTCCCCTTTTTTTTCCCCAGTAATAATTACCACATATATAATTGAAAAAAAAAAAAAAAGCTGGTCCACAGCATTTAGAGTAATAAACATAAAATGTCTACAAGGAGAAATGGTCCACATGTTACAGGTATCTACCCCTTAGGCTATTACATACAATGCACATTTACTAAAATACTTCTTAATAATATAAAATAAAAACTTGATACAAATTAAATCAATTTCTGAAAAAGTGCTTTTATCCTCAATATTCCCCTTAAGAGTCCTCATTCACCTATTCCACTGTGTATATTTATTTACACCATTTTACATGCTCTGGAAAGTCCTTTTTGGGTTGAGGTTGGGTTTGGGTTGTTTGTCTATCTTTCGTATTGATTTGTCAAAATATAGAGATTTTGGTTTAGTATAACTAAAAGAAACTTTTTTTTTTTTTTTTTACGTTTCAAATAAATGAAATTCATATAGGGTTTGCGGAGAACCACATTTTCCTTGTGTATGTTCATGGTATATTACTCTGTAAAGTCTCAAACTGTAATAATTGACTGTGCTCTGTAAGTGGTTTAACACGTTGGTGATTGATGACTTTGAACAAAATCCATTGTGTAATTATTTTGAAAAGTCTTTGATAACTAGCCTATACATATTTGTATACCACATACATTGAGCCTTGTGCAGTGCAGTGCAAATACCCGCTCCTGTTCATTTTGTTATTTTTTATTTTTTATTTTTTTTATTCTATTTGAGGGTGCCTATAATTTTCAAAGCAATGAAGATGGATTTTATAGTCATTCTTGTCTTCAGCATTCACAATTCTTAGGAATATGGAGAAATACATGGAATAGTATTGTGGTGTGTTTATTAAAATAACCTATGCGTAAAAAATGTCTTGTCCTTATTCCAGTGAGAGCAGCCATCTTGTCTTCTTTACAAGAAATTATGCAGGAGCATAGCTGCTAAACATTTAAATAAGGTGATAGCTGCCAGGCTTTGTTTATATATTTCAAACTAGCTCACACTTTTATACAAAGTGCAAAAAAAAAAAGTAACATTGTTGGGTTTTATGGAGTACCTGTTTTGCATCTATACTGTCTCCTTGGTTCTGTCACCTCTTGGAGGAAAGAGAGGACGTGAATATTTTAAGGCTTCTAGTGCTCCGCAAACCTACACATTTAGCCACCATCTCATGTGAAATCTGGCCCAGTTACTTTGTGTAACAAATTCATTACTTGTAGTATTCTTCCCATTATCCACTCATTCATTATACATTGTACAATGCACTAGCACTGCATTTCTTTATATGGTTGAGGCTTATTAACGTTTTCCTATTTCCTGCTTGGAGGGAGCAGAGGTATGGCATGCAGGGGGATTGAGTAGACAAAGCTGGTATGTGGGTGTGTGTGTGTGTGTTGATTGCTATTGCTAAGAGCCATTTAAATACTCTGTGCTATATAGTTCTCATGCGGGTGCTCTATCTGTTGTTGGCATCGCTGTGTGTAACCTAGAAGCAGAATTCCATTGTAAAAGACTTTTTTGTTTATATTTATTTATTTTTGCCCAATATGACACTGAGTATTCCTATGAGTAAGTACTGCTGCTAAGTCTGAAATACGTGAGGTTTCTTTTTTGGCTACAATGTGTAATGCATTGTACGTGCTAATAAAGCTTGCATTGCTTCTCCAGACCATGCTGACGTGAGCATTTTTTTTTTTTTTTTAATTAGTGAATCTTTTCATTGTACTGGTGGAGTATGATAAGCAGCTTTTACTTTACATATTATTACCAACATGACCTTATGAGTCTGTTTGCCAATATGCCACTGAGCTCAGTTCAGAGAATATATTAAAGTCCCTAACATTTAAAGTGCAACTGTCATGACTTTCACCAATACACTGTGTATTTTTTGACTATATAGATATTTGAATGTGATCTTGTCGCTCTCACAAATTGAAGGTGGCCCTCACTGCTGTACCTCTTTGACTCCGTTCATTCATTTAACCTGTGACACAAGAGGAAAGGGACACTCCAGACCCCTAACACACTTTAGTTAGTTTAAAAAAACTTTGTGTGAAGAGTGTGTCCTTTTTATTCATTTTGCTAAATGTGTCAATTTCTGACACTTTTTTTTTTTTATGAGTTAACCTGCTAACACTCCCCCTGACTTTCAAGCAGACAACCTGTCCTGTTACTTCCTAGTTTGGTTAGCTCAATGGACCTAAACTCTGAAGGGGGCAATTACTCAGAGCACTTGCCTAGCAAAGACTTCTCATTGGGCTGCATTGGGAAGTCTGTGATTGGACAGCCACAGAAAGCCTGGGCGGGGTTAGAAGGGGACGGCTTGCAGAGGCAGCAGGCGAGAACTGCAGGTTTTCTAAGAGCTTTTTAGACATATCCATTATGAAAAGATGCAAAATTAAAAGCATGTTGTCATTTGGAGCATATCTACTAAACCGTGATTTTTATTTGTAGTGTGGCAGTGAAGTGTCCCTTTAAGTAAATAAACTAAACACTATACACAACTGAAAGAGCATGGCAGTGAACGGAATCATGGTTTGCTTCACTGATTCTGTAAATAAAAAAATAAAAAAACAAAAAACAAAAACAAGCAAACCTTACAGCCTCTGAGCCACAGGGAAGCCAGGTGGCTACACTGCTGCAGTGCTGAATTGGAAGCGTAAAACGGATACTCTGGTCTTTATGCGTGTTTTTTTTTTTTTTTTTTTAATTTATTTTGTATTTGCATGCATCGCTACTCGTTTTCTTTATTGACTAGAATGTGCTGAAATCAAAGACTAGGTTACTTACCTGTGCAGGATTCACCAGGAGTGAAACCATAGTAGGATCAAGGTGCACTGCTTGCTGCTGTCTGAACAACATGAAATATGTTCAAAAGTGAGCATCTTTCTTCACGGCTGTCAACATGAATTTATCCCATTTATGATTTCTGTGCTCAAATTTCCAATATTTACAATAAACCGTGCTAAATTAACATTAAGTGAAAAGCAAAGATTGTTTTCAGACCTCTAAATGTCAATGAAGAATGCTACTAAAGGGTTTCTCCAAACTACTTTTTTTTTTAAACCTGTGAATAATGCCCTTTTGGCATTATTTACCAGGATGCCCCACTCCGGAACGCTTGAAAAGCATTCTAAATGAAGGTTTTGAAATTAAGCATATTTTGGGGGGAAAGATACAGGTGGATGACATCAGTAATTCTCCAGTTTGTTTAAAAATAACTGGCTGAGAGAACTTAGCCAGTTCTTTTGTTGATGTGAATGTCACTAAATGAATATAATAACTGGGTAATGTGCTTAAAACAACTGTATTCAGGAGTAGTATATTAGTCTTGTAGTTTTCATTTATCTATTCCAGGGTTCTCAACTGATTTCTAACAGAAATGTTTGTCTGTATATCTATCTGCTTATTTATATACACACCTCCTTCAAATAATAGACCAACCAGAGAGAGTACTATTTATATAGTGCCCGCAAGTTCTGTAGCGCTGTACAATGGGGGAGAGATGAGGATAAGCATGCGCAACGAGCACTGCACGTTCATTAGTCCTTCTCCATAGGAAAGCATTGACTCAATTGTTACCTATGTTTTTTTTTTAACATGATGGACGTCCTCGTGCATAGGGTGAGGACACCCAGCATGATTTCAGAGTCAAACCCCATGAAACTGCATGAAAGTGCCTTTAGTGGCTGTCTGGAAGACAAAACTGCAATGTTTTAAATAACAGGCGTAAAGGACCACTATAGGCACCCCTAGTTTAAACCCTGCAGCTGAAAACCTTACAGTAGGGTATATCCAGCCTCTAGTGGCTGTCTCCCTGACAGCCACTAGAGGCACTTCCGCGATTTACACTGAGTAAATCGCACTTATCTGACGTTGGACGTCCTCACAGAGTCCAGCGTCAAATAGCAACTCCATAGGAAAGCATTAAGTAATATGCACCCAGACCACAGTCCATGAGATGAAGTGATCTGGATGTCTGTAGTGTCCCTTTCTCTGTTTCCCTTATTCTGCTTTACTCTCTTCCATTGTCTTATTTCTATTTTATCTGTTTGTCAGTCCTTTCCAAACTACTCTTAAGTCACACTCTCAGCTCCCCAACCCTTTTACATGACCCTCAGCTCTTTCATTTCTGTCTCCTATATGAATTTCTACTGTGTTTTCTTATCTCTCCCTTATCTAGTACTTCTTCTACCCAGGTATGGCTGTTTCTCAGCCCTTTTCCCCTTGTTTATTTCTAATTTAAAATAGCAGTCTATGAATGTTAAATCACTTTAAAAAAACAAACAAACCAATTTTTATATGATTCTGCTCTCTTACTTGTTTTTGAGATATGGGGGTTCACCCCTGGCAGTGTAGTGGCAGAAACAAGAGAACTGTTGATCACTCAATTAATTATTTCTCTCCCTGCTCCTTCGCGTCCTGCTGTGTGGGGACTTTAAGATTGATAGTACTGGGATATGACAACCCTCATATCCCTGCGGTAGTAATCCAAAGTCACTCAAGGGAGGGTGGAAGTGCAGAGAGAGAAAGAACTGAAGGGGCTAATGCTCAATTTTCACATTCATGTGTTCATGGCATCAGGTGGCAGGAGTACTCCAGTTTTCCCTAATATCATTGCAACTATGATGTGCCAGCACAACATATGAGTATGGTGTCCCCACAGCAATAGAATCCTGTGGTCCTTATATTTGGGCCTCATGTTTGACACCCTTGATCTACTCCATAAAGTAAAACGTATGTGGTAAAATCATTCCTAAACTAAGACATTTTAGCAAATATGACACTTATGTATGTTTTAGATTTTCTATAAAAATGCCCTCAGGCAACATCTTTACTGGCATACACAATAACAAAAAAATTATAATCTGTTCTTATCATGAAATTGCCACCAGAACTATTATTTTCATACTGCTATCTTCTCATGAGAAGCTGCCACAAGCTGTGCCTATTCTATTCTAACATATGCACAATAATATAGTTTTGCCTGCACAGGAAATCCCGATAGATGCCTGAATCTAGCAGGGTCCTCCTTTGTAGATACTTAGAATTACAAATTTACATCAATGGTTGGCTCATTAGTTGATATGCTAATAATAGTCCCTACTTTAAGTATATTTTAAAATATAAATATTTTAATGCAAGCAGCTGACAGTTAAAAACAGCCAAGTGACAAGTCCAATTTAATAATGAAACACTGTTATATAAAGCCCGCTGTTGGTTATAACCTATGTACTACCCTTGCCATGTTCCTCAGTAATGAAGCAAACCTTTTTCAAACGGCTTGCCCTTTTACATCGGTACCAGTCGGGCACTGAGAGTCCTGTATGGCCAGTGACTTGAATCCATCTTCTGCAGAACTGCTAGATGAGGATCCAGTCAGCCATTAATTGGCTGACCGCGTTACCTGACTGCTCTAGGCCAATGAATGATATTCTGTTCATAGAAATGCTTGTTCTAGGCTGGTTAATGTCCCCTTCGGCAGCAAAGGGATTAATGGGTAGTCTCTGTATGCCCTGTGTTTCATAGCAAAATGCTGCATACAGGCTCCAGGCACCATGACTGCTTTGAATCACTAAAGTTGTTATGGTGCTTCTAGTAACCTTTTGAATGGTGTTTGTTTTTTTCAAACAGTGGTACTGTTGTTCAAGGTAATTTGCATATGCACGTTACGATTAAAATACTGACTATACTTGTATTTTGTGAAAAATGGACATTTAAAAAAATTACTCCAACTATTTTATTATTGTTATTGGTTTGGCAAGCCATTCTTAAATTTAATATACCCAGTGACCCATTCATCATTTATTTTTCATACCAGCATTCATGCTGTTTCAGTAGCCAACCTATTGGTATCTAGTTATTTCTAGTATGGATTACTGTAATTCTCTCCTAGTTGTTCTCTCCAGAAGCCCTACTGCCCCGCTACAATCTGTAATGAATACTGCCACCCGGCTGATATTTTGCTCCTGTCGCTCCTCTCATACCTCTCACCCCTCTGTCGATCCTTACACTGGCATCCTGTATGCTATAGGATTCAATTCAAAATCCTAACCCTTACCTATAAAGCCCTAAACAACTCTAGCCCCTGTTACATTTCCACACTGATTTGTAGATATGCCCCTTCTCGGTCTCTCCGCTCTGCCGGTGACCTTCTCCTGTCTGCTGCTCGCACCCTCACTGCTAATTCACGCTTGCAGGACTTGTCACAGGCTATTCCTTTCCTTTGGAACAGCCTGCCCACTCCCATCAGACTCTCCCCTAGTCTTCAATCTTTTAAGAAGGTCCTCAAAACCCATCTCTTTTAATGCTTATGGCCTCCCACAGTAAGTTCTATATCACAAATCTGTCTCTTGCTCTCTCCTAAAGAACCATACTCCACTGTCACCTCCAGTTCTGCTACTTCCTATTGTGTCTTGATACTGCACTCATTTAGACTGTAAACTCGTTCCTATTGTTCCCCTATCATTTTGTAATTGTCTCAGTTATTGTTAAATTTCCCTCTTTCACAATATTGTAAAGCGGTGCAGAATAAGTTGGCGCTATATAAATACCAATAATAATATTGTGGGCACTTGGCTGGTGCCTGATTAATATGTATTTATTCCATTACAAGGAGACACAAAGATTGACACAGTGACTGCATTTATTGTCCTGGCCCAGAAGTTAAGTATCATTGACTTACATAATCAGAGTATAAACAAATAAAGCCTTGTGAGTCTTACCTGTATTCACCCTTGCCGCCACCTGTCTCCAAAAATATTTATCACCATCATATATCACAATATTTTCCAAATCAGAGGGACATTCCACAACAATGTTTTCGTATTCCGTTTAACAGTAAGTACAATCTGTTACATAAAAAACATTAAAGGATAATAGCTGTCAAGTTTGATTTCTAATTCTAATATTGAAAATGTTTTCTTTTAACTTGTGTTTAGAACTCTATTTTGCTGGTAAACAGAGAGCTAAATCTTGCTATACAGATTACATCCTGCTGATTGTATAAACAGATGTCTTTGGGAGGGGTGGCCAACTCACTGACAGTGTACAGTTATCAAAGAGATGTTGATTATACTGTCTTCAGCACAAGCTATTAAAAATACAATAAAAAAAAAAAAAAAAAACTATGCAAAGTCAGAACATGAAATTAAATGTGACTTCAAAACAGCTTTAAAGCGGCACTGTCATGCCGAACTTACCTTTCCTCAATCTCTTCCTCTTCTCCCCCTCTCTCAGGATCTGTTCTTCTTTTCTTCCTGTCTTCTTTAGTTTTCTTTAAAATCATAAGACAAAGTAGGGACTCTTTGCCTTATGGAGGATTCCTCCGCTTGACCAGCTCTGACCAGCGGAGGAGCAAAGTGTGCTTCATTTCCGCTGGTCAGAGCAATGTTCCCATGATCCTTACCTTCCCTCTGTGTTCCCACAATGCTTCCTGTCACTTTACACAAAACTGCCGAATTGCGTTCTAACTGAATGAGAACAGTATGTTCGTTTCTTTTAGAACGCAATTCGGCACTTTATTCGGATCGGAATTTCATTCTAATGAATGAAACTCCGATCCTATTCATTGCCGTGGCTGCATCTTGCAGCCGCTTAGTAGATAACTCCCTAATTCCCACGGTATCAGGGAGCTATCGACTAAAAGGCTGAAAGACCTAAATTGGTCTAACAGCCAACTTTACTAATACTAAGTAAAGCTTACTTAGTATTAGTAAATAATATGCCCCTACTCGCTATACCGCGAGTAGGGGCATGTGTAGTAAACAGTGAGCAGCTTATAGCTGCTCACTGTAAAATAAAAAACTAATAACCCCCCCCCCCCCATGCCCGTGGGGGCCCTAAATAAAGATGGGGGGGACCTACTGTCCCCCCCTGGCCCCCACCCCTGAGCGGTGGGTGCCCTAAATAAAGATATGGGGGGGAACTTCTGGTCCCCACCCCTGCGTGGTGGGTGGGGGCCCTAATAAAACAATAAGGGGGGAGGATCTACTGTCCTCCCCCCCTGGCCCCCACCCCTGCGTGGTGGGTGGGGGCCCTAATAAAACAATAAGGGGGGGGCCTACTGTCCTCCCCCCCTGGCCCCCACCCCTGAGCGGTGGGTGGGGGCCCTAAATAAAGATATGGGGGGGAAATTCAAAAGGACTTTCCCACGCTGTGTAAAATGACTCAGAGCACTCTGATTGGCTTAAACCCACCAATCAGAGTGTTCTAAGCTTATTGCAGGGCGGGGAAAGGCTTTATAAGCCTTGACCCGCCCTGCGGAGCTCAGGACGCGGCGTGCCCTCGAAGGGCGAACATGGATTAATTTTTTGGGGCGCTCGTGTTTTTTTTTAAGTGCGACGGGTATGATGGATTTTTATTTGGCCTTTTTGGGGGCTGAAGAAAGAAGATTTTTAGAAAAAAGAAGACGTCAAATGGTAAGTTTAATTTTTTTTTTTTACAGGTTAGTTATTTTATTCCCCCCTCACTATTTTTAGGGTGAGGGGGGTAGGTAGGGGATAGGTTTTTTTGGGGTGGGGTGACTAGGGGCTTGGGACCCCTAGTCACCTTGATTGGGGGGGGTGTTTCATTTAGGGCCCCCACCCACCGCTCAGGGGTGGGGGCCAGTGGGGGAGGACAGTAGGTTCCCCCCCTTATTGTTTTATTAGGGCCCCCACCCACCGCTCAGGGGTGGGGGCCAGGGGGGGAGGACAGTAGGTCCCCCCCTTATTGTTTTATTAGGGCCCCCACCCACTGCGCAGGGGTGGGGACAGAAGTTCCCCCCCATATCTTTATTTAGGGCCCCCACCCACCGCTCAGGGGTGGGGGCCGGGGGGGAGGACAGTAGGTCCCCCCCTTATTGTTTTATTAGGGCCCCCACCCACCCACCCACCGCTCAGGGGTGGGGGCCAGGGGGGGAGGACAGTAGGTCCCCCCCCTTATTGTTTTATTAGGGCCCCCACCCACCGTGCAGGGGTGGGGGCCGGGGGGGGGACAGAAGTTTCCCCCCATATCTTTATTTAGGGCCACCGCTCAGGGGGGGAGGGGGGGAGGACAATAGGTCCGCCCCACCTTTTTGTAATTTATGTAATTTTTTTTCAACAGTGAGCAGCCACAGGCATTTGGGAGATTTGAATCCCCATTGTGCTATTATGGGGGTCATATTGACCCCCATAGAGTGAGAGGGGGACCTGGGGGGGCTTATTAAGTGGTGGGGAGCACTGCTCCCTGCTGCTTTTATCGTTACATATTACAAGGAGGGAGCTGCATGCCGGTAGCTCCCTCCTTGTAATAAACTGCACGAGCAAACAAACACTGATACTTTGTGTTTGTTTGTTCGGCTGATATTTCTATTCACTCATTCGTCTGTCTGATGAATGAATGAATAGATGAAATTCCCGTTCGCATGTCCAGGTGTTTCACTGGGCATGTGCGGGAATTTCACAGGCTATCTAGTGTGGGCAGGTGACGTGTCCCACAGGGACTTAATCTACCCACACAAAGATGGCGGCGCCCTGGATATAGATCGGGGCAGAAAATAAGGATTAAAAAATAGGTAATGTGGGGGGCTTAGGGGCATTTGGGGGTGACTAGTGGGTCAATTGGATGTAGTGGAGGCGGGAGGGGGGTTAAAAAAAAAACGGGATTCGACATGACATTGCCGCTTTAAAATAGAAACTTTACTTTAAATAAAACAAACAATAAAACATTGTAGTTATAAAGTGTAAATGAAATGTGGCTCATATATAGTAGTCACTGAGTTTATTTATTTATGTAACTTCCATCAAAGTTTTACCACAGGCAAAAAAGTTTTTTCAAACTTTGGAGTAATGAAGCAGTTTGGGTGTGTAGATCATGTCCATGCAGTTTTACTTGAGAAGTTTGTATCTCCTTCTTTTAAAATGACCTTTAATCAGATATAGGAGGCTCCTGCATGGTCTAGCAGGCTAACGACAGAGCAGGAGATTAAAAAAAAAAAAAATCTAAAGTAGACAGACTGTGCATTAAAGGAAGTTTAAACATCAGCTCTTTCTTTACAGGAGGTTTTTAGGAAGGCTATGTAGGTCACATGCAGGGAGGTGTGACTAGGACTGCATAAACAGAGATATTTTACTGCTAAATGGCAGATAATTGAACAGTGAGACTGTAGTGGCATGATCTATACACCAAAATTGCTTCATTAAGTTATTTTGGTGACTATAGTATTCCTTTAAACCAAAATGTTTCTGGAAATAAGGGACCGTTACTCAGGGTGGTACCAAGTAATGTACCAATTTGTATTTTTCACATCAAGAAATTTTGTTCTGTAATTTTGTTTTATAGAAATTAAGAAATAAAATGGTACACGTTCACATTTTCAGTAATTCTTTTGATCAAATAATATTTGTGCTTTCCAGACGTGTTAGTTCAGTTTGTGTTTTTATTTTTTGACATAACCAGGTACACAAGGCCGTCTGCTGGGAAGACTGTTTTGTCTCTGGTTATATCTCAGGCAAACTCATAACTTTTCTGTATAAACCCTAAACTGAGCAAAGAATATCCTCAAACATCAGAGTGTGATCCATCAAAGCGACAGTAAAGCCTCAGAGCAAATAAACCTTATATTAAAGGCAGCCTCTGACTTAGTTTTTTTTTTTTTTTTAAATAGGTCTATTGTTGCATGCTTGTAATATAACTCACCCATTTCACACACTTGGGCACACTGAAAATATGAAACTGTTGTCAAAGACAACATTTCTGCCCAGGAGGCCAGAACTTGATGGACTTTCCATTATATAGGATATATAGAAAAATGTATTTTTCAGGGGCTGGGTAAGTGTTACATTTTAACCCATTTTTGCTGATTCCTTCTAGTGTTAGCATCTACTCTTCAGTATTAAACCTTGTTAAAAAGTAAAACATCTATAATAATTTAGTAAGTAAGAGATTCTTGTTAGCTATACATTTTAAGTATCCTACTACTTATTACTCTTTATTCTACTAACTAGATTCTGTGTCTTTTACTCCCTGTAATGATTGTATGTAGTGGTTTAAAGGCACAGCAGGGTCTGGGTGCAATGTCCCTTTTCCCTTAACCCTACAATGTTAATTTTTGCAGTTTGGTCGCCTGACACTGGACGTCCTGACGATTTGCATTAGGACATCCAGTGTCAGTCAAATCCCCATAAGAAAGCATTGCTGCAAAGCAAATGCACATTAGCCACCCCCCTCCCCTTTGTCGGGTGACATTGGAGGAGGCGAAACGCCAACCCAGTGCTGAAGGAGATCAGCGCTTGAGTCAGGTAAGTACAGTAAGGTGTTTTTTTTTTTTGGGGGGAGGGGGGAGTTATCCTTGGAGTGAGTGGGAGGAGGGGAAGAGGGGCACAACTTTGTATTCCTAGTACAGTGATGGCAAACCGTTTTGAGCCCGAGTGCCCAAACCGCAATACATGCCAACTTTTTTTCCCTTAAAGTGCCAACACAGCAATTAAACCTCAATACTGAGGTTTAAGTTTAGAAAAAACAACTCGTACTGTTGTCCGAACTAATTAACAACTTTTGTTTTAAAAGAACACAACAACAGAGAGTTCACTGATACAAATTTTAAATAATAATATAAATAGATAAAATGAAGCTTATATTTATTAGTATCTCCAACACATGCAATACATACACACACAGACTGCTAAATACATACACACAGTCTGCTGAATACACATACAGACAGACTGCTGAGTACACACACAGACTGCTGAATATATACACACACAGTCCGCTGAATACACACACTGCTGAGTACACACACACACAGACTGCTTAATTCACACACATACTGCATTGAAGGGTGTAGTGTATGTGTTTGTGTGTGGGGTGCTGTGTGTGTGGGGTGCTGTGTGTGTGGGGTGCTGTGTGTGTGAGGGTGGGGGGGGTGCTGTGTGTGTGTGTGTGTGTGTGTGTGCTGTGTGTGTGTGTGTGTGTGGGGTGCTGTGTGTGTGTGTGTGTGTGGGGTGCTGTGTGTGTGTGTGTGTGTGTGGGGGGTGCTGTGTGTGTGTGTGTGGGGTGCTGTGTCTGTGTGTGAGGGGTGCTTTGTGTGGGGGGGTAGGTGCTGGGTGGGGGTAGGGGTGCTGGGTGGGGAGGTAGGGGTGCTGTGTGTGTGTGTGGGAAGTAGGGGAGGGAAACTGGGTGTGGGGGAGGGGAGGGATACTGAGGAGGGGTACTGTGTGTGTGGGGGGGTAGGGGTACTGTGTGTGGGGCTGGGGTAAAGGTGTTAAAAAAAACACAGTACCCCTCAAAAAAAACACACACACACAAAAAACACTGGTGGTCCGGTGGTGGCAAGCACGGCTTCCATGTCGGGAGGCAGGGGGAGGGATCTGTGAAGCAGCTCCCCTGTCCTCCTGTGCGATACTGTGTGGAGCGTTGCCATGGTAACAAGCGGCAACACAGCTTGCTCGCGGGAGGACAGGGGAGCTGCTTCACAGATCCCTCCCCCTGCCTCCCGACATGGAAGCAGAGTAGGCGCCTGCCGTTTTGGGCAAGCAGGTGTCTACTCTGCATTGATAGCAAACCTATGGCCGCGTGCCCACAGAAAGGGCCTGTCGTGCCATAGGTTCGCCATCACTGTCCTAGTACTATTGTGTCCCTTTACTTTTCACAGTAGTGCAGATCAGTTAATTAAAGAACACTGCAGCATGTCTTATCGTTATATTACATTATTGTCTGAAAATACGTTAAGCCACAAAGATCCCAACCTAAATAATTTTTAGGGAGCTAGGGCCAGGGATGTCACCTTGCTTAGGGAAATAAATACTGGCTGTACCAATTTGCATACTTAATTATACATGCATTACATCACACAATGTAAATCACAAGGAGTAACATACGAGTAGAAAAATACATTTGGAAAGGGAAAATGCTTTAAAGCAAATAAAATAAATAAAACCATTAACAGTTTGATTCTGTTGTGTAGAGGGATTGCTCTGCAGTTTGAGGAGATTGGACTGCTCTTCTGTGTGGTCATTCAATTAACCCAGCAATAGGCTGTCTGCGTCACAGGCAATATATACAAATACACAGGGGTTTATTCACTAAAACTAATGAATTGCAAAATGTAGTTCAAATAGCCAAGCTATGCCTATACTGAATGGGAGAATTAAATCTAATCCATTATTTCTTTCTATAATTTACAATTAATGTTTCAATTCACTACTTTTCACAGTTTAAAGAAGAAACCTAGTAGTTTTCTTCTGCTTCTGTTAGCCCGATAGAGCACGCCTGCCTTCTCCCCTTCTTAATGAGCAGTACTAGAGCTCATTGAGAAACATTGAAAAGCCACGATCTTGTGCGACTGCATCTGGCTCTTTTTTTCCAGAGCCGGCGTCTGAGTGTTTTACCACACATAGCAGGGGAGGGGGACCTCTGGACTTCCGCACTGTACGCAATGTACACTGGGAGGGGAAGCATCTCCACCGCCTGCTCTGCATAGGAGCACCAGGTGCAGTATCAGACTGATCGCGGGGTAGTCACATTGTACCCGGTGCTCCTACGCAGAGCAGGAGGGGGAGATGCTTCCCCTCCCAGTGTATAGTGCGTGCGGTTCCCTTATGGAACTGCACACAGCCTGGGGGCGCTCGTCGAGGGGGCGGCAGCAAACATCACTTGTCAGTCTCGCGCATGCTCCCAGCCTGCATCAGATTTTTGGACCCATCAGGAATCTGACCATGCTGCGTCAGCAGACCTGAAGTGGGTCTAAATTTCTGACTTGTTCCAGACTTCTGATAAAACATTTGTATTGCTGGTATTTTTGCAATACCGACCAGGCAGCCTCCAATACTGGCTGTGCAGGTAAAATACCGGCCAGCTGGCAACCCTAGAACTTGGGGGAGGATGAGTAACGCACTTCTTACTGTCTTAGTCATATGTATTTTAGTCCCGCAGACAGGATGTTGGAGGTTGCATGTTGCTGTCCCTATAAAATTCTTGCAAACACTTCCAAGGACAGCATGCCTGAGCAGTGAAATGATTGGTTCAGCATGGCAGATCTTTTTACAGTGCACATTATCGATGCGTTAATTATTTGAATATTTGCTTACGTTTTCTTGCATACTGATATTTAAATGTGGCATTAATACACATTTGCAAGGACTCAAGGTTAAGACTTCCTTCATGCACATTGTTATGTCATTGCATGTGGTGTTGGCTGCCATATATGATGCCATGTTAGAATGTTATTTGGCAGTGTCCTTCATTATGTGTGTCTACACCATAATCAAACAAATATTACAACTGTAAAGCATTCTAAAAGCTCAGCAGTATGTGTTGTATTAGCGGCATATTGTAGCTGTTAATTATTTAACCCCTTAAGGACACATGACGAAAATATTCCGTCATGATTCCCTTTTATTCCAGAAGTTGTCCTTAAGGGGTTAATGCTTAACTATGTACAGATGATTTCTGCTTGCATCTTGAAATGTGGCTTTGGTTGATTGTTAATTTTGTTTTGTGCTTTGAGAATGGCAAACAAGCCAAAACTGTCTGGTGCCATGTCATAATGTAGTTTTCTAACTAGTACTCTTTAATTCTTGGAATTTGACAAAGCACGCATGGGATGATCTATTTTCCAATGAAATTTTGTGATTATATTGTTTTGACTACATTTCATTAACAAATTTACTGCTTGCAGTGATTCTTTCACAGGACATACAGGGAGTGCAGAATTATTAGGCAAGTTGTATTTTTGAGGATTAATTTTATTATTGAACAACAACCATGTTCTCAATGAACCCAAAAAACTCATTAATATCAAAGCTGAATATTTTTGGAAGTAGTTTTTAGTTTGTTTTTAGTTTTAGCTATGTTAGGGGGATATCTGTGTGTGCAGGTGACTATTACTGTGCATAATTATTAGGCAACTTAACAAAAAACAAATATATACCCATTTCAATTATTTAGTATTACCAGTGAAACCAATATAACATCTCAACATTCACAAATATACATTTCTGACATTCAAAAACAAAACAAAAACAAATCAGTGACCAATATAGCCACCTTTCTTTGCAAGGACACTCAAAAGCCTGCCATCCATGGATTCTGTCAGTGTTTTGATCTGTTCACCATCAACATTGCGTGCAGCAGCAACCACAGCCTCCCAGACACTGTTCAGAGAGGTGTACTGTTTTCCCTCCTTGTAAATCTCACATTTGATGATGGACCACAGGTTCTCAATGGGGTTCAGATCAGGTGAACAAGGAGGCCATGTCATTAGATTTTCTTCTTTTATACCCTTTCTTGCCAGCCACGCTGTGGAGTACTTGGACGCGTGTGATGGAGCATTGTCCTGCATGAAAATCATGTTTTTCTTGAAGGATGCAGACTTCTTCCTGTACCACTGCTTGAAGAAGGTGTCTTCCAGGAACTGGCAGTAGGACTGGGAGTTGAGCTTGACTCCATCCTCAACCCGAAAAGGCCCCACAAGCTCATCTTTGATGATACCAGCCCAAACCAGTACTCCACCTCCACCTTGCTGGCGTCTGAGTCGGACTGGAGCTCTCTGCCCTTTACCAATCCAGCCACGGGCCCATCCATCTGGCCCATCAAGACTCACTCTCATTTCATCAGTCCATAAAACCTTAGAAAAATCAGTCTTGAGATATTTCTTGGCCCAGTCTTGACGTTTCAGCTTGTGTGTCTTGTTCAGTGGTGGTCGTCTTTCAGCCTTTCTTACCTTGGCCATGTCTCTGAGTATTGCACACCTTGTGCTTTTGGGCACTCCAGTGATGTTGCAGCTCTGAAATATGGCCAAACTGGTGGCAAGTGGCATCGTGGCAGCTGCACGCTTGACTTTTCTCAGTTCATGGGCAGTTATTTTGCGCCTTGGTTTTTCCACACGCTTCTTGCGACCCTGTTGACTATTTTGAATGAAACGCTTGATTGTTCGATGATCACGCTTCAGAAGCTTTGCAATTTTAAGAGTGCTGCATCCCTCTGCAAGATATCTCACTATTTTTGACTTTTCTGAGCCTGTCAAGTCCTTCTTTTGACCCATTTTGCCAAAGGAAAGGAAGTTGCCTAATAATTATGCACACCTGATATAGGGTGTTGATGTCATTAGACCACACCCCTTCTCATTACAGAGATGCACATCACCTAATATGCTTAATTGGTAGTAGGCTTTCGAGCCTATACAGCTTGGAGTAAGACAACATGCATAAAGAGGATGATGTGGTCAAAATACTCATTTGCCTAATAATTCTGCACTCCCTGTATTTATGTGGATGGTGTCCTACGTTATTTGACCATTTATGTTTTTAAATATTCTGCTTTTGTCTTCCTTTGCTTTCAAGTGAACCTATTGTCCAAAATCATGTGGCTGACTAGTTCTCATTCAAATAGTTCTAGATATAACATATCCATTACTTGCCTTAAAGGACCACTATAGTGCCAGGAAAACAAACTCGTTTTCCTGGTACTATAGGGTCTTTAGGTTTCCCCCCCCACCCTCAGGGTCCCACTCTCGCCGGGCTGAAGGGGTTAAACTCTTATCGTTCTCCAGTGCCGGGCTTCCTCGGCGCTGGGGAATTCTCCTCCTCCTCCTGCCAACGTCAGCGCCGAATGCGAATGCGTGGCAAGAGCCACGCGCGCATTCAATCAGTCCATAGGAAAGCATTTCTTAATGCTTTCCTATGGACTTCAGCGTCTTCTCACTGTTATTTTCACAGTGAGAAGCGCTGAAGCGCCTCTAGCGGCTGTCAGAGAGACTGCACCTAGAGGCTGGATTAACCCTAGTGTAAACATAGCAGTTTCTCTGAAACTGCTATGTTTACAGCTGCAGGGTTAACACTAGATGGACCTGGCACCCAGACCACTTCTTTGAGCTGAAGTGGTCTGGGTGCCTATAGTAGTCCTTTAAAGGATGTTACTCCAAGCACCATGACCACTTAATTGCTTATGGTGCCTGGATTCTTTATTACTGCATGTTTAGTTTGAAATAATGGACATACTCTCTTAGCCAGTGAATGACCAACAGGATCAGCATCTGGCTTATTCGTCTATGTAGAATTCATGTCACCAGGCTTGATGCCAGATGGACTCAAAAACATTTTTAAAAATAATCTGTGTTTAGCGGTACTTTTACTTCTAAAATTGTAGCTTGGAACCTTGCAGCGTTGGCTGAAAAGGGCACTTGCATTTATAAAATATAGGTTTGGGTTTATCAACAGTGTTTTACATGACCCTTGTTTTTGACAGGTTGAGGGGAGTATGTTTTCAGCCTAGTAAGGAATATATATATTATATAATCTGTACCATATTTTTCCGTGTATAAGACGACCCCTATTTTTGAGCCCAAAATTAATAAATCAATATTTTAAATATCAAATAGAACAACTTTGATATTTTAAAAGGTGACTTCTACGGAGAACAACATACTTCTGGTTCTCATGCCTCCCATGTGCTATGGTACTCTGTGAAGTTAATGGCTCCATAGTGCATGCTAGAAGACTACAGCTTCCACAATACAGCAGGTGGTGTGAGGATATGCTGGGACATCACAGTAGTATTTCTTCTGCTCCCTGATGCCCATTTCCTCCCCCATAAATATAAATCAGAGAGCAAGACCTACCTGTGGTGGCGCATACGTTTTAATATGGCTGCTCCTTTTATGGTGTGGCATATCTCTGTAACTCCGTTAGTGCTGATGTCTGCTGCAGCTCCCATGCATATAGAGATTTTTTCCTCTTTGCCACAGCATTCAGAAGTGGATCGGCAGGAGGGAGGCCAGGTTATGTGTGTGGGCCATGGCACACACTGAAATGCATCAGGCGCCATCTTAACTCGTGCCACGCGCACAAGTGTTTATTTTTTTTTTACCCCTGCAGTAACATTCTGTGTATAAGACGACCCCCAATTTTAGACTAAAACAAAGTAGAGAGAAACTGTCTTGTACATGGAAAAATATGGTAATTTTATTTATTTTATATGCAGTAAAATATACATTAAAGTTCCTGGAGTATAACTGGTTAGGATTCACAAAGCATGTAATTCCATATTGTTTTATTGTTATTAAAAGACATGCTGATTGAATATAATTCTTTGTATGTTTGAGATAGAGATGAGATACACACACACACACACACACACACACACTTTGTTTGCTTTGGAGGTCAGTTAAGCCAATAAATTGTATACATAAGCATTGACGTCTTGAGGTATGTGATCTTCAAGCACATGTGCTGTTTATAGCCTGGGGATAACTAGTAGTCCTTGTGTGAGACTTTGCAATGACACAGTGACATAAATAATTGTTTTCTCAGGTCTAACAAAAATAGATGGCCTTGGAGTTGTTATTCAGGCTGCTGTGTCTCTCTTCTCATGTCCCATAGTTTTCCAAGTCCTACCTGCTACATCTTAAAGAGAGAGAAACTACACAATATCCTGACTGCCAATGTCAGAGGGTTGGAGCTATGTGTCTGATAAATTACTCACTTGCATTCAGAATGTCTTTACACAGACTTCTTGTCCAAAAACACTGCATCTGAACACTCTGCATGCAAATATTCTATCCATAATATCTCTTCCCCCACCCCCCTTCTCCCCTATCAACAAATACATTACTGTGTTGTCAGAGACTGCACCTGAACAAGATCTTGGCTTTTAAACTCTGCTTCACTGTTCTACTTATCTTGTGTCACTGCAGTACGTTTTTTGTTGGCTATAAAGCTGCCCAAGTGTATTGCACTATCCCATATTGCCCAATCATACTTTACCCTAGTTTACAGTTATTAAGTCTTTAAAATTCCTTCTGTTTGGGCGCGTGTTTCCGTTTACCAATTTAAATCATTTACGTTTTCCATTCTACCCTACTCTAAACTCACACAACCTGTCCTCACATTGTCTGCTAGCCATGTCACATCTTCTTATCCTATAGTTTCTATAAACGACATATTAAAAATCAATGTAAATAATACATGTAATTATATGCAGCATGTCTCCACGTCTTGCAAACAGGCTATAGCAGGCACACATTAATACATGTGAGACAATTCTGCCAGTCCTCCTAGGGCATGGCTTTTCCAGTTTTCACAATATGTGGTTGGATTTGGTATTCGCTACACCCCTTGTAAGAAACCATAGACTGTTTTGTCCTGGATCCTACCATCATAATATTAATTCCAATAGAGAAACTCCAGGAGAATAAAAAAAAAAAAAAAAAAGGAACGATTAATTAGGTTCAGTGTGCAGACTAAATCTGCAAAGTCTAACCTTGACATTCCAGATGTTTGTCAAGTACAAGGTGAGCTGAACACCATCGCAAACACCTGCAGTTGTTATATTTATCCATCACTCACCTTGTCTGTCTTGAAAAGAGAGCTGTGCAATATAATGTGCCACACTTATTGAAAATGGATGGATAATGTATATATTTCTGGGTGCTTTTTATATGTTTATTTTTAAATAGTTTATAACCAAGATCAAATGCTTTAGTTTTATTTAAGACTCGTTTGGGAGATTTGGTGATTTAAAGCCTCGTTGATAACATAGAATCTGCATGTTGAACGTGACATTTTAAAGCAGGATTGCCACATTTCTCTTATGCTGATTCGTTTACTGCTGTGTAGATATTTAGAGTTTGAGACACCACACTGCTAATTACATTCCACAACAGACAACAAGATAATTACAAGGGTCACTACTTGTACAACTTTCAAACTGCTCCAGTGCCCCCCACCTTTGTTTCTGAGAAGGAAACGATTAGCCATGTCTTCCTTTATTGGAGACATTATGGTAAACATTAGTTGGTGTATATTATTGCTGTACACCAATAACATTGCAATGTATGTCTACAATGCAATAAATGTGTTGGTGTATGTCAGTGTAATACATTGCTTATTATAAAATCATGTTCTCCAGCTTTCTAGCTCTATGTTCTAGATTAGAATCTTTACGAACATTTGCCTTTGCATTGGAGATTAAACAAAGGAGATATATATATATAATCAGCTGTTCTATGCTCATTCGCACATACTACAATGGAAGAGGTTTCCGCTCTGCTCTGGTCCTCCCGCCCCACCACCTGTTCCCTCGATCCTATTACCTCATATCCGCACTCTGTCTCCCTCTCTTGCTCTTCCTCTCACTAAAATTTTCAATCTCACTCTTTCATCCAGCACATTACCCTTCAAGCATGCAACCATAACGCCGATTCTGAAAAAGCCCAACCTTGAGCCCAATTCCTTATCCAACTACCGCCCTATATCGCTACTGCCATTTACCTCCAAGATCCTTGAGAGTTGTGTATGTGAGATTGACAGACCTCAAATCCAACTTTCTGCTTGACCTGCTTCAGTCTGGATTCTGCTCTCGTCACTCTGTTGAAACAGCTGTGACCAAAGTATCCAATGATTTAATCACTGCTTAATCTCGTGGCCATTACTCTATCCGATTTCTCCTTGATCTTTCTGCTGCCTTTGACACTGTTGATCATCAACAGCTTTTTCTCAATCTCGGTCTACGAGATACTGTTCTCTCTTTGTGCTCCTCCTACCTCACCCAGGTAGTATTTCTTTCTCTGGCTCTGCCTCTTCTCCCCAACCCCTCTCTGTTGGCGTTCCCCAAGGTTCTGTCCTTGGTCCCCTACTGTTCTCTATCTATACTGCCTCCTTTGGTAAACTAATCAGCTCCTTTGGCTTCCATTATTATTTATATGCAGATGACACACAAATCTACCTGTCCTCTCCTGATCTCTCTGCGCCCATCTTGACTCGTGTCTCTGACTGCCTCTCTGCAATTTCCAACTGGATTGCTGCCCCTGCGCTCTGCCAAAGATTTACGCCTATCCTCTGTCCTTACATCTGATGCTTGCCTCCAGGGCTGCACCTGTTCTGTGGAAATCCCTTCTCTTCTCCGTAAGACTTTCACACAGTCTTCACTCCTTCAAAAAATCTTTGAAAACACATTTTTTCAGGAAAGCATATCATTTAAACAGTTAGCGAGTTTTCATCTCTTACCACCCCCATGACTCCTCTCCTGCAACTGTCAAAAATAATACTTTTCTAGCAACCTATTTCATTTCCCCTTCTTATACCCTTTGTGTCACTATACCCCACTCCCTCTAGCATGTAAGCTCATTGAGCAGGGCCCTCAACCCCTCTGTTCCTGTGCCTCCATTTGTCTGGTTACAATTACGTGTCTGTTAGACCACCCATTGTACAGCGCTATATAATAATAATATATATGTCAAAGTACTGACACCTTTTTCTTTTCTTTTGTGTGGAACTGGAAATTGTACACCCAGAATGTTATTAATTTCGTCACTCGCATCAGCTGTATCGAAAGGGAATCTTGGTGTATGCCTATACTGCTACCACTAGGAGGAACTGTGGATTTAAAGAAGTAGTCACCAGGAGTGGGAGTTTTTGCAACAAATTGTAAAGGTCATCAAATAAAATGGTCACCTTTTCTTCTCTATATATTTATTTGCGTCTACTTCTTTGAAGAAAATTTAGGTAATTATGCGAAATTCCTGAATATTAATATTTAAATCTAAGAAATGTATTTAAGTGCTGGATTGTGAGGATAAAATTATATTCCAATCATTCTCATTAAGGTATTTTAAAAATGCATCTAAATCTATCATTGAGCCCTTCCAAATAAAAAATATATCAATGAAACGCGATAGGTAACCAAATTCGTTATCCAAGCATGGCTTTGGTATATGAATAATTCTTCCCAATAGGCCATGAACAAGTTGGCATAGCTTGGAATGAATTTGGTTCCCATCGCCGTTCCACGGATTTGGAGATAAGTCTTTTAAAACCAGAAGATATTATGTGACAGGTGAGTGAGGCACAGTTGGAGGAGGGAGTGTTACAGGACTAGGAGAAGTGAGCGTGACAGAGTGACAGTATCTGGAGGTGGGGACAGTGGTGTGTCCTGGTTTTGTGCTGCCCTAGGCAGGACAAAACTCAGGCACCCCCCCACTCCCACGCCAGCCCCACCCAACCCTTCCCCCCGCCCCGCCTTCTAAATACACACACACACACACATTCACTGACAGATACGCATACACACGCTGACAGATACGCATACACATGCTAACAGACACACACTCTAACAGACACACACTCTAACAGACACACACACACTCACTCTAACAGACACACACACACTCACTCTAACAGACACACACTCACTGACACACACTCACTGACACACACACACACACTGACACACACACACTCACTGACAGACACACTCAGACACACTAACAGACACAAACTGTCAGAAACACACACTAACAGACACATACACACTAACAGACACACACATACACACAGTCAGACACACACTAACAGACACATACACACTAACAGACACAGACACACACATACACACAGTCAGACACACTAACAGACACACACATACACACAGTCAGACACACACTAACAGACACATACATACTAACACACACACTAACTCACTAGCAGACACACTAGCAGACACACTCACACAGTCAGACACACACACACTCACATTAACACTTTTTTTTTAATTTACCCCCTCCTTACCTTTGGGAATGCTGGGGGGGGTTCTCTATCTCCCCGGTGGTCCAGTGGCTGCGGGCAGCGCTGGGCGGGCGGCTGGCGAGGGAGCTCTTCCTCCGAGCTGTACGCTCAGCTCCCTCGCGCGCCGCAGAGTGAGGCTGGGAGCCGGAAGATGACGTCATTTGGGGGCGGCATTTTTTGCCGCCCCCTGGAAAATGGCGCCCAAGGCAAATGCCTTGTTTGCCTCGCGGCTAAAACGCCCCTGGGTGGGGAGGGGGGTTATTTGACAGGGTCAGTGTGGCATGGCAGGGGCATGATTAGTGTAATAGTTTTGGAGGGCTTAATGTGATGGGGTAAAGGTGGATGAGTGTGATAGTGTAAAAAGTTGAGCGTGACCGGATTAGGGGGTTTATGTGATGGGGTAAGTGTGACAGGATCAGGAGGGATTAATGTTAAGGTGGCAGGGTGAAGTAGGTTAACAGTGTGTTTTTTAAGGTGGTGACAGTGTGTGTGGAGAGGGGATGGGGGTGACATAATGTGGAGAAGGAGGGGTCATACGTGTGGAGGGGTTTTCTTATTTGAAATACTTTTAAAAAAAATTTTTTTTTATGATTTCCTAATCCATTCGCTGGTGGTCCGGTGGTCTGTTTATCTGGTCTGTAGCTCCGCTGGGTGCAGAGCTGCAGAGCACATGGTAAGTGTTTCACGAGATCCAGTTGGAGCGTTGCCATGGTAACCTGTATCAATGCTCTGATTGGCTGGAGATCGCGAGATACATCATTCTGCAGCTCTGCACCCGGCAAACCTGCAGACTGACTGTAATGCTGGCTCTCTCCATGGGCAGACTGAGTGAAGGGCCTCACACCCAGCGGCATAATGTGCAAGCCACCTGGCCCCCTCCCTATGTCGGGCCCTCTGTCGTAGAAAAGTATTGTGGGCTTTGTATAACAAATGGGGATCTGCATTTTGGCCATGCTTGTGCTAAGGGGGCCCAAAGAAAATTCTTGAATCAAGGCCCTCTCTACATTAGTTCTGCCACTGGGCTCCATCAATAATTATTATTTTGCGTTTGTGACTCGATTGCACGGTGCTCGAGTGCGGAATGCATAGGACAGGTAGAAACAATGGAATGCTGTGTAGGGAAGGGGGTAGTGCCTTGGGTAGGGGGCAGTGCAGTGCTAACGCCGCTGCCTGCTGCACATGCCAGCTTGTGGCAACTTGCCGTTATATATAATATTTGAACCTACCTTTCTGTGATTAGAGGCGTTTATTGTTGTTATCAAGTATCCATGTAAGTGTTGTTTTTTTTAAATTTTTTTATTATTAAATTATTGTTTTGTTTATTTGCCTACCTAACAATTTATGACGGGCTTGCTTAAGGTTTTCTAAAAAGAAAGCTTTATTTCTTAATACATTGATTCCATCATGGCTTCAACCTAATTTCAACAAAAAACAGAACCCCAAAAAAAAAAAAAAATCGCAGATGAAAGAAGAGTATTAAAAGAAAAATGGACGGATAAATACTTTTGTCGAGACAAATACTAAGGCACTATGTTTAATTTGTAGGGAAAATGTGTCTGTTTTCAAAGAATACAATTTGAAGAGGCATTATACAGAAAAACATGCTGCCAAATTCTGAGCTAACCAAGCAATGTGTCGTAAAGACAAATTAGCGGAATTGAAAAAGTCTGGCGTCCCAAATTTTTTTTTTTTTTTTTTAGTTACAACTGAAAATTACTTTATTATAAAAGCTAGTTATGTTGTAGCAAATCTGATTGCCAAAACCATTTACCGATGGTGAGTTTGTTAAACAATGCATGGAAAGTGTGGCAGATATTATTTACCCTGATTTAAAAAAGAAAAAGAAATTATTTTAAAAATCAGTTTCTCACCAGACAATAGCCAGGCAAATTGAAGAAATAGAAAATCTATTGGCTTTGGCGATAGATGGAAGTACTGATACTACAGCTACAGCTCAACTTGCCATTTTAATTAGAGGTATTGATAACAAATATAATGCCACTGAAGAAATGGCTTCTTTGTTGCCATTAAAAGACACAACTAAATCTCTTGATTTGTACGAAGCGGTAAAAATGACATTAAACCAATTTTCGGTAACACATGTCAACATATGCGGTATAACTACAAATGCGCCCCGGCGATGGTTTGTAAAAGTGAGAGACTTGCAAAATTGAAAGAAGATGATGCAATTGCCGAGGGCAACTCACATTTGATGAAGTATCACTGCATTGTACATCAAGAAAACATATGTGCAAAGGCATTAAAAATGGATAATATCATGCAAATTGTCATCAAAACAGTGAATTTCGGGGGCCTAGCCTACAGAGTAACTGACGAGACGTCTTTGCTGGACTCCGTAAAGGTCTACCAGAAAATAGAATAGAGAAGCAACTTACCCCAGTCTTTGGAGCCAGTAACTAACCCCATCCGCAGCCAGAAACTATGGGGCGCAAAAACAAAAAAGTTTCCGTTCGGAAGCTCCTCGCATGCTGGACATACGGCTCTCGTTTGAGAGACCAGTAGAGCCGCAGCAATCTAAGATGGCGTCGGAGGCCCAGTGCAAATCCGAGGCACCTAAAGCTTCCCAAGAGGACGAAGAACCCCTCTCCGAGATTCCGGGAATACCTAACCCACATCTGAGTTGGAGGATGACTAAAGGAGACATCAGAAAACTACTCGTGGACCTAAGGCGGGTCTGGAAAGAGGACCTACAGGTGGTCCAGTCTGAAATTGGGGGGATTCACAGGAAAGTTAGGGAGATAGAGGCAAGAGAGGTCTACAGAGACAAAACTATCCAAGATGCCAACAGTAGGATAAGAGGATCTTACCTCACAGGTATAGAAGCTGACCCGTACTGTTACCATGATTGAGATGCGCCATAGGCGTCGAAATATGCACCTCCGAGGCATCCCAGAGACACTTTATGCACAACCTTCTGTCCTCTATAGGTCTGGACAGAGGCCTTGATCCTTCCCAGATCATCTCAGCGTTCCAAGTGCGCAAGTCAGCTTCACACCAGAGGGAGCACCAAGAGACACCATTGCCATAACCCGGGACGTGGCTATAAGGTCAGAGATCATGAACCGCTCACGGGCACTGGGGACAATACGCCATGAGGGCCAAACAGTGGCTATATATGCTGATATCCCGTTCACAGTCCTCATGGAAAAAAGGAGATTGGCACCAGTAACCAGAAGGCTCAGAGACAGCTCAATTAAGTACCGCTAGGGAATGGAGGGATCCCTTCTGGTGGGGGGGGGTGTGCTGAGATGAGAGCCTCATGCTGACATCGTTGGGCGACCCAGGGAATTTGCTAAGCAGCCTGGGACGGGCACCATACCGGCAGAGACCTCCACATCATCACCCCAAAGACGCAAGTCCGAAGAAAACACTAAACACAGATCCATGTCCTGGCACTTAGAGCTGCAGTTAACCCATTAGCCGCAACAAGCGAAGGGCCACTTGGGGAAGCCGCGCCTGTATAGAATAATACACACAACAACACGCTATCGGAAAGCTTAGCCCTTCACTCTACATGCCCACATACCAACAGACTCGCTGCATAAGGGTGCGGGGAGTCACTCCATCACTAAGTTTTGCTTGTATCACTCAAATACATTACGAGACAGAACTAGCCTGACACTAAAAGCTTATGTTGAAATAAGAATGTACAGTTTATTAGCTAGACTTTCATGTACAAAAAAAGTGCAAATTGTTTTCTAAGACAATGTTTTATTGCTATGTCTTGCAACGAATGTTTTTTTAGTACAACCTACCATATACATGCTTGTACATGGTATCTACCAAAATAAAGAATAAATTTAAAAAAAATGGGAATTTCATAAGGCCAGAGGATTGAATCATCGCCAATTCAAGGAGTTCCTTAAAAGTATGGATGTGGATTATGGGGCCATCATTTATTTTTCTGAAGTAAGGTGGCTCCGTCAGGGTAAAATGCTAAAAAGATTTTATGAATTGCGCAATGAAATCAAGCCATTTATGGAATCAAAAAAAAAATTGTGCCAGAAGATAAAAAATGGCTCACAGATTTAGCATTTTTGGTGGATTTGACCGCTCATTTAAATGAGTTAAGAATATGTCTTCAAGGTGAAAACCAACGTATTACTGCAATGTTTCAAACCATAACAGCGTTTGAAATGAAACATAAAGTATGGCAAGCTCAAGTTCTGGAAAATAATTTTATACATTTTAATACGTTGGCTAAACACAGTCATGTGAACAGCGAGAAGTATGCATCCTTGCTTTTCGATATGATACAGGAATTTGAGAACAGGTTTTAAGGTTTCAGAAAAAAATCATCAATATTTTGCTATATATTTTCGACTCCATTTTCAGTCGACATAACTTCATTGCCTCCAAATTTTCCAATGGAATGCATAGAGTTGCAGTCAGACATTCAACTCAAAGAAAAATTTGATCGTGTCTCTCTGCTGGACTTTTATAAGGCCTCTCTTCATTTTGCTAACCAATTTGTACTGTATTTGAAGATTGCAGCATTTCATGTCTGACTGGTGTTAAAAAAAAAAAAAAAACCACAACCCTAAAAAGTGCATTATCCCCATTATAGAAGTAGACATTTACATTGTATTCTGATATTTGGGTGAAAGGGAAAAAAACTTACTAGCGGCAGAATTCTTGGCTTTTTTTTTCTAAAAACACAACAAAAAAACAATCCTCTAAATAGACGAACGTTGCATTTTTATTGCACGAGAAGTCTGAACATTTTTTATGTCCTGTGTGTTGTAGATATTAGTACAGCCATATTATCGACTGGACTACAAAAGTAAGATGGCCGTTTTGCTGTGTGTGTATGAACGCATGTATGTTTTCAATAGCGGTAACAGAGGCACTGTGTCTTTAAGAATTCCTAACTGATTCCATTTTATATTTT
The DNA here is from genome assembly GCA_933207985.1 of Pelobates cultripes. Lineage (NCBI taxonomy): Eukaryota > Metazoa > Chordata > Amphibia > Anura > Pelobatidae > Pelobates > Pelobates cultripes. The sequence goes on from OW240913.1 coordinate 102,149,892, forward strand.
AATACTTCAGACTATTATAGTTTTTATAGTAAAATCCGGTCTGCCTAGTGCAACACACAGGGATGAGGGAGTCCGACTCAGAGTGGATAGCTCAATACTGAACCAGGACAGGGATACACCCAAACCTGTCCAAAAGGAATAAAAGACAGTAATACCTTCAAGGTAGTGAGTTCAGGAGCTAGTTCACTATAATATGGCTTGGTTGACAATATAATAGTTGTATCCGTTTCTAGGATAACCAGTATTGACGGAAAAAGATATATATGTATGGTGTGTATACCTTTAAATCTCAGATCTCAGATTTAAAGGTATACACACCATACATATATATCTTTTTCCGTCAATACTGGTTATCCTAGAAACGGATACAACTATTATATTGTCAACCAAGCCATATTATAGTGAACTAGCTCCTGAACTCACTACCTTGAAGGTATTACTGTCTATTATAGTTTTTAGATTGTTAGTTATTGTAGGATGTTGTTCACCTCTGCAAACAGTGTTTCATCATGCCTTATGGTTTTATACAATGCTGTTGAGGTTTTTAATCACCCATCTTGTGTTAACATCAATTCTTTTCACACCTACTTCCAAGGCTGCTAGGTCATGCCATCTTGCACTAAAGGGGTTGAATACATTCATTTATATAAACATTAATGCAAATAAATCAAATATAAATGTAGGTTAAATTAATGTGGTGCTCCAACCAGACTAGAAAAGAGGAACAGAGGGATTTGGGCCCAAAATAGGGACACTTGGGAAGGATCTGTCCATGGTCTCATCAGATTTTCCCAGAAACTTGTGTATGTAATCAGCATAGTGGTTTGTCTCCTGTACTATAGAACGTATATTTCTAAAATCAATGTAAAGTTACAATTCATGCAGGCTATAGGCAACAATTTAATCCTTTTTGGAACTAGATTTTGAATATTTTTTGTCTGACTATCATACATGTTGGTGTAAAAAAAAACGCCACAGCTATTTTCAGCATAGATTTATTTTAAGAGTGAAACCAATGTGGAATGTAAACAAACTGTAGAATGTTGCCTAATGATATGTGTTTTAGAGCTAGAGTGACACACAAGTTTACCTCCAAACATCACCGAAGTTAAAGGGAAACTATAGCTTGCCCGCGAGATTGATACCAAAATGAAACGCTTGCTCCACTGAGTGGCACCTTTTATGAGTAGCTTAATTCTGGGGCAATGGCATGTTCAATGTAGAGAGCTTACAATAACAATTCCAAGCACTTCTGTTGCGCAACTTGGAATAAACCTGAGACTCCACATAAGCATATATCTCAACAACTCTTCATCATGCTGGTTTTCCCTCCAAGCCTGTCACTTGCTTTACATCAGTGGTTTTCCGAGCAATCCCAGAAGTCTAGAATTCTGCGATTTCCAAATTCTGTTTTATTGATTATATTGGGAACTCTAGAATGTTGGGATTCCTTGAGTTTTTTTTTTTTTTGTTTGTTTGTTTTTTTTAGAAACCACTTGCTTACATCAGATTTTCTTATTTTGTAATCTGAAAAGGGTAACTATATTTAATTTTTAGAATAAAACACAACATTGTTATAGTACATGGGACCTATGCTGTCTGATGTAATCTTAGTGTGTGTCTCCATCCATTTATTTATAAAATATTTTACCAGGAAGGATACAGTGCAATTTCTCTCATTTTCAAATATGTCCATGTGCACCTTTATAAAAGATAACATTTTTATCAATGTATATACAGTATACAGTTTATTACATCAACATTGAACCTTCATAATGTAGAATTAATGTACATATACAACATTTTCTACACGTTTGCTAGCAGTTATAGTGCTTTTAAAGAAAATTTTACTTTCTTAAAATTATTTATATAAAACAGATGAATGCATCTAGTGTATAACAAAGAAAACAGATCAAAATCAATCCGTCTATTAGCAACTGAAATAACCAAAGCTTTAAAAATATTGAATACAATAAGCCTGGAGCTATTATTTGATTTAGATCTGTCACCTGATATTTTCTTTAGATAAATGAGATTAACATAATATAACTGAATAATTATACATAACATAGTAAGTTTAACTGTAATAAGCACATGTATTTCCACATGGAGGTGGTCATATGGGAATTACATCATAGCTTGTTAACTATCCTGTATAGTTACTATTTACATCACACACAACTTTTAGAATGAATGAGAGATCTGCAGCCAACCAGAACCTTCTTACCAGATGAGAGGTATAGTTTCTAGTGTCCTGCTGTGCCTAGTGATGTTTGAGATTACTTATGCTAAGGTATGGGTTAAATGATTTTTACATTTTATTTATTTATCGCAGTTTGCAGTATTTAGCTTTCTGTTCTTTAGGACCTATGGATGTAACCGCTGTACTTGAAGTACAAAAAATTGTTATGCTTTCCTGAATTAAATTCAGAATATTGGCTGATTTGTCTGTGTATACAGACACAATACGAGTAAAGGGTTTTCATGTATATTTCTATATCCTCTTATTTTGGTTAAGAATCCATTGTAAATACTAGAGGAGGAAACATTAGAACTTAATTGCAGAGGTGCACCTAATCTATTTGGTGCCTGGGGTGGAGTTTTGCTTTGACACCCCTCTCACCCTCTTGTGTGTATTTATGATCGCCCTTAAATTGCCAGAAATATATGGCGGTATATGAAGTTTTGTCCCTGTTCCCTCCAATCACTATATGCCACTCAAGGGTCCTTTCAAAAGGCAGAGGAACATGGAAACCCTCTAACTCAACCCTGCCACATTAGGTGACAATGCCTTGGAGAGGTGTACTGTGCACGTCACCTTATGCCTGTCCACAGTGTGGACCCCCACCTTATTTGTATGCTACTGTGTAGTGGATTTGTCTTCTGGTTATCAAACACTTTACTAGTCTGCGTATACAGATCAACAACTCCCATGGGAACTTCCCAGCCTCATGGTTGGCAAAACGAATATACTTGTCACCTCTCAAGTACAAATATCACTACATGGCTTCATGTCAACCCCATGTAGATTTTAACTATTCATATCATTGCAGTGAACGCCTAACTTACCTTTACAGATCAGACATCTGTAAAAAGTAAGAAAAAAAAAATATTTTGGCGTTAAAGGGGTTAATTATGTTGAGCTATGCAGTTGAAGGTCAAATTCTTTACGATATAAGAGGGTGGAAAGTAAGAGAAAACGGTGTATGTTTAGTAATGTTTCTTGCTTGTTCCATCTATGAATAACTATAGAATATTAGCACATATTTGCATATATATTGCATACCGAGAGCAAGGCCATAAAAATGGTGTTGTAACAGAATAATACAATAATAATACATTTATATTTTGCTAAACAAAGCCATCCTTTAGAAAATATTACAAGTTACAACATTCTCTGTGTAAGGCTTTACTAAAATGTATTTAATAGTTTGTATTGTGTGGGAAGCATTGCATTTGTTTTTCTAATGTACATTCTTGTAAAATATTTTTATACATTATTATTGTTTAAAGGAATATAATTTTTTTTTTTTTTTTTTAATGTACACAGGAAAAAAATAAAAATAATCATTATGAGCCAGGATAGCTGGATGTGTATTTATGGTCAGTAAAACTTTACTTCAGTCAGCAAGATATAATATAAATATAATATACATAGGTTCTTTCTTCTTTTTAAAGTTCATGTCCTTCATTGGCTTAGATGAACATCCAAGCACCATAACCACTGCTGCCCTCTGTACTGGTTATGGTGCCAATAGTGCCCTGGCCCCCTCCCATCAATAGTACTAAAACTATATGAGAAGAATTTGACAACTGAATTGTTCCTCCTTCTGCCCCTGGAAGCTCATGCAATAAGCTAAGCATGGTGATACAGGGCTTTAGCGCACTGGCTGAGAGCGCTCAGCTGGCTCTTTGGACTAATGGAATCTCCTTGCAGGAGCTTTGGGCTCCCCTGGAGGAGGTGCTTGATGAACCCCGGGTAAGTTATCAAACAGTTTCAATACCTACCGTTGGAGGGCTCAAGGGCACTCCTGCACCATAACCACTACAGTGGACTGTAATAATGATGTTGCTTGGAGTGAACCTTTTAAGCTCTCCTCTGTTTCTCAACTCGCACTACAAGGAACTTGAACGATGAATGAACTCAAGTTCCACTTAAGAATATCTGAGGAAACTATTGAAGCTTTGGGAAGTGGATTAGCATTCTGATAGTATATGACATCAAACGTAGATTATATTTGCCATAGGGCAGGCAACCATTGTGAAAAAGAGAATTCCTGAGTTTAGGAGATTGCACTTATTGAGTACCAGGAGATAAGACCAGAAAGAAAAGCAGTCCCTTGTATTTTGCCCTATGAAATATTTTTTGTATAAATTCACTTGTTTTGTACTTGCTTGATCCTTATTACTGACGGGTGTTCTGTACCGCATTGTATAATATCCAAAGTGTGGATATATGCATTATAACTGTACTTGACGGATACATAATGAATAACTCATATCCTGGTCAGCGTAATAATGACTTGACTCAGCAATGTAAGAATGATCACTGTTTGCAGTATTTCACAGTATGAAATTCCTTCCTTTTGCAGGTTGAGCATCTGCGGACATTGGAATTGCCATCTTGGTACCCAGTTATCAAACAAGAAGATGATGTTACCAACCGAACACAAATGCTGCATCCTAGGTAGGGGGGATACGAATGCATTGCTTGCTGGCATTGCTTTATTAATTGTACTCTTTTTATTTATTTTTTATTACTCTTACATAGAATAAGCAATACATGTTTAGAAGCAATCATTGCAGGGATAGGCAACCTTAGGCACTCCAGATGTGGACTAGATCACCCATAATGCTGGCAAAGCATCATGGGAGGTGTAGTCCAAAACATCTGGGGTGCCCAAGGTTGCCTATGTCTGCATTAGAGTGACAGATTTTTGAGTTTTTGATTAAGATTGTGTAATGATGGATACTCACAAGATAGATAGACCCTTGAGATAAAATATCAACAAATTATCATGTGTAAGGGGTGCCATTCTTGTGTTTCTTACATCTGGCGAGAGCTGAAAAATACTAAAAGGATGGGTTATGCAACTTTTGATAAAAATAGCATTTAATGTGTTTCACATTAACTATTACTTGGCTGCTACTAATTGGCTTGATGATAAGTGTGAAAACACCTTTAATTTTGCGGTAGCTGCACGTGTTTTATAATCTGGGTTTTTTTTTGTGTGCTGTGCCATCTAGATATTTAGGGAATACATTTACATATTATATTGATCACACATGCTTTCTTTGTTATGTGTGATGCAAAATAAGGTCAAAAGGTTTGATGCCTGGGAAAAATATATAGGACAAGTAAAAATAAGTACATAAAAAAAGAAACACCGCTTTTAAAGGAGTTTAGATTGGTGTCGCTGTGTTTAAACGGTTATTCAGCATGTATAACAATGTATATTTCTTAATGTATGCATAACACCGCAACCATTTCCCACATTCAAGCTGGACGTTGCTAAAATGTCCCAGGCAATAACGTGTATCCCTTTGAAACAAATGAAAAAAGCAGTACACATGCTTTGGGTGTTTTGTTCACATGCCAACACATACATGTTTGAAAATAAAGAGATACTATAGGCATCAAAACAACTTTAGCCTACTGAAGTAGTTTCAGTGTATAATTCATGTCTCTGCAGTCTCACTGCTCAATTATCTGCCATTTAGGAGTTAAATAATTTTTTGTTTCTGCTTATGCAGGCCTAGCCACACCTCCCATAGCTGTGACTCACAGGCCTTCATGGAAAAAATGGTTTCATTATCAATCAGATGTTAACTTGCTTAAACGGTTTTAATCTCCTGCTCTGTAAATTGTACTTGAATCACAAACAGGAGGCTCCTAAAGGCTTTAGAAGGCTATTAAAAGAGCAGGAGCTAAGAAATTCTAAATTAAACCGAATGTGCAGTAAAGGAAGTTTAAACCTTAGGTGTCTCTTTACAGGAAGTGTCTTGCAAAGCCAAGTAACTTGTAGGGAGGTGTGGCTAAAGCTGCACAAACAAAGTAATTAAATTCCTAAATGGCAGAGAATTGAGCAGTGAAACTGCAAGAGCATGATCTATACACCAAAACTGCTTTATTATGCCAAACTTGTTTTAGTACCTACAGTGTCCTTTTAAGCCAGTTAGTAGTAGAAGATTCCTTCCTATCCTCTCTTTTCCTACCTGCCCTCTGCTCTCCTCTCTGATCTATCCTCTCTGATATATCCTCTCTTTTCTTACTGGCTCATCTCCTTCTCCCATTTTTTTTTCTGATCACATTTTCATGAAAATCTTCCCTTTTATTCCTGTCCCTTTTTCTCTTTGCTTGCATTGCCTCTCATCCCTTTTGTTTGCTCTTTCTCCCTTCTTCTCTTTCCATCTCTCCTTTCAAATTAACTTTGCTCTGCGTGTGCAAGCACGCACGTGCGTGATAGTTTCATAAAATGATTTTAACCCCTTAAGGACCAATCTTCTGGAATAAAAGGGAATCATGACATGTCACACGTCATGTGTCCTTAAGGGGTTAAACCGTTCAGTCCATATGTTGATAATGTGTTTTATATTTTTCCAGTTACTATCTGTACATGTATGACAAAGTTGTGGCACCAAATGTATCCCTCTCTGCCACGACAACACAATGCAAAGACGTCAAAACTGTAAGAAGAGACACAGAACCCAGCAAGCCTTTACTGGCTGAATCCGCGAAGCAGACAAAGACCAACAAACATAAATCTGCTACCTCATACCCTGACCTTTCCATAGAGGAGCAAGAGAGAGCAGATCAGAAACCAGATACAGTGAGCAGTAATGGACGAAGTAAGTCAACCTTCCGTTGTATTGTCTTCCCTGGAGTAGCAGAGTTAGATACATTGATTAACAGCTTAGTTTTCTGTTGATATCTGTAGATCTATTTCTAATTGGTTGTGTCCCCGGGCCTGTGTTGTAATGTGTGTGATAAAACCACTGAAATGGAATTCATACATCTTAAGAATGTGTTCAGCTGCCGTAATGCTTTGTGTGCCAGACTAGTGATCTGCACATTGGTTTGCCATGTACCATCCTCACTGGTGCACAGTGATAAATCTGAAAGTATATTTGTAGCCTTTTTCTCATTTGATTCCATTATGTGGAGGGATCAAAGATCGTGATTTAAGCTTAAAGATTTTTTCCCCCCTTTTCTATGGAAATGGCAGTGTTTGACTCAGGAGTTAAGTGTTTTTTTTTCTATCCTAGATGTTTGGAGATACTGGTTATACTACCTAAAGAGGAAGCTGAAATGTATTCCAAAAATAAAAGAAAAGCTAGCCAAAATAAATATTTCCCCAAATCACTGTTGTAATGAACCATAAATATGATGAAATAATATCAATATAATATCATGTAACACTGATCCTGCTTTGCTTAAATTGTTTGCATTGATTTATAGTGGGTATGCTGGATACTTTATGCATTAACACACCTTGTTTTAATCTCCTGTTGGTCTATAACTAAACAGACCAGGGCCATTACAGGACTTCTGGCTGGTGTCAGATTAACCCTTCTCCCCCAGCATGAGTAAACTGAGAGTGGGAGTCCTGCGGCAGTCACATGCCGGCTATTTCTATCCACTGAGTTATACATTCTGTCCGCAGCAATAAAAGATAAACTGCTTGTCTCCAAGTATTTGCAATTTTACTGTTCACTCTATAATCTAAGGCATAAATTTGAAAAAGATTTCAGCAATCATAGGTCATAAAAGATGCAGGGAATGTATTACTTCCAGCATTCCCACTTTATTGCATTTCCAATATCCCTTTGCCAGGCAAAACCACTGTTTAAATTGCAATCTTGGTTCATGGCTAGTTCTGATTTATCAGGATGTGTGGAACTAACATATGTGAAGACATTTAGCCTTACATGTGTTCTGTATCCAAATCATTCCTTTTTTACATCCACTTCTCAATATCCACCTCTTCTTTCAAATATATAAAGAGGTGTGGGGGCATAGCAAGGGGATGGAAGTGTGCAAGTTTAAGAATGAAGGTTACATTTCAACAGAGAGATCCTTTATACCTGCATTCATGGAATCCCGACCTCGATGATCTGACAGTACTCCCGTATCACGAATCTATTAAACTGCAATATTCCAAAGGTTCACCAAATTGATTTGATAGGTCAGAACTATCTATTTTTTTTATTCTTTATCACCATTCCATAATGTAAAGTACACAGCAAATCACTGCTTTGGCATGTTTCAAACCTATAGGTTTATCAAGGGCCAGTTCACATTTATATTGATTTCTCATTGTCAGTTGGTGTGGACATGAAAGTTAAGAGAAATGTCGATCTTTTGCTCTATACCTATCCCTACCTTTTTCTCCACCTTTTGCAGCAGCCGCCTCTTTTATGCCAATCCACCTTTGTGTATGCCTGGTCTCAACTATCGACTACTCCTTCCTATTTTATCTGCACCTCCTTTTATGCTGACTGTTTTCATATCATCTTTTTTATGTGGTTCACTGTCAACATTTTTGAGCCGCACTACTTACATTAGATATGGTCACCATGAGTATCACTTGTACTATGGAATTTATGGGACAGGTTTTTTTTTGTTGTTTGTCGCTGTGTGGATATGCGTAAACAAAAATATATTTTTTTAATGGTACAGCCAAGTCCCCTTTATTTGCTTCTGTACCTTGTGTTGATGACTATCACAGCTAATAATGGAAAAATAGACCTTTCCTGACAGGTTTCACAATCTATGACTTAAACCTTTTCACGTTCAAAACCATTGTTATCAGCTTAAAGATAACCTCTTATTTATACATTGTGCTTGTTAACCTTTTTTTTAGTCAGGGAGGCATATTACGTACTTGGCATTTTCTTGGTGACCCAGTCTATCAAAATTTAAAGTTAGATCCGTGACCTATTCTTCAACTTCAAAATTAGCTTGGTGCTGCATACTACAAATATCAAATTAGCTTTATCATCATGTTCTACAGTTATGTAACTACCTTGTACAACACATTCTGCAAATATGTGACCCATTCTGTAATATCCTAAATTTAAGCAAAACACCTTAATTGGACACTTACTAGTGTGAAAATGGTCTTAATCTCACTGAGAAAAGCAGTGCTGGTACAAACTATATTGTGACTACTTAGTTAGGACTAACATGTGTTTGTTCAAACCATTGGAAGCTTAATGAAATGACTAGAGCACCTATTTCTGGCTCCCTAAGTGGACTAAAAGGTTACGGGACACCCTCGTGTTTTTTGGGCACCGGACAAGAAACCTTTTTATAGGCCTGCATCTGCCACAGTAGGGGTAAACATCAAATTGCAAAAACAAATATAAAATAAACTAGTTCAAATAAGAAACTAAATTTGATACTTTTTGCAACACACATATATTTTAGATTCTTTTGTGTAATTCTGTTTCAGAAGCTCAAAATTCACTTGTTGGTGTATGATCCACCTCGTGTCTGTCATTATGGCAGCTGATGGCTTGGTCATCTGAAATTATCCTATATACTACCAAGGTTACTAACCTTTGGATTATTTGGAAAGCTAAATCACTTTCTAGCTATAATTATCGGCTTCCTATATCTCCTTCACAAAATTGGCCCACACAGATATTTCTATGCAATTTCAGCCATTGTTCATGTAAAAGGAAGCTTTTAACTTTTCTTTCAGTGTAGACTATAGTGTAGCACATTGCTCTTTTATTCCTATATACCTTTGGGGCATTCATATGTTCTTCATATGATTAATATAGATACTGTTATTGTTCATGCTGTGTTGAAGTGTAAAAGTCTCATTGAGCTTCATCAGTTACAATGTTATATTTATCTTGTTCCAGAGCCCAGTTCTGTGAATGGGGAAAAGAATGGTCCAATTTGTAATAAAGATACCGTGTGTGAAGATGACAAAGGACACATTATGGAAGAAGTTGTTAAAACATTCCTCAAACAGCAGGAAAAACTAAATTATATTCTCCAAAAGAAGCAGCAAATTCAGATGGTACGTCTGCTTTAGTTTTACCAATTAACTTCATATGGTATCTCTCCTTATCAAGTGAGACAGAGGGGGGAATAAATCATCTTGTGCAAAAAAATGCTCATCTTGTTAATAAGTATACTTATTACTTATAGTTATATGTAAAATTGCACTGTAACAGCCTTGGTATACAAAGCAATAAGTCTGTCCAAACATGGAAAGCGAGCAAGACGCTCACAAACTTAATCCCATTTGTTAAGCATATGTTTAGAGACGTGTCTGCACCTTTTTTCTGTTCCTATCATGTTTCGAATGGATCTATCCTCATTGGTTGCCCACTCAGGCTATACAGCAACACTTCTGCTTTTTAGAAAGCAATCGTAATATTAAACGCAATAATTGTTAATGAGCAGCCTTTACATATTCCACGTGCACCTACTGCACTGAACACAAAGCTTCGTGGGATACCTTAAGCTGGCCCACAGAAAGGAATAAAAACACCAAGACGGTCACCAATATCTTAACTCTGGGTCCTGGGGAGTGTTTAAATCCATCTTGTTGTGTCCCTTTAAGAGCACCAATTTGGCCATTCTAATTTAACCACTAAACACCCTCTCTTTTAATTAATTTTCTATTTATTGTCAGAAGAAGTCCAGTCCAGGAATGGAGTGTTTGGCGTAAACATTTGTATCATGGTATTGTCATTAGACCTCAGTGTGGTTAACATAGCTTCTAAGCTCATATTGCTGTGTGAGAACCAGTCATAGCCCTTAATTCACACCTAAAGCAGATCTACAGCCTCTGTAACCAACTGTAATCCTGAATCCTGTTTTGCATGTTCCTAAAAAAAGTCTCTATTCCAGGAAGTTGAAATGCTAAGCAGCTCTAAAACCATGAAGGAGTTGACCGTGGAGCAGCAGACCTTGCAGAAAGAGTTTGAATCGTTACAGACAGAGCATATGCAGAAAATGGAGGAATTGTACGATGAACAAAGGGACTTAGAGGAGAAACTGAAACAAGTCAAGAAACAAAAGTGTTCGTGTGATTCAAACCCAGACAAAGACAAAGAAACACAGTATGCAAACCAGGTACAGGTGGAAGAATTTTATGATCATATGGAACATGCAGTTGGCTTCAGTAATCAAACTGTTTTAATTCTTTGAGTGCCAGAGGGATAGTCCACACATCAGTATGGCATTCACAATTTATTAAATGGGTAAAAATTTATTTTTTTGGTTTGTTAATGGTAATGGTACTCTTTGTTGTTTGAAATACAATCTGGGAAATACTTTTTGCAAGACTGTTCCACTCCATTCTTCAATTCAATTGAAAAACGTGATACATTTTCTTACTAAGCAGCCATATTTGATTGTGTGACTCTCTGCATTGTTATTGCAAATTAGCAGTCAATTACGTAGCATTTTAGGGAATTGCATATCCATTTATAGATTCTGTCATTGGGACAAATTGACTGAAGTGTCACAATAATATGACCTGAAATATCTCCTAGTATGACTCTTTAAAAGCCTATTATTCAGTAACTGGCACCCCAAAAACATAACTACAATAGCTAGAAAGATATCATAGTATAAAAGCTAATATTCGCATTAATGCAATGTTTGACTATCTTCTTAATATATTTTGAAAATACAATGAAGTCTTGTTTTGTACTAGTTTTCATTCTTTGGTGTATTTGCTTTATGATCCTTCTTTATCATTTATATACCGTTTTTTTCTTGTTAGAAATTGATGCCATGTTAACTACAGATAAAACCAGAAGGTTATTTATTCAAGCTTGAATTTTATGACTGACATTCATTTTTGTGTGTATTGGGTAATTAGTATTTAATGTTTAGCAAGGTCTTATCTTTCCTATTCAGTGCATTCGACACAAAATTCTTTACATAGCCCCTGTCATTGTATTGGAAACATAACATTTATATTTGTCCCAATAATGGAATGAGTCTATCGCCCCCACAATTAACTTGTCATGCCTTGACAATCTGATTTTCTGTTCTGTAACTACCATGCCTTGTGTTTACATTGATGCAGCTGACAGAACTGCGGCAGAGACTGGATCAGGCTGAGGCAGACAGACGGGAGCTTCAAGACGAGCTGAGGAAGGAGCGGGAGGCCCGAGAGAAGTTGGAGCTCATGATTAAAGAGCTTAAACTTCAGATTTTGAAGTCGGCCAAGGCCGATAATGGGGAATAGGTGACATACATTGCAGAAAAGTCATTCTGCTTGAAACAGGGTTTGTTTTTGTGACCTGGACTGAAACAAGAGCATCTCATCCTGCAGCATAAGGTGTTGACGTGATGTGGTGAGCAGCCACCTTGGCCATAAAAGGTGGGAAGAGACGGCAATGTGCAATTTGTGATAACCTTTTGCTGCTGATAGATTCATCAATGTTTTGACACTTCCAGATAAAACACACTCTGCTATCTAAAAGATATTTTGTTTTGTATGTTCATCATGCCCCCTGCAATGTGCGGGAAAGATCACTTAAAACAACAACAACAAAAAGATCCAGGGAATTCCGGGATTCTAAAACAAACTGAGGGTATTTGAAGTTGTAACTAAATTTATACTCCACTCAAATCAAACTTTTGTGCACATTTATTTTGGCAATCTGAAAAGGTTCGAGGTGGACCTTTTGCGCTATAGTGCATATTTTTACTGTACTTTAGCTCCCTTTTGACGTGCTAAATTGTAGATGATTTAAACATTGTCAAAGTTCTCCAGCTCTTTAATGCTCCATAATGCTGCTATGACTTTTTTTTCCCATGGAGAGAGTATATTGGCTATTATTTAAAATGTTGTCTTGTTAAACTCTCTTGTATACAGAGTCCATTTTTAAAATACAAATCTGGATTCACAGATACATTTTATTTACCTGCAAAATAAATAGAATGCCTCTGCGTTGGTGAAATCAGGGCATCTGGCAATGGTTATCTTCCAGTGTTTTGTAAACCATTCTTTATTGAATGGAAACCCCAAATTATCACCTGAAATAAAAGAATCCACAAAGCACTGATTATCTATGCATCAGTGGCTAGAATCCCTAAGTATTCGTAGAGTATCTACATGCAGGGAATAGATTACTGGTATGTTTGTCTAATTTTATTCATTGTTAGCAACTTACCATTAAATGACTGGAGGGGAAGCTCTGCATTCTGAATTATTGAACGCCAGACAGCAAGCCAGCAGAGATGGGTGAAGGAAATATGACCTGCATAAATATTAAGTCCATTTCAGTTTCTACAGTGAGAAACCCTATCTAGGAAGCATTTCTGTTGTTCCAGAGATAACTGTTTGGAAATGCTGCTGTAGAGTAAGCAATAAATCACGGTGCAATATTTAGATCACCGCAATATATGTCGGCTGGGTGTAATTTACAGACTAATCTTATAAACAGTGGTTATACAAAACAAAATTTCTTAATGCAAAATTGACCTGACCGGTAATTACAATGTATGTTTAACTGGAAAATATTGTGACCAATTGATGCCAGCAAAATGTTTTAATGCTTATTTGGTGAAGCTATTAAAAGAAGAAATTCAAAACTACTTCTACAATGCAAAATTAGGAAAAATAACAATATGAAAGCTTTGAAAAAGACTTAAATTTTTTTGGTCTTTATAAAATATTGCCACCTTCTTTTTTATATTTTTTTTTTTTTTTTTTTACTTTACACATTTATTTTGTTTTTGTTTTGTTTTTTCAAAACCCTTACACCTTTTATTGTGTGCACAAACTTTACTTGTGATGGGGAAATGGTAAAAAGAAAATATATCACAAATGCTAAATATATTATACACAATGTTCTATTGATGGCAAAATGGCCAGTTCAGTACATAGAATGAAGATATATTGAGTGTTCTTATGGATCCAAATAGTGGGCTTGTCTGATTCACCCTGGCAGGTGGCATTGCAGGAGTTGACAACATTATGGAGTATTTACGCGTTTATATCTTTTGTATACATTTATAATTCTTTTCACTGACTACATAAAGAGCCAAGGATTGCTTCAGGTGTTTTGTAGTGAGTAAGTGGTTTTTCACTTTTTTGGGGGGGGTATTCCTTTTTTTATTTTTTTTTTTATTTGTTAGTAGCCTATTTAGTATTGTATACCAAAATGAAACATTGTTTGAAATGAGTGGTTCTAGCATGGTAAAATTTCCTGAAGGAGAAAAAAAACGAAACAAAAAGAAAATAAGCCATTTCCAGCAAACAATTGCCATAATTGTCAGCGTAACTTTCAAAATAGTTCAAATCAGAGGGCAGCAAAGCACTGCCCAGCATTTGAAAGACTTTGGCATGTTTCTAGCCAAAACTTTGCACTTCTGGTACTGGTTCATGAAGAGTACTTAGCCAGAGTCCCAATCACTAAATCTTGATCGGTGCGTTCTCTCCATGGAGTACCACTTGATTATATAGTTTGATTCAGTGGGTTGGTTTATCCAATTATTATGTGAATGTTTGATATAAATATATATGCACAATTGTTTGATGAGGTTATGATATTACACTTTAATCAAGTACCCAAGGATTTTTTTTTTTATATTCCTTAATTTTCTGCCTTATCTAGCATCCTGCCTCAACTTTATCACATCATATGCCTGCCATTAAATCTGGACACTTGCAATATTGCATTTACAAACCAGAGTTTCTCTGTAGCTTTGAACCACGTCTGTTCTATAACGCTGTACTCCTCTTTTTTTTGGGGGGGGGGACCTTTAACCTGGTACAGCATGTTTTTAACCTTGCTGTATTGGTTCAGCCCTATAACTTCCAATTTGCTTCTTTTTTTTTTATTGTCATAATTTAATCTGTTTTATGTGTATTTATTACTGTTTTTTATTATTTTTGGCAACATGCAATTTATTTGTAGGAGTGTAAATAGAAAAAAATATATAAGTTTTAATAATTTAATAATGTTCTGTATAAAAAAAAAAAAAATACTATGCCTTTGTTCTATTTTCTACATATCCATACACTAGAACTATAAAATTGTATTTGGTAGTGCCATATTTTTATTTAAACTCGCAGAATACAAATCATTTTTCTTTTTGTAGAACTGTATATATTGTAAAGTTTTAGCTGGATCACTTTGCTTGGGAGGCATCAGAAATCACTGCATTGATAGCTTACATCATATGTCAATCCAATGCACCTTTTTTAGATCAGTTGTAAAGACAATACTTTGATATTGCTACGTGGTGTATTTGTAACAGCATGCCTATTTTGTAAATTTAGTGAAAGGTGCGATGTTATGTTGAACGTCTTTTGATACTAGCGCACATTTGTATCAGTTTTTGTTTTGGGGTGTTTTTTTTTTTTTTTTGTGGATGGGGATGGGAGAGCGACAAGATATTTTATTTTCCGAATTTGCTGAACCAAGACTATAGAAGTCATTTGGTGAAACAGACTGCAGGTCTGAGACCTCTAGTTGAGGATTATCCACATGCCTGCAGAATCATATGCAAGTGAATCCTTTTTAGATGTTTTCATCTAGCCATTAGATAATTGAAAAACTTGACCCCTTATTAATGATGTAAAGTGGAAGCCATGAGTTTGGGTGCAGACATTTATGGGGATTTGCACTGTAATTCTGCTTAACCCCTTAAGGACACATGAAATGTGTGACATGTCTTGATTCTTTTTTATTCCAGAAGCTTGGTCCTTAAGGGGTTAATGGGATTTAGAAAACATATTTAATTAAAAGGAATTTCAGAGCAAAGCCATATGAAAAATTATCTCTTTCTTGATAAGTCTTTTGGATCTAGTTAATTTTAACATATTTGCAGTTGTCCACAGTGGCTTAAATATGTTACCTGGCCACTTGTAAGTATAATGTTCCCTTCCGTTTGTGGTTATGTATTGAGATATCGTTGGTAGCTGTAACAGCAATAAGGTGCTGCTAGTAAGGAAAAAAGCTGACCAAACTGCAATGTGCAAAGATTGAATTACTCAGGGATACAGGAGCTAAGCACTTTGAGGTGTACTTACTTAATAATAATAAAAAAAACAAAAAACCCTCGAGGGTTCACATAGCAAAACAAATTCAGAATAAATATAACGTGTAATAGGCTGCAAAATCTCCTATTTTTATACAATTTGGTAAGTGATTACCTGATCAATGTAGGTTTAAAAGATGTAGAATGTCTGTATTAAGAAAGTTTATTCAGATAGTGTTTAGCTGTAGCAAATATTGTAAAACACCTAAACTAATTAGTCCTGTAGTCCCTAATAAATGTTTGTCCTTATTGTAACTGGGGTAATGGAGGCTTTCCGATCTTAAATAGAATTTTTTTTTTAAAAACAGCTGTTGCTAACGTTTGATTTTAAATACTTACATTTAATTAAAGGGGCACTACCAGTAGGTAGATCACTAACAATAAAGCTCAGGCTTTAAATAGGAATGTTTTTATATTATTTTACACTAATTCTATAGAAAGCCCCAAGGCAAAGTTACTTCATTGCACTTGCAACCATCTGTACATTTAATATAATTTATTTTTGTGCCTATTTATGACTGTGTCTTTGTCAGAAGACACCAGCTCTACAACCCACTTTTAGTGAATGGCATTTCCCCCAGTTATTGGTAGAGAGTGTGCTAATCCATGTCTACTTCCATCTTTTGTTGTTAGCCTCTCCTCCATGTTGGTGGGCTACTGGCACTGCCACTTGGAGCTACAGTACTGCGCTACGATGTTGGGGAACAGAGCTATACCGAACTATCCAAACGATGGGTAAATGCATGCAAATCATTTACGTTTTATAATTTGTCTTTAATAAAGAATATTTATATTTCGCCTATGGTGGTAGTGTCCCTTTAACATGTAAAGTGGTAGAGCGGGATGAAGCAATACATTGCAGATAGGCTTTCAGAAGGGTTAACAAAGACCAAATTTCAGATTACTGACAACCCCACTCTGATCCATTCTTTAAAGCATTGTGTAGAATTCTAACTTATGTCCCTATTATACAAATCTAGTAACAGTCAACGATGCCCCCTCCTCCCCTGTTCTTGTATTGGAACCCTATGCAATAAACATGTAACATAGTTTTACTTCTATAGAATAAAGAACTGCATACTTTAATGATGTGCAAATCCAAAACAATGCGTAATAATCTGTTTACAGTTGTTTCAAATGTAATATTTAGATCCCGAAAGCCAGACTCCCAATAGCCCCAATGTGCACTGGCCATGACCCAGTGTTGAGCAGTAATTGCCACAAATCCAATTGCAGTTACAGCCAGTTCAGGGTGTTGTATTTTGTATTTTACCATGGAAACTCAGGTTGTGTTTGTTTTTGTGATATTTATTTAAAGTAACTTTAAAAAAAATAAAAAAAAATATATATATACACATATATAATACATATATGTACAGAAATGAAATAAGAAGATTGGAATTATTATTATTAATATATGCTTTGTGTTTAATTTTCCATTATTAAAGAATTCTCTTTAAAAGATTACATTACATTACATTTATAGACTGGTTAATGCAGGGCTCCAAAATTGAAATTTTAAAGTTACTAGCCAGGCCTGAGACCAGTGCACTGGTTTCCTTATATGGAGGTTCAGTGTGTGATTGAACGGTGTATTTACATCACGCAAGCCCACCAACTCCATATCAGCAGTCCATACTGTCCCCTTGGCAGAAGTAGTCCACTCTCTCCCCCTACGCTTTCCTCTGTTATTTCAAGTCCATTACCTACCCCATTGCAAAATAACAATAGTATACTTTAACCTTCCCCTTACATCTTCCAGTAGTAGCTAATTCTCCTTCTCACCCAGACCCTCTTCTTTCTGACCAATTATGATGCATTCCCTATCTTTCTTCTGATGGCAGAGGTTGGAGCGGTTTGAGGACAGTTGTGTGGAGGGTGCTCCATGTGACATTACACAGAATTACTGCAGGTATTGCACGGATTGCTACATGGAGCCCATTGCATGTGGCTTCACTCTTACCTGCTCTGGCAGTCATTCTCGCACTGGAGACTCCAAGATTGATAAAGCTGCAGCCTTTTTCCACCACTGGAGTACAATAAATTGAACTGCAAGGGCTCATTTACAACTTACAGGGCAAGTGCAAGTGTGCCCCTAGCCTAGGAATATCAGTTTTTATAGATTGATTGCAATTCTTGCAGCACAGCATATGCAAATAATGGTATGATGCTTGCTACTGTAATCAATAAGATTGAAACTCGACAAAATCTGAATAGTCCTGAGCACGCCCCCACCGTGACAATCATTAAATAGCCGCCGTAGAACTGTCACTTTGGGTATTCACTGCCAAGTTTAGAAGAAAGTCTATTGACGGCTTGGGAGACCTTTTGATTCTGTCTTAGAGAATCTATTGGCTATTGGAGCCAGTTGAAACTGAAATTAGGTGAACTTGGCAGTGCCATGATAAAATCAAAGACCGTGAATTCACAAGGTGCTCACAGCTCATGTCTGTCTTTATACCACGAGTGAAATTAGAATTTTATCATTTTTAACTTGGTAGCTAAACTTCAGGGCCCAGTGAATAGACCTTAGGGAAACTTTCCAGGCCACAACAGATGGGTTTACATGTTTAAAACAGATGTGAGTCAATTAGAGGCTCATCACGTAAAAGAAATGAGCAGCAAATTAGTGTGCAGTTGCAACATAGCAACAATGACTGAAAGCTGCCACTTATATTTTTCATAAATCTCTTAAATTACCGTATTTATTTTTATCTAATGTGCCTCTTTATTGGCAAAATATAATCTTCAAAATTTGAATGTGCATTCGATTCGAGTATGATTTCAGTACTAACAAAAAGGAAAGCACAGTGCAATAAAGACAAGCAACGCATGCGTACTACTCTCTCGTTTACATAGTTGCTCCTCACTTTACGACCTACTTGGACAACGACCGAAATTAGCATTCACATTGCACCGACAGGAATGTGAGACTTTGTTATTGTGTACAGTAAAGCTATACCTCGTACTTCACAGCATTTGTGTCTTCTGTACAAATGTGCATTACATTCGCCAGCGAAAAATGTTTTGGTTTCAAAATTTGGGTGAGCATTAGATTCAAGTAAATACGGTATTCTGTTTCTAAAATAAAAAAAATAATTGTAAATTCTCAAGGATTTAAAAAAATGTTCTAAAAACCATTTACAGGGTAGCTGATGCATAACATTATGAACACATTCAAAGTACCTCTGATCTATGAGGACACACATAAGTGATCATTTACTTAAATTTCTTAAGATAACTTGCTGTTTTGTGGTGGTTTTCAACCTATCCATCTTTTAATATATTATATTGATGACCATGCAATAAGTTTTACATTTTTATTTCTAAAATGAAAGGAGCAGGTATCATTATTGAACTACAGGGCCCCAACACATTCACAGTATCTCAACCAGTCCAGAGTATCAGATTATCAGTAAGTTTAAACCATAAACTGCTGTTTCTCGTGAACACCATAACTATAAAGAGTAATGTTTTGTTCTTTAAGGACCTCAATCCTTACAGGACCAAAATGTCACTTTCTAAATCCAAACCAGAAATGGCTGCACTGCATATTATTGAAAAAAAAAAAAAATGTTGCAGTTAGTATTTCAGATGACTTATTTTATGAAAAACAGCTTCTTAATAAGGCATGAATTTCACGAAGCGTGTATACGCTACACATTTTTGGCATATTTGGCAAGGGCAATTCAATAAATAATAATAGTGCCAAATACCAAAATGTGACTTCCGATTATACATGCATGTTTTATAGTTTGCTCCCAATGAGCATACACTGTAGAGAGGACTTGAAAATAAAAAAAATCTACAAACATGAACTGGGAATAGTAACGTCCTTGCATCTTTAAATTATTATGTGACAAAAAGGGAATTTTTCTTAAACAATAAAAATTCCCCTAGGAATAATTTATATTCCAAAACTGTTCATGTATTCTAAATATTTAAGTTTAGTGTATCTACGACATCTTTGACACTCCTGTTTTCTATCCAATATTTTAAAATATAAAGGGGCCTTATTGGAAGGCTGAAAGGAAGTGACTTATTGGTAGCGCTACCCACTTATATGACTCAATTCAGCTTTGGGGTGAGCGGAATAGTAATCCCACCCTTTTCAGCCTTATTCTGTGCAAATCTCACCCACATTCTAACCTTTATTCCCAGTGATACTATTTATTTTCCATCTTTTCTGTTAAAACAGCTTCTAATATTTCATTGTTGGAAGACTGCATTCCTTGCGTTTCATTTCTCAACATCCTTAAAGCAAAGTGTTTTAGTCCAAATACCCCCGCGCTGGTTAATTTCAAGCCTATTGGCCTAAATGGTTCAGTGCAGATAATGATGGAGACTATTTCATTCGTAAGATATGTATTTATATTGCAGATAATATTATCGTAAGATTTATTAAACATTTAACAAATAATTTATATATAATTTAAAGTACATTTACATGTGATTTTTTTTTTTTTCTTCTCTGAGTGTGCTTCACAGATATATATTTTATAAATTTTAAAGTCTAATCGAACTACTGCACATAAATAAATAAAAATCAGCAGGGAATTCAGTTTATTTGCTCAGTTTACAGGGCCCTTATAAACTCCCTGGAAGTCTGAGCAGAATGAAAGCTTTATGGGGTAATAGATGCTTAAAGTGATTGTTACTCTTATCATGTCGCTACTGCCCAGGATATAATGCAATAGGGTTTGGTAGCATTTTTAGATTAGCAGCATCTTCCCATATAATGTTGGCTATATTGTGTTTGGAAATACGGATGTTTCAGATTTTATCTTGTGAGACACGAGCACAGATGTATTTGCAGTACTGGAAATCTGATAAGATGATATTGAAGTTACCAGTTCCATAGCGAGACAGTAGAATGAATCTTTCTACAACATTAAATGCTATCATTGAGACCACTGGCACACGTTAAAATTATAAAAGAGTCATTGCAATAATCTTCAAGATGGAAATAAGCTGGTTACCATCTTTGCAGAAATGTAACGTGTGTCCTTCGTGTGTCCCCTCACTTTCATACTTGAATATATTTGTTTGAGCTCTCCTGGAACACTGGCAGATTGAAGGCCAGTACATATACTTTTTAACTGGTTTGCCTCAGGGAGTACACAGTAAATAATGCAAGGACTCACCTGGGTATCATTTTGTCAGTTTCCTGAGAATAATATATATATTTTTTTTTTTTTAAAAAGACATTCCATAATTGCAGTAAGTGAAAAATAAAATATATCCGAACCATTCACATTCTAGGTTTCCAGTTTATAATATGTGGACACATGTCCATTTGTATCACATCCTATTCTCCTCCAGCGGTGGAATCACTGTTTGTTTATAACATTTTACATGTAAATGCTATAAATGCAGTCAGTGAGATAGCTATTTATATTAAATTCTACAAGTCAATAGCCAACATACCATCTAAATGACTAGACTATGAATAGACAAACCAGCATTGCATCTAAAAACTCTGTATCCATACAGGATTCATAAACAGCAGACATTCCATTTATTTACGGTACTATTAAAAGAAAATTATATATAAAGAGACAATATATTCTGCTATTCCACACAACTTGGAAGTAATAAATATAGCCAAAACGTTCTGAAACATAGTGAGATACCACTAAGCTAATAATAAAAAAAAAAATTAAACTAATAGGAATTATAGCTAAAAAAAAATTAAAAGCCATAATGAAGTCACAAACTGAGAAATCTCTTCGTTTAGCAATTATCTATTATTTTTTTTTATTATTGAATGTCATAACTTTATAATGTCTCAAAATACAAGTGAGCTTTATGATCCACTAATGTTACTGTAGAAAACAAACAAACTGAGAGATTAATCTAATCTCCTTCTGTTTAGTAACCAGCATCCTGTTGAGCTGCACTGTCCTTGCAATGAAAAGGTGGACTTTTAGGCTTGTTCTTATTTTGCTTGCCCAGCAAGCATCGATCAATATGTATATTGCTGCTTCTCTGTGTTTAGTAGAATCTGCAATTTTAAATGCAATTTTGCACAAGTAGCTGGCACCCCTGCATTAAGTAATGCACAAACACTGCAAACATTTTGGATTGTATTAATTCAATGCGATATACCTAATAGAAAAGAGTTCTATTCCAATTAAATGCTTCTGATGGAAGTTGTAGGAGGGGCAAAATTAAAAATAAAATCTTATTTTTCAGCAAATGATATGTTTAGGTTCTCATGCATAGTCTTCAAAGGTTCTTTATGTTGCATGGTAACATACTTTAAAATGTGAAATGTTGAATAAAGCATGTGCAAAGCATTGCAGACTTTGTTAAATGTGATAAACGGAAAATGTCTAAAGCTGAGATATCTTCCAATTGCAATGAACCCAAAGATTTCTCAGACTTAGAAAATTTGCCATTATTGTACAGATCATGTTTAACCCTGTGGGTGGCGGGTTAGCTCACACTAACAGGATTAAACAAACTGTGATTGTGAATTACATGACTCAGAACTGTCCTCTACCTCACAAGTAATTAACAGGTGTTTTTATATGGTTCAAAAACAAAATGCATATATCTGGTCAATCAGTTTACAAAACGTGGAATAATATAGACTATATACATAAAAATATAATATATATATGTATATTGCAACATTACATACTGTGCTTTCAGCTTATACCTCAAAATGTATTTTTGTGCCATTCTCCATTGTCATTTCCTTGTAAATATTAAATTCCAATGGATTATTCAAACCTTAATAAAATTATAATGTGGTGACTTTCATTTCTTCAAGGTTTTTGTTTTCTTTTTGTGTGCTGGATATGGTCAGTGGTGTTGGTAAAAGAGTTAGTTAATAAGGAAAATACATTCCTATTTACTATAATTGTCTTTTCTTCCAAGCATCCAGATTTCAGTGGAAAATATACTCATACTTACTATAATTGTATTTTAACCCTCACCTCCCCCCCAAGCAATCTTAAAATAGGCCTGACCTGAGTGCCCAAGTTGTCCAAATAGCACTCAGATCCATGCAGTGTAGGGGGAAACACCACCGTGTTAAAGTTCTGACCGACCGCACACGTGGTCCTATGTCCAAAATAATTCCAGGGCATTTGGTGCTTTTACTGGTCAACTTGTGGGAGCTCCTGCGGCTGCAATATGGGGTGTTCCCCTTAGTCTCAGGAACCTTCCCTCCAAAAAGCGCTCTCCTGGCAAAACCAGAGGTTCAAAACCGCGAACCAAGTTGTCCGGGAACCGCATGGTCACCTCATGCCAAAAACAGTTCCATAACATTCGCGACTAAGTCCTGCTGAGGTGACCGGGAACCCACGAAAGCCTCATGACGAAATTAGTTCCATAGCGTCATGGCTAAGTACCGCTGATGAGTATTTGTAAGTTTGGTTCATGCAAACGTCCGTCAGAGAGCTAGCTTTCGGTTCCATTCACATGAAGGGAAAGTGACGAATCAGGGGCACCCAGGGAAAGTTACTAATGGCGGCTGGGCAGGGTAACTCCCAAACGGTGTCCCAGCCCTGGCCCATAGTTGGTGGGCAGGAGGCCGACTTTCACACTCCTTCAGGAGTCCATGACAAACGTAGGTGGGAAGGAGCATTTGTCACAAATACCACTTTTATACGTGAAACACCTTACTAGCTTTTGCAATTGAAGAACAGTATTGCATTCTGTTGCCTAGTTTGTGATCTATAATTGTTCCCAAATCCTTTTCATTTAATATTATCCTTAACTGAACTCCATTTAATGTATAGGTGGCTTATGGGTTCATTATTCCAAAATGCATGACTTTGCTGCTATCTCTATTAAATCTCATTTGCCACTTGCCTGCCCAATCCCCCAATTTATCCAAATCCCTCTGTAGAGAAATGATATGTTCAGACTGTGTTATTTTACCTAGTTTTGTATAATCTGCAAACACTGACATTCTTTCAATGCTCACTTCAAGATCAATTTATAAACCGATTAAAGAGAAGTGGACCCAGGACCGAATTTTGAAGCACTCCCCGTATCACTTAGGAAATATTCCATTTACAATTACTCTTTACATTCTATCTTTAACCCAGTGTTCTATCCAAAAACACATTTTTTTCATCTAAACCAACTGATTTCAGTTTTATTAGTAACCTGTTGTGTTGAACTGTATCAAATGCCTTACCAAAATCCAAGCAGATCACATCCACTTGATCACCCTGATCTATAGTTCTACTAACTTCTATTGAATGCAATTAAGTTAGTCTGACATGACCCATCTTTCATAAAACCATGTTGATTCCGGCTACTGATATTTTTGTTCAAAATGAATTCTTGAATATTATCCCTTAACAGCCCTTTAAAATTTTTCCTAACCACAGATGCTAAGATCACAGGTCTGGGTCTGTAGTTTCTGGGTTGAGCTTTTTAAATTATTTTTCAATATAGGTACCACATCTGCTTTTCTCCAATCCTCTGGTACGATTACGACATAGTAGGATATAGTTTCCACAGACATCTACACATTGTTAATACTTTGTATTCACTACACAACAGAGGAAACTGTAGAAATATTTGCAAGGTTATTTCAGGGAATTTTTGGTGAATTCCACAATTTATTCCAAAATAGCTAATCTGGAAACATTTTCCCTGTCAGTTATGCTTCCACTTGTGCTACATTGTCGTTCTGCTTTGATTATTAGTTTAGTACATATCCCTGTCAATATTACAACTATAAATCATAATCCATTTTCAATTCATTATAAATCTGTGGGAAAAATGTAGCAGCAATATGCAGAAACAGAATTTCAGATGAATTTTTTTTTTTAATTAAATTCCCAACAATTAATTATTTAGTACATAAACCTGTTTGTGACCTAACAAAATAGTGCTCTGCATGTGTCCAAAAGAAAGCTTTTTACTGTATGATCTATATTTAGGTTTATGACAGACTGCCAGTGTTCCACGGTGTAAAGCAGCGGTGGCAAAAAGGTAGAGAACTACACTATTAATTAAAGGACACTATAAGCACCCAGGCCACTTCATCTTCTAGAAGTCATCTAGGTGGAATTTCTCTGCAATGTAAAACATTGTAGTTTTGGAGAAACTGCAATGTTTACACCAGAGGGTTCAGTCTGCCTCTTGTGGCTGTCTACCAGTCAGTCACTAGAGGCACCTTCTGGAGTTTCATGGAGCGTGACCCAGGTAAGTGCCAATGCGTGCGGGGGGGCCTGCGAGGGAGGGGGTGTGCTGAGGGAACTATAGTGTTACAAACCGTTTTGTATTTCCAACACACTGACAACCATTATTATTGACAATAATGCAAGGAAAATAAGTTTGTATTCCTGGACTGTAGTTTCCCTATTAGTGATCTTGAGGCATAGATGCTGCCTGTGGAGCCTTGACAAACCAAACTATGTGTCAGAAATGTCACTGTTTACATTGTACAATCCCTAATAGTGGCTGTTAGACAGACAGTCACTAGAGGAGTCTGACATCTGATGCAAGAAGATTATTTTATTATTAGAGTCAGTGACTTCACTGGAGGAGGATAAAGCTGCAGTGAGGAGAGCACAGGACATTTTATTCTATAAGTGCTCAATAATCCAAAGGTAAATAGAAACACTTAGTGTTCTTTTAACGTGACAAGGTATACGTTGAAATAAAATAAAATTACTAGAAATTCCCTCTATACCTTGTGCTGGCAGAATTCCACGAAAATGTATTTATTATATAAAAATATGATCCCTTCTCTCACGTTTCTATCAGCTGTAGACATGAAGGGCAAAGCCACTATGTTGGCACTTTGAGTGCAAGAAGAGAGAAGGAGAACCTTCCTACTGGAGGTTCTCCTTCTCATTGTCACAACTCCAGCTCATGTGTTGGTGGTTGCTGAGATATTCCTCTGGCAAGCATGTTTTCTGATTAACAGAAGAATATATATGCTGGGGGGCAAAGCCGGTGGTGGATAACACTGTTATAAAACCACAAATCTCGGATCAGGGCAGCACTGGTGAAGAGGAATTTTGATGTTTCAAAAAATTGTATATCCATAATCACCGTGATAATATGTCAACTGCAGAAAGTGACTTTTAGGCAAGACATTAAATTAAAAGAAATTAAAAGAAACTATTGTTTATGAAATAATTTTAAAACATATATAATATGGTTTGTGTGTATATAAGCTCATGCTGCCACCTTGTGATCGAAGCATGTATGCAAATGCTAATGTTGCTTTTCCCTGCAGGGTCCCCCTTTTGTTCCAAGAAGACTTGTATCTTTTTGAGGGCTAACAACACACAAATAATAGTACTACAACATCCGAGTATACGTTATTGTCACCCTGGAATGGTCAGGGAAAACCTCTCTTGCTCAAATAAAGGGACATCATGATATTAATGCCCCTTACTGCTAAGGGATCTGGTATATTTCACAATAAGGGGACGTGAGAAACACTGTTCGGAGTGTAACATATATATAATGGGGGCCATAAAAAATTTCTCCTACTCTGTGTAGACTATTCGTGGTTGTGTTCTAGGATTTTGTTTGTAGTTAAAATATTTATAGAAATGTTTTCAATAGGAAAAAAAAACAGAAAACAATTCAAATGTGTCTTATAGAGATGCTCATTTCCTTGTAAAATAAATAGCAAGAAGGATAATATCTAGTGTTCTGGATGTTTAACCCCTCACCCCACTTAATGGGTGATGGCAGTTGATGACTACTGGTCAAGCCCCTTAAATAATTTCTTGTTACCTGTCCCAAAGCCCACTGCATGTGGTGGGCACTTAGTGGACTGGAAAGTTATGAGGGTTGAATATTCTGGGGGCTGCTATTGAATGGGCAAACTTCTACTGAATCTATTTGAAAACCAAGTTGCACAATTTTAGGTCAAACTAACTTATTTAGAAAAATTCTTTAACTTTGCTTTAGTGAATTCACAGCTTGGTTATTTTAGTCACAATGTTGCAATTTGGATATCAAATGCAGTACTGTTGGCATATCTCCAACAATGGAATGCACCTCCTGGTGCTAAAAGATGGGTAGATCTGGAACACAATATCCTTGGTTGGAACCTGCCTTCATCATACATGTGGGTCCCACCCGCCCATAGACCACTACCGCCTCCCACCTCACCGGCAATCACGAATACACTCGCTCTGTGGGACAAACTTAACCTCAAATACGACCTGTCCTTCTTCCTTTCTCCAGTCACACCCATATACCGGCATGACATCAAAACATTTTCTCATCTTCGACCAACTGGACTTCTCCAGACTGATAACACCTATATTACCAAGGAGAGGTTTTCATGTACACTGATTTACCAAACCCAGGAGACCTACGCTCGTCAGACCACTTCTAATACCTGCAACTCAGAGATCTGGTTAACACCCACCATAATCAAACAAGCAGGAACAGCACTGCCAACAGCATTCGAACGACAAAGCTTCGACGTCCCAATGCAATCCGGTCAGGTCTCTGCTATTTTTTTTTAGGGGGGGGGGGAATTGATTTTCTTTTATTATTTAATGTATTTTTATTTTCCATATAGCAAAGATCGACACAACTGATATAAAAATATAAGGTTCCATAGATAATTTTCACAACATTTTGTACACAGATTTCTGCACCCCCCCCCCAAAAACAAAAAATGTACGTGTGCAAATGAAATGTTTGATATGCAAAAATCCAGTTGTATCAGACAATATTTCCTTTTTATATATCTTGGGCTCTCTTAGTCAAAGAATATTCTACTCTTGAATCAAAAAGGGCACAAGACATTAAAGTTCCGACGGCATCAAGTGTAAAAAAAAAATTAAACATAAAACAAATATAACTTATAACAGGCAAAAAGGGAAACAACCATTGGAGGGAGAGATGTAGTGATCTTGCCTCTCCTTCCTTCTAAAAGGATGGGGAAAAGGGTCGCGTATCTATGTAAAATGGGACTGTACTATAACGATTTACTTAAGTACTTATCCCAGGGTTTTATAAAATGTATAGAGTTTAACCCTGAGGTATATAGGTACAGTATTCAAACCATACAGACCAAATTCTTATATATTTCTCAATATTCTGTTATTTAAAAAAGTTTTTTTCCTATTTTTCCTGATAGTTTGAGTTTTAATTTCTGTCATGCTAGGAATTTCTTCTTTTGTCCAATACCTAGAGATAGAGTTTTGTAGCCATCAAAATATGGGTTATCAAGCAAGAGTAGACCTAGATATCTCTGGAAAATGAAGATGAAAAAGAAAATTCTCAGAAGTTAGATCAGGGATGTTAAATTTGCATACTGATGAAACAAGTTGCACAATATACATGAAGTAGCAAAAGAAAAGGTAACCAGATACAATACGTGTACATAAACATAAGCACTTTAAAAAAAATTTTTTTAAGAAAAGTGTTTAGCAAGATGGAGATAGTGCAGGTTATAATATGTTTAGGTGTAAGATGTGTCATTGGTACTACAAGATTAGGTAGGTAATAGTTGTACGGGTAAATAGAATAAAAAAAGTAGGCTATCTTGAGTACTTTAGGCGTAAGACATAGTATTAGGATTGTTACATAGCTGAAAAGAGACTTGCGTCCATCAAGTTCAGCCTTCCTCAAATATGTTTTTGCTGTTGATCCAAAAGAAGGCAAAAAACCTAGTTGGAAGCGCTTCCAATTTTGCAACAAACTAGGAAAAAAATTCCTTCTTGACCCCAAAATAGCAGTCAGATCTCTCCTTGGATCAAGCAGCTATTACCCCACTAATTTGAAATTATATCCCTGTATGTTATGTTTTAGGAAGTATTTATCCAACTGCAGTTTAAACATCTGTATGGACTCTGATAAAACCACCTCTTCAGACAGAAAATTCCATATCCTTATTGCTCTTACTGTAAAAAAAACACCTTTTCTTTGCCTTAGATGAAATCTCCTTTCTTCCAGCCTAAATGTGTGACCTCATGTCCTATGTATAGCCCTGTTTATGAACAGATTTCCAGATAATGGTTTGTACTGGCCCCGAATATATTTGTATAATGTTATCATATCCCCTTTGAGACACCGTTTGTCCAAACTAATGAGATTTAAATTTTTTAACCTTTCTTCATAACTAAAATGCTCAATTCATTTATCAATTTTGTAGCTCGTCTCTGCACTTTTATTATTTTATTCTTCTTCTTCTTATTCTTTAGAACAGGTGTCCAAATTGCATAGCATATTCAAGGTGTGGTCTTACCAGTGATTTATAAAGAGGCAAAATTATATTTTCATCTCAAGAATTTATGCCCCTATTTATACATGACAAAACCTTACTTGCCTTAGCAACTGCTGATTAACATTGCATATTGCTTCCTAATTTGTTGTCTATAAAAAATTCCCAAATCCTTCTCATGTGTGGTTATCCCTAATTCACTACCATTTAGGGTGTAAGTTGCTTGTGCATTCTTGACCCCGAAGTGCCTAACTTTGCATTTCTCTACATTAAATTACATCTGCTATTTTAGTGCCCAGTCCCCCAACCTATTCAAATTCTCCTGCTCACATTTTATTACTTTACAAAGTTTTGTGTCATCTGCAAACACTCAAACATGGCTTTCAATGCCTATTTCAAGATCATTTATAAATATGTTAAATAGAAGTGGTCCCAAAACAGAACCCTGAGGGACACCACTTACCACTTTTGTCCAGCCTGAAAATTTACCATTAATGACAACTCATTGTACTCTATCCTTAAGCCAATGTTCTACCCAAGAACAAGAATATTCATGTGTGCCAATCATCCCGCCAGCTTGAACCTCTCAGTTGCGGGCCCATGCTTTGAAGGCATGGCATTTTTGACTAGTGCCCAGCTTTTGCAAGGGTGAGATGGGCTGGAAGTGAGTGTTTTGACATATTGCAATGTATTAAGGATAGGTGCTGGAGTATCATAGTGCCCAGTTATGCCTTCGTGGGCTGGGCAATTGATATTGGTGGGGGTAGCCAGTACCTAGAGGTTTTGGTGATCTAAATTAATAGTTAATTAAAAGAAAAGGTAACTCAAAGGTGTTGCTTCTTAAACTGTTGGCTTTGGTAATGTTCTATCATGTGTGGGCATTGGGTCTCTATAGCTTGCCTCTTGGCAAGGGGGGGATTTGCATAGCCTGGTTTGGATTTGACCAGAGGGTGTGTGGTCTATCAAGCTCCAGAGGCTAGCGGGTCACTTCGGGCTTCCGTGTAGGCCCTAACCCACCCATCTGGGGAGCTATGTGACTTGACGCTTGATCCCGTGCCGCCTTGTTACCTGCTTTAAGGTAGGGCTGGAGGGTGTTTGGAGTGTTAGGGGCAAGGAGGGTGGCAGCTCAATTAAGCAACCTATGCTAGGGCCAGTGGAAGCTTTTTGAAAGGGGAAGTGGTAAGGGAGGGTAGAGGCTACGATATTAATAGTAATTCTAAGCAAAACAGAAACAGAAACATAAAGTCACTCATAGTGATGTAGAACTGGTATCATGGGGAAACAATGGAATAGTCTGATTTTTTTATTGTATATTAATTTTATAGTTTGAAAAGGTGCCTGTTATTTACCACACCTTAACGACCCACGCCTCCCAAATGAACCTCACATATATACCGGCATGGGAAAGCCACCAAGGTCCAGCGGATGACCCGAGCAACTAATCAGATATCTGGGAAGAGATAATCTCCCTTACAGTATGCGTCACTCACAAGGAACCTGCATACAGTACCTGACGATACCTACTTCAGAAAACGGGATGACTCTCCAACAACCTTTTTTGGAAAATGTGTAGGGAAACAGGCTCCTGCCTACACTGTTGGTGGAACTGCCCCAAACTCAAGCCCTTCTGGGCAGAAGTCCATTTATTACTAAAGCAAGTCATCACGAAACCCGTACCCAGGGACCCCTGGATGATGTTACTCTCCAAACTGTCCAACGCTCTCACCAGGTGCGAAAATAAACTCACTGCACTTATTAACCTAGCAGCGCGATGAGCAATTGCAGAACTCTGGGCCGACCAACATATACCCATGATGGCAACAGTCACACGCAAAATAAATGAGACACGAGATCTCGACAAGCTTACCGCATAAATCCACGACTCCTACAAAACGTTTAAAAAAATATGGGACCTCTGGGATGCAAACGGAGCAAGTGCGTACTAGAGAACTCGCCCCAAATCATTATACAATACTGGACCAAGTCCCCCCCCCACATCCCCTTCCTTTAGGTTGTTTTTTCTTCTCTCTCTCTCTCTCTCTCTCACCCTTCCTCATCACTCACCTCATCATCAGCCCCACCCATATCCACACCTCTACCCTCCTCCAACATCCCCCCTGCACCCAGACCAGCGGGCGGAACACCAACGCACTAGGATGGAACCCGACCACTATTCTCTCCCTCTCCTCTACAACTCTATGGATGATGGCAAATGGAGTAAATATCCCCCTTGGAAACCATGCTTCCATAACTAATTATGCCTCAGAGTCACCACACACCCAAAAACTCTTGGGAATCCAGTACACCCTTGTATTAGAAGGAACAGTGTAGATGGGGAACCACAGATGCTAGATACCTACAAACCCCCATGGCACGCAAACCCTCTGCACACAAGACCCCAATTAAGGGTCCCAAAAAAACCTCCCCGGCCGCCGGTAGATACTATACCAGTGATGGCGAACCTTTTTGAGCCCGAGTGCCCAAACCGTAATACATGCCAATTTTTTTCCCCTCAAAGTGCCAAAACGGCAATTAAACCTGAATACTGAGGTTTATGTTTAGAAAAAACAACTCATACAGTTGTCCGAACTAATTAACATCTCTGTGTGTGTATTAAGCAGTTTGTGTGTGTGCTCAGCAGTCTGTCTGTGTGTATTTAGCAGTCTGTCTGTGTGTATTTAGCAGTCTGTCTGTATTTAGCAGACTGCTGAATACACACACAGACTGCTGAGTACACAGTCTGCTGAATACACACACAGACTGCTAAATAAACACACACATACAGACTGCTAAATACACACACACAGACTGCTGAGTACACACACACACACACACAGACTGCTGAGTACACACACACACACACACACAGACTGCTGAGTGTACACACACACAGACTGCTGAGTGTACACACACACAGACTGCTGAGTGTACACACACACACACAGACTGCTGAGTGTACACACACACAGACTGCTGAGTGTACACACACACAGACTGCTGAGTGTACACACACACAGACTGCTGAGTGTACACACACTGCATTGAGGGGTACAGTGTATGTGTTTGTGGGTGGGTGATGTGTGTGGGTGGGGTGTTTGTGTGTGGGGTGGTGTGTTTGTGTGTGGGGGGGGTGGTGTGTGTGTGTGTCTTTTTGTGGGGTGATATGTGTAGGGCAGGGGTGCTGTGTGTATGTCGTCCCCCCTCTCCCCCCCTGTTTTCTTTCCCCCCATCCCTCCCTCATTTTTTTTCTCCCATCCCACACTCAGTTTTCTCCCCATCTCTCCCTCAGTCTCCTTCCCCCCATCTCTCCCTCAGTTTCTCCTGCATCTCTCTCCCTCCGTTCCCCTCCATACCTCCCCTCAGTTTTCTCGCCCCCCATACTGCCTCCCTCAGTTTAGTCTCCCCCCACCAGCCACCTCCCCTCAGTTTAATTCTCCCCTACATACCTCCCTCAGTTTTCTCTCCCCCGCCCACCTCCCTCAGTTTCCTTCCCCCATACCTCCCTCAGTTATCTCCTCAACCCCATACCTCCCTGGTTTCCCTCCTCCATCCCCTCCTCAGTTTTCTCCCCGCAATACCTCCACCGGTTTCTCCCCAAATATCTCCCTCAGTTCCCCCCTCCATACCTCCCTCAGTTTTCTCTTCCCCATACCTCCCTCAGTTTTCTCCCCCTATACCTCCCTCAGTTTTCTCCCCCCATACCTCCCTCAGTTTTCTCCCCCCCATACCTCCCTCAGTTTTCTCTCCCCCCATACCTCCCTCAGTTTCCCTTCTCCCCACCGCATACCTCCCTCAGTTTTCTCTCCCCATACCTCCCTCAGTTCCTTCTCCCCATGCCTCCCTCAGTTTTCTCTCCAACCCCCCCCGCCACCTCCCCTCCAGTTTCCCCCCTCCATCCTCCTCAGTTTTCTCCCATCCTCTCCTCAGTTCCCCCTCCATACCTCCCTCAGTTTTCTCTCCCCCATACCTCCCTCAGTTTCCTTTCCCCATACCTCCCTCGGTTTCCTTCTCCCCCCTCCCCCACCTCCCCTCAGTTTTCTCTCAACCCCCCACCCACCCCCCCTCGGTTTCCCCCCTCCATCCCTCCCTTAGTTTTCATTACCCTCTCCCCCCTTGAGCTCCTACCTTGTAGCGTGGCCGAGCGCACCGCGGAGCTCAGTTTCCTGTACCCGGACGGACAGGAAGTGCTCTCTCTGTGAGCACTTCATTTCCGTCCGCCCGGGTACAGGAAACATAAGTTCCTGTACCGCTGCGCGCTCGGCCACGCTACACAGAGTGCCTGGCAGGAGGGAGCGCTCTGCGCTCACCTCCTGCCGGTCACTCCGGTTTTGCGCCCGCCGGGCCGGTACGCCCTAAGGCAGCCACTTGTGCCGCCTTATGGATGCGCCGGCGGAGCGCACCCTCCCTCCCTCCGGCGACCTATGGCCGCGTGCCCACAGAGGGGGCTCTGCGTGCCACCTGTGGCACGCGTGCCCTAGGTTCGCCATCACTGTACTATACCCTTGTACTCATCCTTTCCTACCAGCCAACATCACGACAAATACATACTAGCATAGGATACAAGACAGGGGATACAGCTTCAGCAACACCTCATGTACTTCCCTACCCGGGCCATAACATGGTAGACATGCACTGCTCGACCAGATTCCCAAAGGGAAAGGACTTACCAGCCCAGGGCTCAACACAATCCAAACTCAACCACAAGGCGATAGCAACTGGCAAGCACCTTACCCGGACTAATATGGTTTGTGTGTGTATATAAGCTCATGCTGCCACGCTGTTTATCAAAGGGACACTTCATTCCCAAAATACAAAACATTTAAAATAACTGTTTAGTAGATTTGCCGCCAATGAAAACATGCATATATTTAATTTTGCATCTTTTGTCATTGGAGGCTTATCTAAAAGAGCTTTTAAAAGCTGTATTTCTCTTGTCTGCTGCCTTTGCAAGCCCTCCCTTTCTAACCCTGCCCAGACTTTCTGTGGCTGTCCAATAACAGACTCCCCAGTGGAGCTCAATGATAAGTCTTTGCAAAACAAATGCTCTGGGCAATTCCCTACTTCTTGAGTTTAGCTTCACTGAGAAGCAGGAATGAGAAATGTGTGAGGAATAAATAAATGCTGAGATCAGGGAACATGGTGCTGGATTAAGGTTTTAATGCTCAGTGACTAAGAAATAATGCAGAAAATCGGTTTTTAGATGAGTTGAATTGGATTTGAGACAATGAATAGAGTGCTGAGAGTTAGAGTAGTAAGTCCTATGAATGAGAGGAGGTGATATGAATCGAGGTAAGAGAAAAAACTGCTGACGTGGAAAGTAGAAGCGTACAGATAGAGGAAGGGGGATTAAGAGAGAAACAGATTTTGAGGCATCACACACTGATTCATATACATATACACACAGTCAGGGAAGGGCTGGCAGCCTTAGGCCTGGGGGGAAATCCAGTCAAGTGGTCATTGCACCAAGAGGAGAGTAAAAACACCTTTCCCATGTGATTGAAAGGGGGGGCAGTCACACTCACTGAACAGACACACTCACACACACTTGCTGATTTGACACACACTAACAAACACATACTCACTGATAGGCACACACACACACACTGTTACAGGCATACTGACTCACACAGACAGACATACTGACACACACACACAAACTGGCACACACACAGAGACATACTTGCACACACATAGACATACTGACACACAGACAGACAAACTGGCACACACACACAGACAGACATACTTGCACACACATAGACAGACATACTGGCACACACACACAGACATACTAAAAAACACACAGGCATACTGACACACACACACAGACGTACTCAGGGCCGGTGCAAGGATTTTTGACTACACAGGCAAAGATGCACACCCCCCACCCCCACCCACTTAAATTTTTTTTACCTGTGTGTCTTGTAACCCTCCTTTTTATTTTCTTACCCTCTTTAGTATCCCCCCCTTTAGTATGTCTTAGACCCTCTTGTGTCTCTTATAATCCCCCTTGTGTATCTCTTTCTTTCCCCAGCGTATTTTGTGTCTTTTTCCATGCGATATAGACATAGATATATAGCAACACACAACCATACAGGCACTCAGTCATATGCAGACACACAGTAAAACAAATATAGGCACACAGCCAAACAATTTACACATACAGGTACAATGTCATACAAACACAGACATACAGACACACACACACACACACACACAGAGACATTCAGACACTGCTATACAGACACAGGCATACAAAGACATACGTACACAGGCTTATAGTCATACAGATACAGGCATACAGAGCAGGGGTGGATCCAGAGCCTAATCTTGAGAATAGCACTGGTAGTGGGTTGTAGTGGCTCTAATTGAAAAGTTAGGGAATGTAGTAGGGGGCTAGGTGCTGTAGTGGGGGGACAGGGGCTGTAGTGAAGGCTATGAGCTGTAATTGCGGGTTAAGAAATGTAGTGGGGGGATAGGGGCTGACGTAGGTTGATGGCTACAATTTGGGAAAGGGGCTGTGGTGTGGGTGATATGGGTTGCAATTGGGGCAGAGGAGCTGTAGTGGGGATGTTATGGGGGCAGTGGTAGGGGGGCATGGGGCTGAGGAAGGGGGACAGGAGCTGCGGCCCTAGACAACAATCCATTTTGCCGCCCCCTCATGAATGCAACTTTCAAAGGTTTATTCACTAAATGCTGAATTGCAAAGAAGTGATATTTAGGGAAGGAGACGCATTAGACATTAAAGGGGCACAATAAGCATCCAGACCACTTCAGCTCATTGAAGTCACCAGCCAGAGGCAGGGGATTTGGATTTTTGCACCCTCCTCCTCTGGTGCCCTTGTGGGGGAAATTATTATTTATTTTTTTTGCTGGATGCGGGCGGCCCTGAATTGCCACCGGAATACAGTGAGCTACACACATACACACACACACGCAAACACCTATTATTATGCTTTTAGAACATTAATTGCTCAGTGAAAAATGTATTTCTTCATAAGAGCAATCTCTTAAAAGTTTCAATATTCTATTAAAAAAACAGTTTAGGTGCTTGCTATAATTACAAAAAGTGGCAGCAGTTAATCAACCAATGATTCCCAAAACCTTGTGGTACAAATACGAAGTAGTACACACAATGAGAAATGCCGCATCAAAAGGGTTAAAGATATAGTGAGTGTTTTCAAATAATCTTGTAGTATAGTGTGTGCAAGAATCTACATAAATATACCTAGTCTTTATACAGTAGATGGATAATAGCTCAGTTTGTAAAAAATTATGATTAATACATGCAGAGAACAGACTCACACTTTGGAGAATTACCTAGAGCACTGCTGTGTTGCGCATGGACGGTATGAACCCTGTCTCTGGATGTATGGCAAAGCAGAAGTATAAAATTTTTAAAAATTCGGTAATATTTGAAAATAAATTAACTATTTTTGACCATAATATAAACAGCTTGTTATCAGTCAGCAGGACATTCCAAGGTTGACTCGCAGTTCAAATAATCTGGTAGTAACGTCTATAGTGTTTATGTATTTTTTGTGCACAATGTACCATTATTTGCTAAGACAATAACCAACCTTCATTTTGGTTATTATGCCAATGGTAGGAGCACCTGGACCGGCTCAGGAAATATTGTAAGCTTCAGGTTAGGAGGCTGAACCCCAGTTCACTGAGGGCAGATCCTGCAAGAATCCCGGAACAAAGTGCAAATTAGATTACGATGCATGCTATGCTTGTTGGGGCCAGTTCCCTGGTGCCCCCAAAAGTGTGACACCAGGGAACTAAGTCAGGGCAGAACCTTAAACTCAGGACTGTCCTGTAGGGCCGCCATCGGAGGTGACAACCATAATGGTTGTCACGGGCCCGGTGCCCCTGGGGGTGTAGCGGCGGAACTGCCGCCGGTGCACTTGCACCGAGTCCCGCACACTGATGGGGCCTATCAGGGGGCCCATGCACTTAGGGCCGCCCAATGGGCCCTATATCTTCAGGGGCCCCTTTAAAAAAAAAAACGCAGCCGCAGCAAATGCTGCTGGGAGGAAGTGGTCACTTGACCACTTTGCAAACAGCTACTATAAAAAGTTTCATGAAATACTAACACCACACTTGGCAACGGTGTTCAATGAAGCCACACGCATACAACAACTACCCACTGAGAACCTGACAGCCCACATCATCACTCTCCCAAAACCAGGGAAAACCCCCACTTGCCCACAAAATTTCCGCCCCATATCTCTGTTAAATACAGATGCCAAATTGTATGCAAAAATACACGCAATGCGCCTAGGCAAGATACTACCTCACATAATCCACACCGACCAAGTTGGGTTTATAAAAAATAGACAGGAAAGGGACAACACTAGGAAAGTACTAGATATTATTCAGACTGCCCAACGCATGAAAGTGGAAGGCCTGCTGGTGTCACTAGACGCAGAAAAGGGCTTCAACCGACTGAGCTGGGAGTTCCCGGAAAAGGTCCTCCTCAGGTTTGAGGTGCCAGAGGGCTTCCTCTCAGTGGTCAGGGCATTATACAACTCACCCACAGCAAGGGTCCTAAATGCAGGATTCATTTCAGACCCTCTCAAGATAACGAACGGATCAAGACAGGGGTGCCCCCTCTCACCATTACTCTATGTGATGGCCCTTGAACCGCTGGCAGCGGCCATAAGACAAAACGCATCAATCAATGGAGTGAAAATAGGAGACAGAGAATATAAAGCGAATCTATTCGCAGACGATGTACTATTGACCCTAACGCAGCCAAACATCTTATTACCAAACCTAATGGCAACCATCGCCGAATATGGGAAACAATCATATTATAAACTAAATGTCAATAAGATGCAAGCTATGGGAATGGGGATCCAAACAAACAAGCTAGAGAGACTCAAAGCAGCATTCCCTCTAGACTGGAGAACTGACCACTTAACATACTTAGGTATCAAAATCCCACCCAACTTAAACAACCTATTGGAAAAAAACTACACTGCACTCACAAAAGCTATGGCCGCCACACTAAGATCATGGGAAGGGAAATATTTGTCATGGGTGGGGAGGATAGCAGCAGTGAAAATGATGCTACTCCCAAAATTCCAATACCTGTTACGCACTCTACCAATAACACTGCCAAACGCACACCTAGCCACAATACAGAGATTAATTACTTGATTCGTATGGGCCAACAAAAAACCGAGGGTGGCATCCAGCATACTGCAACAACCCACCACGAGGGGGGGACTGAGCCTACCATGGATAAGAGACTATTACAAAGCAGCACAGCTAGCGGCAGTCAAAGCAGCCACAGCAGAGGGGGAAACACCACAATGGACCCGAATAGAGGCCCATTGGATAAATAAACGGGACCTGAGGGACCTCTTTTTTCTCCCGAAATCCATGCGCTCACAACATATATACCCCCTACCGACCCCTTCCTTGACACTAAAACACTGGAATAAAGAAAGGGGAGGTGGGAAGGAACAAGGAGAAATACGGCCGGACGCACCAATCACATGCCTCAAAGTGGGCATCCCATCCCTAGACACGAAACCATGGGAAGAGCAGGGCTGCACCACGATTAAACATCTATATAAGGACAACAAACTGTTGCCCTTTCCAGAACTCCAGTCCCTATACAAGATACCCAACAAAACGCTGTACACATATGTACAAATGAAGTCACTCCTCACAGGCGCGACACTACAGAGCCAGGAGACAACACATACGAACAGCATTGAAAAACTGTGCCTGGCGGGCAGACCCCCCAAAAAAGCACTGTCAACACTGTATACCTCCCTGCTGACATTAGACACAGGGACAGCCATGACTTTTCAAACAGCATGGCACACAGAACTGGGCCATGATATCGAGGCGGAAACATGGCAAAGGGCATTCACAATACACAAGGGAAATACACTATGCACAACCCACCTAGAGACTATCCGAAAGCTACAATACAGATGGTACATGGTACCAGGGAAACTAGCTGCGATATACAAAGGTATACCAATCGAATGCTGGAGGTGTAAAGGGAGGGAAGGCTCGATGAGCCACATATGGTGGTCATGCAACAACATCAAACCATTCTGGAAAGAGGTGGAGAGGGTGGCGACAGAGGTGTTGGGTAGAACTTGGCCCATAAACATAGAACAAGGCATTCTATTCATGATACCAACAACACTAGGGAAAACTGAAGAGAGATTGATATTCCACCTACTAATATCAGCAGTGACCATTATAGCAAGACAGGGCCGTCTTTAATAATGATTGGGCCCTGGGCAAGCATTTGATAGGGCCCCCTGACCCTAACTCCCTGGCATGCAATCACGATCTCCACTTCCCAACGCAGTAACGGAACCATTTTCCCATGCTTGCAGAGTTGTATTTAGCACTGAGTTGTGTTTGTGTGTTTGAATGGAAGCATGTTTTTGTATGGAGTGTGTTTGTGTAAATGTAGGGGTGTGTTTGTAGGTGGTGTTGGTGTTTGAATGCAAGCATGCATCTATGTGTATTTTTTTTTTTTAATGCTGGGTGTGTTTATATATATTTTTGGTGTTTAACACAAAGATGTATTTGTATGTATTGTTGACGTTTCAATGCAGGACTGTGTTTGTATGTAGTGTTGAAGGTTGAATGCAGGGGTGTACTTGTGTGTAGTGTTGGCGATTTGAATGATGAGATGTACGTACATGTACACATACACTGCCACACACACACACTGTGATACACAAATACACACTGAAACACATGCAGATACACAGATATAAACACTGACACTCACACTAACACACAAGCAGATACAGACTGACACAGATACAAACACTAACACATACAGACACACAGATACACAACCTGACACACATACAGAGACAAATATACAAACACTGACACATATGAATACTCAGACACACTGATACATATACTGACACACATGCAGATACACAGATAAAAACACTGACTACATACAGATGCACACACACAGATATACACACGCAGGTACACACACTGACAACATACAGATACACAAATACATACAATGATAACTTACAGATACACACACTGACACACATACAGACACGCAGATACAAAACCTGAGACACATGCAAAGACACACAGACCACATAGAGAAACAGATATACTAAATACAGATACACAGATATACATACTGACAGACATAATGACACACTGACATAGTGACACACACTGACCGACATACTGATACACACACACAGACACCCTGACAGACATACTCACACACACATACTTAGATACACATAGACATACTAAGACACACACAAATACTGACACACACATGCAACGTTTACATTTTTACACATTGACAGGCATACTGACACAGTGACATACAAACTGACATGCACACTCACAGACAAACTGACACGCACAGACAGACATACTGACATGCACAGACAGACATACTGACACACACAGACAGACAAACTGACACGCACAGACAAACTGACACGCACAGACATACTGACACACACACATAAGCCCTGACAGACATACTGACACACACAGACATACTAAGACACACATACTCACACACACAGATTTAATGACACACACAGACAGACATACTAAGACACACACAGACTGCCTGACACACAAATACCCTGACAGACAAACTCACACACATACTAAGACACACACAGACATACTGACACACACAGAAACCCTGACAGACATACTCACACACATACTAAGACACACACAGACATACTGACACACACAAATACTGACACACACACATGCAAAGTTTACATTTATAAAGCCACCCTCCAGCCCTACCTTATGGGTTCCCTGGGGTCCAGCGGCAGGCTGAGGTCGTTGGGAGTGTGAGGCTCCTGCACTCCAGCTCCCTCCTGACGGCCTCCTACTCCATCCCGCGCGGCTTCATTCTATCTGGGAGGAAGTGACTCACGGCAGTCACTTCCTCCCAGCCTGCTGCAGTAAAACCACGGGGCCAAAGTGCCCGACCGGGGCCTCTTAGTGTGGGGGCTCCCGGTGCAGCCGCAGCACCGGCGGGCCCAGGGGGCAAATACATTTATTTATTTTTTGCGGACAGCGGGGCCCACGGGGTAGCTGCTCTGGGCCCCCCCAGGAGTAAGTGGGCCCGGGGCAGCTGCCCCGTTTGCCCCGCTTTAAAGACAGCCGTGTAGCAAGAGCATGGAAGTCAACACAGACACCCACTAGAGAAGCCCTAATAACCCAAACAACTCTCAACTGGAAATACGAGCAAATGGCAGATAAGCACATAGGGCAGAGGAAACACATGAGTCAAGCGGGGGAGAGATGGAGAACGTACCTCAGCGAACAACAAGGTCAACATGGGGGAGGGAGAGAGACCAATGATAAGGAAGGAAAGTAGAGGGGGGGACATGGCAACGAATAGAGGGGATTATACAACAAGTACAAATTCTATAATCGCAACGAAAACACATACACTGACAGGAAGGGAACTGGAAGATTCCCAAGCTAACTTATAGAAAGATCAGTAATGTTCAATAGAAAAACGGAAGGTATTGTGTAATGGCAATAACGTGTAATACTGAAATTGTACTTGACCCCAATGATGTAACAAAATGTCCTGCATAACCCCCACTTCTCTTATTCTGTACCCTGGCGAGCAGGTGCCAAAAAATAAACAATGTGATTGACCAATAAAACCAAAATTTCAACAAAAAA
This sequence comes from Pelobates cultripes, assembly GCA_933207985.1. Classification (NCBI taxonomy): domain Eukaryota; kingdom Metazoa; phylum Chordata; class Amphibia; order Anura; family Pelobatidae; genus Pelobates; species Pelobates cultripes. The sequence continues at coordinate 102,191,798 of OW240913.1, forward strand.
AAAAAAAAAAAGTTATTTTGTTTATAATTTTCTGCATCTACAATTGATCAAAACATTGGTTGTACATTCCTAGGGATAAGATTTTTGACTCACTAACCCACTCCCATCAGTAAACATCAAAATGCCTGTTCACTGATGATACAGTATTGATGTTGCAAGGCAGACTGGATATGTCCAATCTGGATGGTTAACTAATGCCCCAGTAGCAGATTACAGCACAATTGCATTTGGTTTTCCAAATATTAGTGAGTACATTTTAACATACTGACCAATGGGCTGTAAACCTTTTATACCTCCACTGGTTTTAAAATGTCTTATATAATTCTAGGATTTATCAGCATAGTGTTGTAAGGTACCCTTCCAATAATGACACACCTGCATCAATGTCTGTTTTTTTGAACCAACACTCCAGTTACTGTTGTCAAAAGATTAGGGCACTTACCAATAATGATGTACCAGTGACATCATGCTCTGGGCAGACCAATCACTGGGAAACCAATCACTGAGATTGACACAATAGCATCAAATTGTTGGGAAACAGATCCATCCAGACACACCACTCTTGTTACTAGATTGTGCTTGAGTCATTAGAACCTGGATCCATCCTAAAGTGACACAAGCAATTTTCATGCATCTTACAGACAGCAATGCACTTGGTATGTGGGTGATGGTGACTGGAAACACAATGGATGTACCAAAGACTTAATTTCATATTATAAATACACAATAAAAAGACATAGACTCTGAGGGAAACTAACAAAAAATATGCATCACAACCTCCTTTGAGATAAAATATCATCTGATCTCACTAAATGTATGGGAAAAATATACTGACATTTACTAAAGCAAACTAATAGATATCCAAACAACTGTTTGTACATAGAGGGGGAGTATTAAATGAATGGCTCTAGTGTAAACACTCATGAAAATATTGTATTGTGTGGTGGCTGTCAAGGTTATAGCTACACATGCATCTAGTCTATCTTGAATGTTTTGTATGTATCTCTCCCTATCAGCTGGTATTTATCAAGCCCCTTAAGGATAAAAAGATCCATGCTTTTTTTATCTCACTTAGGGACCAAGAATGGTCTTGCCATCATAACAATCTGGTCTTTAGGGATCCTAAAACACAACATTCCTGAATAGACAGTTGAGCTCTATAGAACTGTTGAATAAGCCTGAGATTTTACGCAATTATATACCTTATTATATACTTTACAGACCATATTCTGATGATGGAATGTCTGATGATGGAATATCATTAAGGAATAAAACTGGAGTGTTAATACAAGAGGACATGCTTAAAGGGACACTATAGTCACCCAGACCACTTCAGCTCAATGAAGTGGTCTGGGTGCCAGGTCCACCAGGTTTTAACCCTTCAGATGTAAACATAGCAGTTTAAGAGAAACTGCTATGTTTACATTGCACGGTTAATCCAACTTCTAGTGGCTGTCTTCCTGACAGCCGCTAGAGGCGTTTCTTCGATGCTGGATGCGAAAATCGCATTAAGCGTGCAGAAGGTCCGTAGGAAAGCATTGAGAAATGCTTTCCTATGGACTGTTTGAATGTGCGCGCATGCGCATTCTGCACCACTCGGGAGCTGACGTCAGCGGGGGAGGAGAGGTCTCCAGCGCATCGGTATCCAGTTTAAACTGCTGACTCTAATATACAAAACCTTCAACAATCCCATCTCTCTGTACATTTCCTCTTTAATTCACAAACATGGTGAATCATTTTACTCTACTAATGATCTTCTCTCTTACTGCTCAAGTCTAACCCAGGGCTGCTCCTGTGCAAAACCCTACCTCATCCCATCACACTATAAGAAGGCCAAGTACTAGTTTTTGCTTTGGACCTTATATGGGAACTGTCAGTTCCCTTGTAATTACACCATTGAAACTCACCTGTTACATGTTTTAACCTTTTTCAGGCTCCATTTTCTTTTTAAATGTATTCTAAATATTTATCAAGTGACATTGCAATCCTGCTCAGTTCAGACACAGCCAGGACACACAATGGAAATGAGGAGGAATATTCCATAGCACTGTATGATAGGTAGATTGATAGACATCTATTTGCAACAAGACGAATTGGATACACAGGAACAGAAGGGGTTGAGAGCCCTGCTCCAATGAGCTTAGATTCTACAGGGAATGGCTTAAAGTGACACAAGAAGTAAGGGAAAAGTAGGTTACTAGAATAGTGTACAGGGAAGGGCTAGTTTTTTCGATGAGCCATTTGCAGGAGAGGAAGCAGGGGGTGTTGCCAAGGTGCGAAGAGGATTAGAAGGGATTAGCAACCACTGGATTTAGTAACAAATAAATCATTGTTTACTCTGGTCAGCGATGTTTTGACAGAGTGACGAGTGCGGAATCCAGACTTAAGTGGGTCAAGGAGAGAGTTGGATTCAAGAAAGTCAGTCAATCTAGCATACACAAATTTCTCATCTGTGGTTCATGAGTAGCACTCTCTCTGTGTTAACAGTTGTGAACCAGAGTTCATGGAGGTGGGCTCTCATATACTTGTCTTTGTCCTCAATGTGGGCTTTTATTGTGTTCTCTAGCATTCACCCTTGATTGTCTGCACTCATCAGGGGCGATCTGACCATTTGGGCACCCTGTGAGAGGCCCTGTCTTGCTGCTGGTTTGGTGCCCCTCCACTCGGGCCAGCCATGGCACTTGATTCAAATTATGTTCACCATGCATGCTCAGTGGCCATCTTTGGATCGGGAGAGTACTCAGCCCCTGCAGTACCCAGACCAGGATTGCTTCCGTGAGCCCTGGTGTTTAATGTTTCTCTGGGTTACCATGCAATACGCCAAACACCGGAGCTCAAGAAACCAGATCTACTGGACCAACAGGGAAGCTATAAAGTGTACCTCCCACAGGCTCACCATGGATCAGGATTCCCTCCCTGCCCAAAGTAAGACACAAGGAGGGGGAATAACCTTATTTATTTATTTTTTTAATTAAAAATGTTTTGTTTTTAAAATAATTTTCTCTCAGTCCGTTTCCCCCCTACTACAATCCCTAGTCCTCCCTTACTACACCGGACTCCCCAATACTGCTCCTGTTCCCCCACTACAGCCCTTAACCCCCAACTACAGCTCCTGTCTCCCCATTACAGGTCCTATCCCCCCATTACAGCCCTACCGACCCAACCTTCACTCTACAGTCTATATCCCCCAATTACAACCCCTAACATCCTCACTGCAACACCTAACTCACACAACAGCCTTTAAGCCCCAATTACAACCCTTATTCCCCCCACTACAGCCCCAGTCACACCTGCTATAGTTCCCACACACTACAGCTCCTGCCCCCCACTAAAGCCCTTACCCCTTACATTACAACCCATTCTGTAACACAAGGATGTACATGTGGGTGGTGCGTCTATATGGGCGGGGCTTACATGGATGTAGCATGTAAGTTGGCGGGCACAAGGGTGTTCTAT
>OW240913.1:102195353-102415897 GCA_933207985.1 Pelobates cultripes
GCTAGACACGTTCTGCTTAGCTGGTATACTTCCCTACCCTTTTTTTAAAATAAATTATATGACATGATCAGTGAGTGTATTTAGGATTTGGGCTGCCCTAGGCAGGATGTTGCTCGACATCAAAGATCTCCCTCACCGGCCCAAATGTGGCCGCCGGCGGGGAGGGAGACAGACAGCCGCCAGGAGAGAGGACCCTGCTACGCCGGGTTCCTCTCGCGAGATCCGGCGCGTTGCCATGGCAACGACCGGATCTCGCGAGAGTGAACTCTAGCCTCACAGGCTAGAGTTCACTCACCCACGAGGACCACCAGGGAACACTGCCTCCCAGTCCCAGTGCGCCGGTCCCCCCCCTCCCAGGCTAAAGGTAAGAAGGGAGGGGCGGGGGAATAATGCCTGTTTTTTGTTTATTTACCCCCCCTACACACACACTCACACCCATCACACACAGCACTCTCTCACCCATCACACTCTCACACTCACAGCACTCTCTCACAGAGCACTCTCACACACACAGCACTCTCTCACAGAGCACTCTCACACCCATCTCACACAACACTTTCACACACACAGCACTCTCTCACAGCACTCTCTCACAGAGCACTCTCACACACACACAGCACTCTCTCACACCCATCTCACACAGCACTCTCACACAGCACTCTCACGGCGCACTCTCACACCCATACTCCTCCAATACACACAGAACCCCCCTCAACACACTGACACCCACGCCTCACCCCCCTCAAATATATATAAACTATTAGACAACACTACACTATTAAAGCATACACCTCACTGAAAACCTTCGGGTTAACCCAGCGACATCAACGCGTCACAGCGCGCACTTACAAGTTAACAAGACCTTAGCAGGCTAACCCAAACAACCCAATATCGTCATGTGAAGACAGAATAGTGCAGCTGGAAGCGGCCTGGAATCATTATAAAGATTCCTTGGCTAATTCAGGTCTGCCACCTGATCAGCAAGCGCGGAGGAGGAACCTCCCCACCATCAAAAGATTTTAACCCCTCTGCCAGCGCCTACAGCGACTACAGATTCAGGACACACACACTCGGCCCCTACACCCAACCTGGCCTCCTTGTAAGTAAAACTATACTACACCCCTAAACACTAACTGGGAGGCGGCACACACGAAACCCAATGCACACAGGGGCTACAGCTACACTTCCACACATACACCCCCACCACACGAAAACGGAGGGAACTCAATGCACCACACCAGCTCCCTCTCCAACACACTGGAAATATATGTGGGGACACCCATTCAAATTGATGGTCCGGAAAGGCAACAACTCCTACACCCTCCACTACCCTGCAGACATGCTGGACTTTGCCAAACACATCGGAGTCCCACTCCTCCAGCCGACGGCACCCACTGATAGAGATCCTCAACGCCCGAATCGCCCATCACGCAAGGACGACACAACTTCCCTACGCCTGTCCCAGAGGAATAGACCACCACAGACTCCGAAGAAAACCGCGCAACTACAAGCGGGAAAGGGAAGAGGAGTTATGCAGGCTACGCCAGCTGGACTTACCTGTAGATTGGACAACTGACCAGGTATTTGCCCCCTATTGCACCCCCCTCAGGGCCACTATCCACCCCCCCTCATTACCCCTCCCGGTACCATAACAGCTCAACCAGGGGCGGGATGGGGGTCATGCCGGGCTGCCCCCCCAAGGCCTTATCATCCTGGCTCTCGCGCCGCCGGCCGCCCAGGGACGACCTCCAAACGTTGGGGGAGCCTCGTCCGCACTGAACCGGGAAGGGCCCCCCCGACCACCTCTGGGACCGGGCCAGACCTCCACACGGCCCCCAGATACAGCCCCGGACGTCCCCCGCAACTGAACGCCGAGGGTCTTGGCAGCAGATCACCCGCCAGCCCGGTGTGGCCCCCGCAGCGGGGAGAATACCCCCCCAAACAACCAGTAGCTTATAGGTACCCCCCCATATGTTTTTATATTTTTCCACATGTAAATATAGACAGACCAGGCAGGCCCAGCCAATTAAGGGACACAGTAGCACAGCATGCTGATAGGGGCACAGCAGTTTGAATTTGTCGCGACTCCCCTATAAGGCAGGTGAGTCTTGCATCATTCAAGTGGGAGGAGTTTACTTCCAAACGCGGAAGTAACCCATAGGGAACGGAGTTTTGGTAAGTTTTGATAGGAGAGATAGGTGGGAGCAGCATTATGTAGAGATTTGAAAGCAAGAACCAGAATTTTAAATTGAGCCCTATATCTCACAGGAAGCCAATGTAGGGACTGACAGAAGGGTGAGGCGTGGGCGGACAGGAAGATGAGGCTCGTCGCCCCATTCATTATGGACTGTAACGGTGCGAGTTGAAAGCACGTAAGACCACTGAGAAGCGGATTACAATAGTCAAGTCAAGAAAGGACAGTGGAATGGGCCAGCACCTTAGTCGCATCTGGCGTTAAGTAGGGTCGGAGGCGCGCAATGTTTTTGAGATGGAAGCGGCAGGATTTGGCGATAGACTAAACATGAGGCGTGAAGGAGAGGTCGGAGTCAAAGAGAACACCTAGGCAGTGAGCCTGCGTGGTGGAGCTGATGTTGGCACCGTTGACTTGGAGGGAGACAGACACAGAAGTAGCAACACTTGAGAGAGGAAAGACCAGAATTTCAGTATTGGTCAAGTTGAGTTTAAGGAAGTGGACAGCTATCCAGTTAGAAATAGAAGAGAGGCAATCAGAGACACTAGTCAAGAGGGATGGGGAGAGATCAGGAGAGGACAGATAGATTAGCGTGTCATCTGCATAGAAATGATAGTGGAAGCCAAAGGAGCTAATGAGTTTACCAAGGGAGTCAGTATAGATGGAGAACAGTAGGGGACCAAGGACTGAACCTTGGGGGACACCAACAGAGAGAAGTTGGGGAGAAGAAGCAGAGCCAGAGAAAGAAAAACTGAAAGAGTGCTGGGAGAGGTAGGAGGAGCACCAGGAGAGAGCAATATCTTGTAGACCGAAGAAGCTGTTGATGATCAACAGTGTGAAAAGCTGCAGAAAGGTCAAGGAGAATTAGGATAGAGTAGAGACCACGAGATTTTGCAGCGAGTAGATCATTGGATACTTTGGTCAGTGCCGTTTCCACAGAGTGCTTAGCGCGGAAAACAGACTGAAGCTGGTGTAGCAGAGAATTGGACTCGGGGAAGTCTGTCAATCTCGCATACACAATTCTTTCAAGGATCTTGTATGCAAAAGGCAGTAGCGAGATAGGACGGTAGTCGGACGGGGACTTAGGGTCAAGGTTGGGCTTCTTTAGAATTGGGGTTATAATTGCATGTTTGAAGGGTGATGGAAATATGCCAGAGGAGAGAGAGAGAGACTGAGAATTTTAGTGAAAGGTAGAGAAAGATAAAGACAGAGTACGGATGAGATGCAAGAGAATTGGATCTAGGGAGCAGGTGGTGGGGCGGGAGGACTGGAGCAGAGCAGAAACCTCCTCTGCTGTAGTGGGTGCGAATGAACATAGAACAGCAGACGAAGTGAGGTTAGTGGAAGTATTGTAAGGGGAAGAAGAAAGATGAGAGATCTCTTCCCTGATTGTAGAGATCTTGTCAGTGAAGTGAGTTGCAAAGTCTGATGCGGTCAAGTTAGTAGGTGGAGGAGGAACAATAGGGCGAAGAAGAGAGTCAAATTTGTGAAATAGTCGTTTGGGTTCTCGGGAGAGTGTGGTTATGAGGGTATTGAAGTAATTTACTTTTGCAGAGGAAAGAGCCAAGTTGTATGAGCGCAGCATAAATTTATAGTGGAGAAAGTCAGACGCACAGTGAGATTTTCTCCAATAGCGTTTAGCAGTTCTTGAGCATTTTTGGAGATATCGTGTCAGCTTGGTGTGCCAAGGTTGTTGTTGGGTGTGCTTGCTGCATTTAGGTGTAGGCGGTGCCATGATGTCTAGTTGAGAGGAGAGGGTGGAATTGTAGAAGGAGGTTTGAGATAGGTGAAAGGAGAGTTTGGAGATTAGTGTAGAAATGCTCTAGGTCAAGACATTGGAGGTTTCTGTGAGATTGATGTTCAGACAGTGGCGTCAATTGGGTCTCCCCTCTGGCATGACTGACATCTATACCCAACCTACATATTTTCTCACATTTTTAGTCCAACAAATCTTAGTATAAAAGCAGATAAAATTCCTGAATAATTACCCTCTGTCACATCCTATTCCTAGCTGCGGATCATTCTGGCAATGGCTCTTGGTATCCAGTACTCTTTTTACAATTCTTGTTTAGTTTTTCTTGGTTTTTCTGGTTTTCTATTCTATCTCTGGTTTTCTTTATGCTGGGTTTTCTGGGTTCATTCCTTTATTCCGTTCCTGGAATTCACAGTCTCTTGGATTCCTTTAAATGTTTGTTTTATGTTGCCACACCTGTTCCTTTTCCATTAATCCTTTTGTTTCAGTTGGTTCCTGCAGGTGGTTGCTACAAGTCCTCTGCCTTTTCTTGCAGGTAAGTGCTGTGTGTGTTTTATTATTGTTTATTTAGTCATGCATATTTAGGCATATTTAGGCAGTTAGTTTCCCACCTTAATTGGAGTACTTTGCCGCAGTTGGTGGGCTGCATACATCATGGCCATTCATGTATGTCTAAATCTCCAATGTTTTACATATATAGTACTTAGTTTTGTCTCCTCTTGTTTTGCCTTATATATTTTGTCTGGTTTTATTTTGTATTCCCAGTCCATGTACAGTCCTGTCCTGTCCTGCCCATGTTCTGTTAATGTTTCCCTTATGTATTGTGTACATGTTCTGGGTTTAGCTTTCTGTCCTTCTCTGGTTCTTGGTCCTCGTAGTCTTGTCTTGTTTTCTTGTTTGGTGTCTATTCTAGTCTTACCTTGTTTCTGTACTGGATACATGTCTGCTGCAGAGCCTCCCTATCCAGTTCCTGGGGGGTCTGCATATTTCCTAGCTCCTAGCTCCTGGGATCCGCAGAAGCTGCAGCAGGGCCCTGGTATGTGGCCGCACAGATGCTGTTGCTCAACACCAGGGGGTGTGCGGTTACCCTGCACCAGGCCCTGACTATCCACGTCCACTCAGTGACTCCTACTAGTAAGTTCCGGCATACTGGGTCCCGGTCACTGGACCGCCACCCCTGACACCCTCTCAGTCACCAGACTTACAGTATGGGGGTTGAATTACTGAGAATTCGAAGTAAATTAAAAACTTTAAGTCGAAGTAGATGAAATGGAAACATGCTGATAAGGAGACGTTTTTTTCCAATTTGTTTCCTGTGGACTCAAATTTTTATTTGAATTTAGATTCCTGGCAATTGGAATTTGAAAAATGAATAACCCCACTTCTGTATATTTCTAATAAACTGCTCTCACAATATCTGCTTTAACACTGTTACACCTTGTTACCGAATACCGAATGAGTACTTGTTATATATCTCATGATCTATATAAATAATATAAATTCCAGGTGTACAAACATTTTACTTTACCATGTATTTAATTATACTGGGAAATTAACCCCTTAAGGACACATGACATGTGTGACATGTCATGATTCAATTTTATTCCAGAAGTTTGGTCCTTAAGGGGTTAAACATAAAAATAACAAAAAAATTAAGATACGATAATAACTATGAAATAACATTTATACTTCCACCAGCGCAGATCTCTGTAGTGTGCACCTCTACTACAGTATAAGAAAATTTAAACAGAATGCTGAGCTTCATACCATCAATGACCGTTATTATGCCTCAGGGACTGTGCTATATTGCCCTCTGCTGGCCCACTGCTGCCTTACAAATAAAAAATAAATGGCCCTAGGCTCCAGGTTCATCAAATAACCTTTCTCAGCCAGTGAAAATTAGCAGCATGACAGTAACATGGTTATTCACTAAAGTGAGAAATGGTGGAAATTAAAAGAACATTTTAAATCTGAGACCAAAGTAGGTGATATGGAAGCTTAGTTGTCTTCAGTTTGGTTATTTTGGCCTTAAATTTGAAATTCAGTTTGAATTCCCAACAATTCTCACTTTAGTGAATAACCCTTTAAATGTGTCCCATTAATCCCTTGTTTGCCTACACGTATCTCACGAATTTTATCTATGACAGTTATCTCCATATTATCACCTTGACTCATCTAATTATGCACATCATTTAAGGGAATCTGCCTGGTACACTTTCACCTTTTACAATCATTAGGTCCCATTAAAAAAAATCACGTTCATTTTATGCTAATTTAATATAACATTAATTTTATGCTAATTTAATATAAAGTTCTCAGAGTACAGCAATCAATAAGGCTGACATATCCGCTAGAGCTGATATAAAGGGACTCTCCATACCCATACAGCAATTTAACTTACTGAAGTGCTGTCTCTTTTTTTTTATTTTATATTTTATTTTACAAAAGTGCAGATTTCAATAGAAATGTACACATTTATAAATTAAAGTTGTTATTCCTCCCCCTTCTCAATCAAACAACGAGTCCTGTTACTTCCTGGTTTGTTTAGCTCAGTGGAGCTAAATTCAAGAGGCAGGAAATTGTTTAGAGGAATTGCCTAAAACAGTAAGCTAGCTCTCCCCTCCCACCCACTCCGCATGACTTCCTGCCTCCCTCTGTTGCACATTGTTTAAAAAACAAAACAAAACCTCTCTCACTCCTCTCCACTCCACCTCTCTCCTCATAGTACAAAGATAATTGAAACTTTGTGGCAATCCTGTTATTTCTACCTTGTCATCTCTACACTTTTCTATTCCTATCACTCTGATCATTATAAATCAATTATAATCAAGATAACCCCAGTGACGTTTAACTGTTATGAGAAGCAAATCTCCCACATTTATCAAATGTCCAAAGAGACTTACTTAATGCCCCAATAACAGAAATGAAAATTAGCTGGGCTATTTCTTTGACCAACTCACTGAAAACTCCTTATGTAGACGATCTCAGTTGGGGATGTACTATAAAATATTACAACCATACTTTCTACCCTGCTCTTAAATTATTATTTAATGTTATCTATATAGACCTGACTCTTTTAGGTGAATTAGGCCAAGCCTATACTAAACTACTGTTGAAATTGGGTAAAAACCAAGAGTTGATTGACTGCTATCCTCCTATCACATTAGTTAATCGACATTTCAAACTTCTTTCAAATGATTGCCCAGAGATTACCAATATTTTTGTCAGATATTTCTTGTCGAAAGCAGTTGAGATTCATTAAGGGCAGACAGTCTATCAAAGGTGTTCAGGAAGCCATGTCAACAGCAGTGGTACCGGTGACTTCCTCTTCACCTCGTGGCTCTCTGATCCTAGGTCTAGATGCTTAAAAGAGTTTTGATCAAGTGTCCTGGTCCCTAGTAATTCTATTAGTGCAGGTATCATAGCATGCCATTTGTAGATTTAGATTGTAGATTGTAGATTTGTATCTATCTGACTCTTACACATATATCCCAATTCATGTACATTAGATTACTCTTTGTGACTCCAAAATAGGCTATCTTGTTCATTTATCCAAATTGTCAGCCTTAGACCTTCAATCATATCTCACATGGCCTCCTCATACTTTTATTACAATCCAATGGTCATATTCACACATCAAATATGTAGCAATCCTAATCGCCAGACAGGTTAATAATTTATACCAGCTTAATTTTTCTCGAACGATTCAATTGATTACCACTTAATTGAAGGATTGCTTTACTTTTCTCTGATAACATTGGGCAGAGAATAGTACAAAAAAAGGGTGCGCTGTGTCTTTAAGACAAGAAAAGTGCAATGTTCCTTTAAAAACACTCCAGTGCTTCAAAAAAACACACAAACTCTATTTAATAAATGTGTTGCTATTACACACTCTACAATAGTGCAAAAAGGTGCAAGTGTGCAAATATCACTTTTATACCAATATATTGGTGAAAATTGGTAATTTACAAATACCACTTTTATAACAGTGTATTGGTGAAAAATTAGTAGAAAAAACGGAGCACTTACAATACCCCGCTATATGTACCTTAGGTCTGGTTACTCCAGTTTTGCATACATATGTATAAAAAATAAATAAGAGAACATAGTTTAATACAGTATTATAAATTTTGTTATTAGAACAATGAATAATGTTAAACTCACAAGTGGAGAGCAGAGAAGTCTGCTCTAACTTTATCCGCTTCTTGTGTAAAGCCAACAGGTCATAGGACAGCAGCAAGTTGAAAGAAACACTTTTTTATTTCCAAATAAATCTTCACAATATTAAAAGTAGTCCCCCAAGTGGTATCACTTTGCTCACTCAGTCTCTCTTTGGAAGGCGTACTGCATACAGTTTCGCTGCCGGCTAGCACCGTACCGCAAACACTTCCTGGAGGCGGAGCCTAATGACGTAACCACGGGACGTACGTGATGACGCGTTTCGCCACAAAATCGGCTTCCTCAGATCACAGATTGGGCAGAGAATGCCTTTTAAAATTCGTATTTCCAAAAATATTGTACCCACTACAAATCCTTCCATTACTTCTTTTGATATGTGATGTACAAAGGTTGCACTCTCTTTATGGGATATGGGCGATTGTGACTGACACAGTTGCATCAACCTAGGTAATCTTTAAAGGCTTTAATATCCCATATACATATATACAGATTCCAGGTGGGACATCTGAGATCGCTGTCCAGAAGAGTGCAGTTCTAGTAACAGATAAGATACTGTGCAGAACTCTCAAACTCCCAGGTCTCTGGTAGAGGACCCGAGAATGATGAATAAACATATCACCCAGAAGGGGTGAGAAAATAAATTTTTAGTTTTTATTAAAGACTGGAATGTTGTGTGAATTTGTAATTGCGCAATAAAGCAACATATGAAATTTACTTTGAAAGACTCCTGAGTGCTTTCTACTGGTATCGTATACAATTTGGTTGGAGACAGCACCGCAGCATTAAAAGACTAGGAGCATCGAGTGCTGGGACCTGGGACATATATATATTATATATATAGAAGGCTTGGCCTGTAATTGTCGGCTACGATCTCGGAAGTGCTCCTGTTTACTTCCGGTTCACTGGACTCTGACATCATTTTCCTGCTGGCCAGCCGGCAGTCTGTCGCCAAAACTTTCTTTCAGTTCTGTGTTCGTGAGTATAACCAAAGCCAGTGCACGAATGGCTAACTGTAAGTTATACTCTTTTCAAATGTACTTTCACTAGAACACACGTTCGTTTAAATTTTCTGTTCGGTTACCACGTCACTTAAATTAAACGGGCGTTCATATAAACTTTTGTTTCCTCACATAGAACCAATTTGTCAGTTTCTGTTAAAGCCCGTTCAGCTAAAATACATGTGTTACCATTCATTCGTACATTGCTACCTTTCGTGTAAAACACGTGTTTCGTGCAGTCCTTTCGTAAGCTTTCTCACGTTCCAATTCGTATAAATCTCTCTATGTCCGTTCGTTTAAAAAAATATCATGCATAAACGTTTATACATACCCTGCTACCTTTCGTATATATCCGCGTTCGTTTCATCACCTCTTACTATACGCTGGCATAAGGCAATGAGTGTTCAATTCGTTCATTTCAGCAGATCACAGCCTTGTTCTCTTTAGTACTGCATTTCATGTTGAATTCGCATGGTTCCTTTAGTCTCACGTTTAAAATTCCTACTATTACTATTGTTCACTAAACAATCTGCATAGTATCTATGGCAGTTAAATCTATACAAATTCTTAAAGTACGGTGTTATTACTGTTCGGCTTCACCCTGCAGAAGTTTTCCAGCCTCGGAACCAGCTTATCCTGAACCGTTTGTCATCATGCCCGACCGTTTTGATGGTAGCCGCACGTCCTTTCAGTCCTTTAAGATGGATTGTGAGGTGTTGTTTTCTTTAAAGCCTCGAACATATGCCACAGAATTCATCAAGGTCTGAGCGGCTATCAACCTGTTGTCTGGACGCATCAAAGTATGGGCTCACCAAATGTTGCAGACAAAGAGTCCTGTCCTTGTCAGCTGGGAATCCTTCAGTACCGCTATGGACTCACAATGCAAGGCCACTGTAACCAAGCCAGCTCCACGTACCAAAAAATACCAGATTCTTCGTAACCAAGAAACCCAGTACCACCACTACACCCCAGTGATGTCTCCTTCTGATCCTGTTCCTAGGAAAACTCCTGAGGTATCCTGTGTTCCACTCGACCCTGAGGAACCTATGCAATTAGGACTTGTTCACTGCAAAGTGACACCTGAGGAAAGAGACCGAAGGAGAAGCCATGGCCTATGTTACTACTGTGGAGAAAGAGGGCATTTCATCACACTTTGCCCTGTTCGTCCTCCTAGACCTCCAGCTCTCCGACTGGGTACTTCTTTCCTCCACCCTGTATACACTGCTTGCCAGCCTAAAAAGCTACATATAAGCCGTTATTCTTGCCCATGCTTGGCTTCCACAAGAAAACCCCCTGCTCCAGTGCCGCCTGTATCTACTCCCGAAGTTACTTCCTGTGATACCATCACTACTTCCTGCCCGCCCAAAGAAGATGTACCTGTGGATTGTGCCATTGCTTCTAATGGCACTACAGTCCGTACAGAAGATCCTGAAATGTTCGAAAAAGCATTGTTAGCCACGAACATTACTCCTGCCGAAGTAATGGAAGTACTTACCACCTGCACCCTGTTCCCCAGCCGTACCAGAAGCTGGTACTAAGGAGTCCCATGCTGTAAAGGGATTCCACACTGAGGACTTTGACTATGGGGACTCGCTTGATTCTGACAGTGAACCTGAAGAGGTGTTCTGTTATGACGACAAACCTAATCACACCCAGAGGGTGTTCTTGAAGGGGGGGTACTGTCACGGTTCTCGCCACATCAAACAGACGGCTAGACGTGGTCACCCGTGGAGATCCCAACAAGGGACTTGAACCGGGGAACTTCGCAGTCCTGATCCTGCTTCCTACCTCTGAGCCACAGCAGCTTTTGTATTCTGCAAGTCATTCCGGTCCTATTCATCCTGGCTTGTCTATCACTCTGGGGGCTATACCTTGAATTTGGCTGTGCTGCACCTGAACCTGATCAGACATTAGCAGGGTATTTAAACTCAGCCTCGCCCTGTGATCAGGATCAAGTCTTTGATCCTGCTGTGTGCTTTGTACCAGTGTTCCTGTCGTTTGAGCTGCTACTTGTTTTTGACCCCGGCTTCTGACTACGTTTACTCTGACCTCTGGCATCCCTTGACTTCGGCTACTCCTCGTTGTTCCTGTCTTCTGGCATCCTTTGACCTCGGCTATCCTTTGACGATCCTGCTCTTTGTGTCCTTGCCTGTCCTGCGACTTGGTACTTCATCCTGCACAGCCCCCGTGCACAGACCCACAGGCCGGGTGAATTCTTACTTGACCACCTTGGCCTGTGGCTATCTGCAAGGGTGAGCAACATATCTGCGCTACAGACTCCCAACCCAGGTAAGACCCTGACAAAGAGTTAAGCATGTTAATTAGCTTTTCAGGTGACCACTCTACGCTCAAATGCTTTCTTATACAGTTTTAAACGTTATAACTCCTCTAATGCACTTATGTTATACAATGCAATGTTCATTACATATGAATATGTCAATTAAAACGGTTCTGTTTCCATGTTTAAATATAACTCACTTACTGACATTGGTTGCATTGGTTGCAGCAGGGCCTTCTTATTTCAACTGCAAGGTTATAGAGGTAGGCCCTAAATTTTATACCTAATTACATTGTTATGTATTACTTTCTGGTTACCAGAACATGTATTAAATAAGTCACGTTTCCCAACCACTAGTTGAACAACAATCACCCTACCAGGACAAGCAATCCTCATAAATCTTTCAAGTTATATATGGTTAGTATCTACTGACTGGTCCAGCAGTAATTTCTATGGTCATCTCCTGGGGGTTAGGTTGTAACTCAATTATTATGACTTGTTTTAGATTCAAGTAGGGGTCTTTCTTAAACACTTCCAAACACATCATATAGGAAAATAAACAGGTATGTCGTATCACAATACCCCCACTAGGTTGATCGCAGGTTATAATAAACCCTCGCCAATTAGGTATATTCCCATAGGCCTCATCGCCTAGAGTTAGTGGTCCCGCAAGGCCGATTATCGCTCCGTTCAGCAGAGGTCCAAGCCCAACCGGCCCAACGCATAGCTATAGCCTTGCATCCAATCATAGTTAGGGCCTCACTCGTCACGGCCAATCGATAGTGCATCTTATACATGTCACCGAGAGGCCAACACTCCGCCACCTACCTCAGTGGCACTAAGGCCCCACGAGCCAAATCATAGGTAGAGCCTCTCAAAGCCACTTGGCAAGTAGTTAGGGCGTCACCTGTCACCAATATTAGTAAGTTAATACAATTTCGCCTCAGGGCACTAATCTAGCAATCTGGGTTACTGCAAATCCACACAATTCCATACTAACCTAAGCTATCTGCCTCACACCCTTAGCATGTCTAATGCTTCCATACAAGATCAGGCTCACAGAGGAGGCATGCCATACCTGCAAGCCCAGCGTCCAGCTATAGGTCCTGGACGATTCCAAAAATCACCACGGAACTCAAAAAGAGGAATATCCCCTTCCCGGCCACAGCCAGGAAAGCTGAACGTTTTCGGTTGCTAAACACTCAGGAGGACGATGAAAGGCCTGGCCCTAGTTCTGAGTTTAACGTGCAAAAGAGCCTATCAGAACTGCACGTCATGATGGCCTCCCTTGTGTCTTCCATAGCCACTATAAATAACAGGCTGGATAATCTGGAATCTAATAGCACACCTGTTATTCCGGAGGTTCCAGTTCCCATAGCCCAGCCTGAGCCTAACCCAGGAGGTAACAATAACCCTGCACCCACCAAAACTACCAACATTATTAACCCTATCCACCTCATTCCACAAAACCTGAAGCGTGACATTATAGAAGGGAAAGACATTAACTTGGCTTCACTACTGATAGCTTCTCAAGACGTGATTGAAAACAGATCAAATACGTTCGATGACCTATCAGTAGTTATGAAGTGCAGAGACCCTAGACTGAACAGGAAACTTAACATCCCTGAGTTCGTCCTGGCCTTCTGTCTATACAGAGACATTATCTATACAGCCTTTCCCCATCGTAGAGAGGAACTTGACTTATACCTCCATAAAATCATTGACCTAGCATACAAGTACTGAGGCTGTGCCTTTTATGATTATCACAAATCATTCGCTTCCAGGTCAGCCGCTTCACTCACCCAATACAATACTAACACTGACTGGGGTCAGTTAGACACCAAACTGTTTCTTATACATTTTGTGGGTCTCAGGACGCCTTCTTGTGCCATATGCTCATCAGCAGCCCATACAGTCAACTTTTGTCCTGACAACACAGCAGTTCCCTCTACCAGTAACGCCAACCCTGAGTATCAATCCAATACTACACAGAGAGAGTTGAGAGACAAACTAGGCAGGCCAATTGTTTTTTTGGGTAAAGCACAAGTCTGTAATAATTTCCATGCCGGTGGTTGTAGTTACAGTGCTTGCAGGCTTCTTCATGTGTGTTCACGTTGTTACAGGGCGCATGCTAAAACAATGTGCCCAAACAGGCTGTACCCTAAAAGATCCTCCACTCCAATAAACGTTCCTAATTTGCAAAGCTACCTGCCTAATTATCCTTCTTTACATCTGTTAGAATTCCTCACATCTGGTTTTACTGACGGGTTTCACACAGGTTTTGTTACTCTTCCTACGGGTATTTTGGAATGCCCCAACCTACAGTCAGCACTCACAGACCCCAGTAGCATACATGAACTCCTACTCAAAGAAATTAACAACGGCTTCATGATAGGGTCTTTCACAACACCACCTTTCACCTGCTGGAGAGCAAACCCTCTGGGCATAGCTACACGGAAATTTAATAATAAAAAGAGGCTTATAATTGACTTTTCGGCACCTCACTCTTCCACGACACCTAGCTTGAATGCACTAATTCCGTCAGAAGATTTCTCCCTTCAATACACTAGAATTGATGACGCCATACAAGCCATCATTAATTCTGGTAAGGCTGCATGGTTAAGCAAAACCGACATTACTAATGCGTTTAAATTACTACCCATACAACAGTCACTCTGGCACCTGCATGGCGTTAAGTGGGAAGACAGGTATTATTTCGCGACCAGGCTAACTTTCGGCTCCAAGAGTAGCCCGAAGATATTTGATATCTTCGCTGAGACTTTAATCTGGCTCATACTTAACAAGTGCAGATGTACAGTAGTCATCCACTATTTAGACGACATTGTGTCTTCTATAGACGACTTCCTCACCATCGAACCACACCACTGCACACCAAGCAGCCTACGTCACATTCTCTCTCTTTTCAAAGATCTAGGAGTCCCTGTTGCCCCAGGCAAAACAGAAGGTCCCAAAACCGAGATTACTTTCCTGGGTATTACACTTAATTCCGTGTCTATGCAAGCCAGCCTCCCCCAAGAGAAAGTAGACAGAATTCTATCTTATATCAACATCTGCACATCACAAGGCTCTTGCACCAGGAAACAGCTACAGTCACTACTCAGGTCACTTAATTTTGCCATGAGAATAATACCACAGGGGAGATCTTTTATTTCCAGAATTCTCTCTCTCCTTCACGAGCTCCCTGACGACCACTCCACAACCCTCTTAGACGAACCAGCTAGACCAAATCTTAAAATGTGGCATCTATTTCTGTCATCTTGGAATGGCAAGTCGCTATTCGTCCCCCCTATTTCTGACGACTCCCCGGTAGTTTGAACTGATGCATCAGGTGCCATAGGCAACGCAGCTATTTTTGGTAACAAATGGGTGTACGACTCTAGAGACTACCACACTAGAGACTACCACACTAGTGAACTTCAATACCACCTTAGCACTATTTGAAGTATTCCCAATCGTAGCTGCTGCTCACATATGTGGTGTCAGGGATCTTACCTGGAGTGGGAGTCCGGCACGCAGAGTTGAGGCACCCTTTGCAATTCGACACAGACCGAGGGGACTCAGGACAGAAATCCCCAAGGCTGTGACACAGTGCACTGGGGCTGAAATAACCAGTGCTTCCTGGAACGCAGTACAGACAAGGATATCCAGAAGAGTAGTCAGTATCAGAATCAGAAGTCAGGACGGGCAGCAATCAGGCGAAAACAGTAGACGAGCAGGAGATCAAAAAGCAGGAGTCAGATGAACAGCAGTGAAACCAAACAGGAACAGGAAACACGATCTGACAACGAGAACCAGCCTTGCGGGGTTTAAATAGGGAGTCTCAGCCAATCATCAAGGAACCAGGAACAGGTGTGCACATTCCAGGCGTACAGGCTCAGACTACAGGATACCAAGAACAACCAGAAACAGTCAAAGATGCGTGGAGCTCAATGCAAGGATACCGACTGGGATGCAGGAAACTCAGGTTTGATCCCAGCCAGACCCAAATACACAATATTGTGTAAAGCACAATGGTGATCCTGACATTACCCCCCCTTCAAAGACGCCGTAGGCGAGAAGAGGAACGCAACTACGACCCAGGAGGTTACTTTTTGGATTTCTTGGCTTTGGTGGTACTAGTAGGAGCAGAGGTCATAGCTTGTAGGGCCTTTTCAAATACTTGCAAGTCCTCCTTCCGGACTAGAGTCCCATTAGAGGCATAGGTACAGCCAGAAAGAGGGTCTTCCTTGACAGGACTTGTAGTGGTTGTGGTGCTTGCCTTCTTAGAAGCAGAATCTTTAGTAGAAATAGAGATCTCAGGTTCTTTAGTAACAGATTCCTGCACAACCTCAGGAGCAACGACTGTAGAAGGCTGAGGATTGGACAGAGTGGTCAAGCAAGGACAGGCAGCATGTTGGCAGACAGGTCTCATAGGATATGCCAGAGTAGTACCCAGACGGAGAACCCGAGGCCTAGATGGACGAATGGGACAAAAAGATATTAAATGTCCCATCTCCCCACAATAATAACACAGTCCATGCGCCATCCTTCTTGCCCTTTCTTGAGATGACTGACGGAACCTAACCAGTCCAATCTCCATGGGTTCCTCCGCCTCCCTGCCAGATGTATACGATGTTTCGGGAGACTTGGGAGCGGTAGGGTTAGCTGTAACATCAGTCCGAGTGAAAGGAGTATTGTAGTCCATTTCCAGTCCGGGTTGCAATATGTGTGAAGCAACAGTAGGTGATCTATGTACATATGACTTTTGTGTCTTGTTGCATTGTAAACCCAGGGACCGAATAAAGGACTCCCAGGAATCTAGGACTGGGCTTTTGGCGAGTAACAACTGGTGGGCCCAGATCTTAAGGTGCCCCGACAATAAGGTAATCGCTGTCCTCACTTTAATGACGTCTGTGGCATAGGTAAGTGGTTTCAGGGAGAACAGGACCTCGCAATCAACTTTGAAGGTATCATACTTAGACCGGATCCCAGAAAATTTCTCGGGTAGCGCAACCAGCGGTTCAGAGAGTCCAGAGTCATAGGTTACTCTCCCTTTAAGGGAAGCCAGCTCCTGCTGTAAGCCCTGCAAAGCCTGGGTGAGCTGGGAAACTTGCTGGGTCAAGGCTGCAACGGTAATCTTCAACTCTGCAGACTCCATTTGGTCAGATCGTACTGTCAGGGATCTTACCTGGAGTGGGAGTCCGGACACGCAGAGTTGAGGCACCCTTTGCAATTCGACACAGACCGAGGGGACTCAGGACAGAAATCCCCAAGGCTGTGACACAGTGCACTGGGGCTGAAATAACCAGTGCTTCCTGGAACGCAGTACAGACAAGGATATCCAGAAGAGTAGTCAGTATCAGAATCAGAAGTCAGGACGGGCAGCAATCAGGCGAAAACAGTAGACGAGCAGGAGATCAAAAGCAGGAGTCAGATGAACAGCAGTGAAACCAAACAGGAACAGGAAACTCGATCTGACCACGAGAACCAGCCTTGCGGGGTTTAAATAGGGAGTCTCAGCCAATCATCAAGGAACCAGGAACAGGTGTGCACATTCCAGGCGTACAGGCTCAGACTACAGGATACCAAGAACAACCAGAAACAGTCAAAGATGCGTGGAGCTCAATGCAAGGATACCGACTGGGATGCAGGAAACTCAGGTTTGATCCCAGCCAGACCCAAATACACAATATTGTGTAAAGCACAATGGTGATCCTGACATGTGGTAAGGAATGGAGTGGACACAGGGGCGTTTTAGCCACAAGGCATTTGCCTTGGGCGGCATTTTTCAGGGGGCGGCAAAAAACGCCACCCCCCAAATGCCCAGGCAAATGCCTTGTTATCCTCGCGGCTAACTGACATGCAGGGCGCTGGGCTGGCGGGCGGCGCTGCGTGGGCGGCTCCCAGCCTCACTTTGCAGCGCGCGAGGGAGCTGAGCAGACCGCTCAGGGGAAGAGCTCCCTCGCCGGCCGCCTGCCCAGCCTGGCAACCACTGGACCACCAGGGAGGTAATGAACCACTCCCCCCAGCACTCCCAAAGGTAAGGAGGTTGGGGTAAAAAATGTAATGTAAGTGAGTGAGTGTGTGTCTGTTAATGTGTGTGTGTTTTGTTAGTGTGTGTGTCTGACTGTGTGAGTGTGTGTCTGTTAGTGTGTGTCTGACTGTGTCTGTTAGTGTGTATGTGTGTGTCTGACTGTGTGTCAGTGAGTGTGTGTGTGTCTGTTAGTGTGTGTGTGTGTCTGTTAGTGTGTGAGTGTGTCTGCTAGTGTGAGTGTGTTTGCCTGTGAGTGTGTGTGTGTGTGTGTGTGTGTGTCTGTTAATGTGTGTGTGTTTGTTAGTGTGTGTGTGTCTGCTAGTGTGTGTCTGCTAGTGAGTGAGTGTCTGACTGTGTTTGTCTGTTAGTGTGTATGTGTGTCTGAGTGTGTGTGTGTCTGACTGTGTGAGTGTGTGTCAGTGAGTGTGTGTGTCAGTGAGTGTGTGTCTGTTAGTGAGTGTGTCTGTTAGTGTGTGTGTGTGTTTCTGTTAGCGAGTGTATGCATATCTGTCTGTGAATGTATGTGTGTGTATTTAGAAGGCGGGGCGGGGGGAGGGGGGGTGCCTGAGTTTTGTCCTGCCTAGGGCAGCACAAAACCAGGATACACCACTGAGTGGACAGTCGGTCAGGTGCTTCTCAGATAACATGGCGGCATGTGATATTATTAACAAAGGCCGCTCTCAGTCCCTTACCATTATGAAATTGGTTAGGAGACTTACCCGGCTAGCAGCAAACCTACTATTCTGTATCTACTGCATTCACGTGCCTGGTGTTCAGAACAACGCAGCTGATGCTCTCTCACGCTCTAATTTACAGGAGTTTTTCAGAATCCATCCATCGGCAAACGCACAACCCAGACAACCTCCGAGCTTCATAGACCTAATCATGTCTGTTACTCCAAAGTAGGTCACTCGCACAGGCTGGTTTGTCTCTTAATACAAAAAAAGCATATTCAAGAGCATATGATTTGTTTAAAAGGTTTGTTCGTGATTATTGTGTAATAAATGTTTTTTCCATAGAAACCATGGTCGCATTTACAACTTTTTGCCACATTTCTCTTAAATTAGCTTACAATACAATCAAACTTTACTTAACGGGCATACAACACTATATGTTAACCAGTCATCCCAACAAAACTCCATTTCTAGCATCATACTCAATTAAAAGTGTCCTTAAAGGTGTTCAGAGACTAACAGTACATAATCCCATTAAGAGACTTCCCATAGACAGTACACTGTTCAGGAGTATCTCCGATGTACTAGACAAGTCCCCTTTTTAACAAACCACGAACCTAATTATCAAGTCTGCGGCTTACACAGCCTTCTATGGTTTCTTAAGAATTTTCTGTAGGAAAGGCATCCAACTTTAAATCATGCCTTCAGCAAAAACACCTAATTAAAAAACAGGACCACTACATTTTGTCAATTACCCATACCAAAACGAGCCAAACTGGTCCACCAGTAGAGATTAAATATTATCCTACCTCTATCAAATGGTGTCCAATCTACATTTTGGATAAACTAGTGGAATCTCAACTCACTTCCAACCCTGATTTCCCACTATTGGCCATTCAAGGAAAACCCCTAACAACCAAACAATTCATACTTTACATTCGTACGTTATTACTCCGGCTAGGACATAACCCACATTCATTCACGGGCCATTCATTCCGTATTGGAGCAGCCACATCTGCCTCCAGAAATCACGTACCAACACATATCATTAAAAATATGGGTCGCTGGAAATCATCCGCATACAACAGATACATCCCCAATCCTGAGAAAGAAATAAGATTGGCTTTCCGTGAAATGTCTAAGTAATGTAACACTTAAATAAATGTATCTGACTTAAAGAATCGCTTCTTATATTTTTGCCCTCTTTTACAGGTCTAACCTCATGTCAGTTTCGGCACACCTCAACTGACTTTTCTCTTAAAACATTTTGCTTCCTTCTTATTATTTCATACGTCCTCTAAATGTGCCGTACACAAATAGAAGGCTTGGCCTGTAATTGTGGGAGGCACTATGTACCCTATTTAAACCCAGTAAGCCCCTGCTTACCCGTCGGCTACGATCTCCGAAGTGCCCCTCCCACCGCACCCTCTATTTATTCTCACTTCCCCTAGGTGGGCCCTCTTTTACAGGTCTAACCTCACGTCAGTTTCAGCACACCTCAACTGACTTTGCTCTTACCACATTTTGCTTCTTTCTTATTATTTCATACGTCCTCTAAATGTGCCAAACACAGATATACATATATATATATATATATATATATATATATATATATATATATATATATATATATATATATATATATATAAAACTTGGTGTCAAGATACTACCATGCCTTGGACTGGATTTTGGAACATGATACATTCTCTAATTGCTTTATGGAAGAACAATTTTTGTCCTGAAATTCATCTTACAAACTTACTCCATACGCACTTTTTACAAATGCCTGAAAGCTTAGACATAATCCCTTTCTTTTTCTACTATTAAAGCTTGGAAATGTACTAGAATCCAACTAAACTTTCCATGGAAAGTTTACAACTACGAGACAAGTTCGCTGTTCTTCAAATCCCCTTTTTTTTTGCCTATTTACAAATTTGGAACTATAGTCACGGTTTTACTCAATTTGCAAGACAATGGCTGGACTCTTCCTGACAACATTGCTCAGGTTACTATACGGTTGTATACAAACAATCTTAGGTCACTGTATACCAACTAGCCGTAGCTTCGAGAATGACCATCCTTGGATTACACCCAATAAACCTGTCTAGCATTATACCAAACCAAATGTCTTTAAGCTGAACTCAGTTGAAGCCTCCCAATAAAAGGAAGCAAAGTGTCCCAGTTTTTTTTAAAGAGACAATATAGTCACCAGAACAACTACAGCTTATTGAATTTGTTCTGGTGTGTAGAATCATTACCTTCAGGCTTTTTGCTGTAAACACTGTCTTTTCAGAGAAAGTGTGGTTTTTACATAACAGCCTTCACTTGCCACTCCATAGATGGCTGTTAGAGATCCTTCCTGGGTTATGACTGCCTAAAATGCATTCAAAAATTTAGTATCTCCTCCCTCTGCATGCAGACACTGAACCTTCCTCATAGAGATTCATTGATTCAATTCATATCTATGAACAGATGCTGATTGGCCAGGGCTGTGTTTGAATTGTGCTGGAAACATTGTGATTGGATCAGGCTTCTGCTGATGTCAGAAGGCAGTGGGCAGGTCTAAAGGAAACAAGGACAAAGTATGCAGCTGCAGACTCGAATACATGTAAGATCTTACCATATTTAGGGAGCCATGAGGGGACCAGGAGGCTAGATGGTGATTTTAACCCTATAGGTTCAGGAATACATGTTTGTGTTCCTGATCCTATAGTGCTCCTTTAAATATTATAAATCCTACAGCCACTCTCTGAATTACAACAAAAGTCTGTTTTTAGTAAATCCTTTTGATATACCAAATGGTATTCCCTACAAATCCTTTGTGGGAGACTTCCACTTTAACCTGTTATTTTTTTAAATTTAGTTTTTATGTATCTTATTTGGAATTAACCATGATGCTTTTAATGTTTATATTGTTTTATCTGTTTATTACTGAATTTGACATTCATCTTCTGTATGTAAATATTTATGAGGGTGTTCGGAAATTGTCATCTCTCCACCCTCCATATTTTGATATTGTATTTAAAATTACAAAATGTTTTGGAAAAAAATGTTAATTTTCTATAAATTTGAGCTCAAGTAAATTCCTAACAAATAATGTAAATGTAAAAGCCACTATGTATAGTGCATCCTGGCCTTGAGGCTCGTACATTGATGTCACTTATCAACTCAAGTGACTTGCACAGGAAGCACTGGATTGGTTGACTTTTAATGTCATTTCTCAGGAATTGATCCTATTAATTTTTTCTCATGGGGCCACATTGTGTCTTCTATAAGATTAAATATATTGTTTGTATATTGCTGCTTCCTATAGCAGTACTGAAAGTTACTACGTCCGTAACACATGTTTTTTCCCCCAGGTGTTTAGATCACATTAACTGCATTGAGACGGGTTGCGTTTGGTGATAAATTTAATGGATGAAGTAACCATGGCATTAGCAGGAGGTGTTGAAAGAGTTAATCCATCCTGCTGCTGATTTTTTTCTTTCTAAATACAGTTTTACCATAGACGGCACTGTCTCAGCATTCACACAATGCAAATAGCATTAATAAAATTGAATCTTGCTTATCCAAGTGAAAACCATTTACATAATTACATTTTTAACAAAGTTTCTATTTCTAATAAGAGAATTCTGATCCCGACACAGTAAACCAGAGAGGCTCACTATTATTACACACCGAGTGCATAGAATGTTTTGACAAATCATTGTGACTATAATAAATAGATTAAAAGGGAGAAAATGACAGGGAATATAAGAAAGGTAAGTTGTTATGATGCCTGGAGTATCCCCCTACAATGTATTTAACATAACTGATTTTGAGCTTCAGTGTTTTAATATTTTGTGATTGCTTATAGGGCAACTTAGGCAGTGGCCCAAAGCCCGGACTCAGATAGAGGCCCAGTGGAACCCTTTCTGGGACTGGAGTTCCATCTCCAGATTTCCCTGCTTGGCACTGAGCGGGAATCAGGTAAAATAGTTTGGCCAATTACTGGGGAATGGCACCAGGGTACTGCAGGACTGTAGGCTTTATGGTTTTCAGAGTTACCCTTTAAGGTAATAATTTATTCCTTAATTCCTCATGCCAAACATGACGTGGTGTCACTTTATATAGATAACTAAAGGTAACCTTCTTAGTTTTTGCTGGAAGGCCATTGATTCGCCTAGAAGCTGCCCTGTCTATGTTAGGACTCCATCTGGCAGGAGGTAGAGTTTCTCCAAGTAAAGGACATTTACTAATGTATACATATCTGTTTGTGATTTCACTAGCACAACATGTAAACTGTATGGACCATCATTACTCTTTATTCTGCCTCCATCTCCTGGCTAGTGACATACGGCAGGTGAATAATGTAGGACTCCAACACCCCCCTGTTAACCGAGAGAGCCATTGGATTCCTTCTAACCCCCTTTCCTCATGTGCAGCTTTTGGAAGTTTAAAGGGTTAGTATAGCCACAAAAAGAGTAGGAAGGGTCTGCAAGGAGCTGGAAGGGGCAGCAAGGACCAGGAAGGGGTAGGGAGGGTCTGCAAGGTGCATAAATGAGCAGGAAGAAGCAGCAAGGAGCAGGAAGGGTCTACAAGGAGCAGGAATGGTCTGCAAGGAGCAGGAATGGTCTGCAAGGAGCAGGAAGGGGCAGCAAGAAGCAGGAAGGGCCAGCAAGAAGCAGGAAGTGGTGGCAAGAAGCAGGAAGGGCCAGCAAGGAGCAGGAAGGGTCTGCAAGGAGCAGAGAGGAGCAGGAAGGGACAGAAGGAGCACAAAGGTAAAGGAGCAGAAAGAATCAGAAGGAGCACAAAGGTAAAGTAGAAGACGGAGCAGAAAGGGCCAGCAAGGAGCTGGAAAGAGCAGCAAGGAGTAGAAAGGAGCAGCAAGGAGCTGGAAGGGTCAGAAGGGGCGCAAAGGTAAAGTAGGAAAGGGAGCAGAAAGGAATAGAAATGTGCAGGAAGGGTCAGCAAGGAGCAGGAAGCGTCTACAAGGAGCAGAAAGGGACAGAAGGAGCAGGAAGGTAAAGGAGCAGAAAGAATTAGAAGGAGCACAAAGGTAAAGTAGGAGAAGGAGCAGAAAGGAACAGCAAGGAGCAGAAAGGGGAGCAAGGAGGAGGAAGGTAAAGCAGGAGAAGGAGCAGGAAGGAGAAGGAACAGAAATGAGCAGGAAGGGACAGCAAGGAGCAGAAAGGGACCGGAAGGAGCTGGAAGGTGCTGAAAGGGGCATCAATGAGCTGGAAGGGGCAGAAGGAGCACAAAGGTAAAGTAGGAGAAGGAGCAGAAATGGTCTGCAACGAGCAGAAAGGTATCAGAAAGAGAAAGGAGCTGAAGGGCGCAAAAGAAGCAGAACGTAGCAGAAAGGTAAAGGAGCAGAAGAAGCCAAGCCAAGTGGATCCCTCCACTTCATTCTGGACACCACATTTGGACCTTTGGACCTTCTCATCTCCCTAGGTAAAACAATCTCAGTGTTAATGTGTCTTTAATTTACTGAGTGTCAGGAAGCACAGAGTGCCGCTGGGTAAGGGTGTGGCTAGAGTAGACAGCTGGCACTCTAAGCCAATCAGTAGCTCCCCATTCAGAAAAAAGTAAAATATTTTTATGAACCGGGAACTAGCGTTTGGCTTAGAGCGTCAGCTGACTCTAGCCAATCAGTGGCACCCATGTCTGACGTCAATCTGCATTTCCCGACACTCCGTTTCAGAAATCAAAAATCACTGAGTGACCTGGAGATCTGGAGCTGGAGGAAGTCTTTGAGGTTAAACCATTTGAGAGAGGTATAACCCCTTAAAGGAAAGAGAGCAACCAGGGGTCTTCTGGCATCATAGCATTTTCATTTAGATGAAGTTGTTATGATGACCAGAATGTTCCTTTAATTTGATTAAAAGAACACTATGTATTCTTGACACCATAGTTGTGAAAACGCTATTCACCCTGGTTTTATGTGATAATGACTATTCCCCTCCCCTTCATGACACTGTCAAAAAGGGGCCAAGCATGGATGTCATTATAATTATGCCCTCCCCCCCGGAAAGATTCCTGCGGATGCCTGTGGGATGTATGGACTTCTGACTACAGAATTGGTTATTTGCAAGTAGGGACATTTTCAGTGAATCAGATATTAAATGTCTGTAGCAATAGGATGCTCCCCCAAAAATCTTGCACTGGGGCCTTTACTCATTAGTTCTGCTACTGGATAGACTTACATACCCACCCGCATACCAGATGCCCACTACCTAAAAACAAAATAAGTTCCCATTGGGAAAGCATGCAGCATATATCCTGTATATTGCATAATACCACATCTAGCAACTGAACAAAATGAACAGAAATATGGGTCTTCCCAATATGAAAAGTATATTAGACTACACCAATTGCAAGGCAACATGATTGGATGGGCTATTTCAGCCTATAACATTTGCCTGTACATTACATAGCTATTAGCTTTCTATACAATAGTACATTATTGCGGTATTAAAAAGTATGGATCCACATATTAAGTGAACTGTGAATGGAAAACAATATATTTTGAAAAGTTATTGTTTGGCTATGTGTTTTGCTTTCAATTTTCTATTTGTGCAGCTAAATAATTCTACAGAATCGAAACTACAACCCAGAATCAGCTGTTTCTATTATACTGTATATACATTCCTAATTGTATTACCGATAATGGCCACTAGTGGTCTCTGTTTGTACACTTATTTCTAATGAGGATTTAGGATCCTCTGAGCTCGGCAACATGTTGACCTGCTTTCCAATAGATTCTAATCGTGATTTCGCAGTGTTAATAAATGTGCCCTGGCTATAGTGCACCATTTATAGTTTGTGTGAGTTTAGGCAGACATTTGACTAAGTAATAAATTGGTAAATGTACAGCTAATGAAATTCATTCATAAAAAGGGTCACATTATTGCAAACCCTGTTTTATTGTCACACATTCTAAATTTAATCCTCTTATTTTCTCATTACAAGTGTCACAACAGACTCGGTGATTGCAGTTTGTGTCTCTCTGATATTGTAGCTTTCACTTATAAAGTGGGATTAGAATGTTGACTGTTTAATGGATTATCTCTGAGTTTGATTCCAAGTTCATAGCTACAGAGACAGCAATCCCACTTACAGTGTCTGGTAGCAGCCCCCCTCTCCTCCCCCAATTCCTGGCTGCTCCCCCTGCACTTGCTGTGATTGGGTGAAAGTGATTTGGGCTCTCAGCTTCTAACTGTGGGAGTGGGAAGAGGAGGGTGATAGACTTGGCTGGACTATGTATTGAGCTCTGTATATGTAGTAGAGTTTTATAGGAAGCCCAGACTGCAGCAGATACAAAGTATCCCTCACACACTTCCTGCAGAGGGATCAGGACAGACTTCCATCCCACACAGACACCGAGGATCACTGGACCTTGCAATGGGTGGCACATGTCTGCAGTTTTTTGGCTTTATCTCAGGCTTTATTGGCTGGATGGGGGTTGTAGTGGCTACAGCCACCAATGACTGGGTGCTGACCTGCGACTACAGCATTAACACGTGTAGAAAGCTTGACGAGCTGGGATCCAGAGGTCTATGGGCAGACTGTGTCATCTCAATTGGGCTCTACCACTGCAAGCCTCTGGCTGACATCCTTACTCTGCCTGGTGAGACACTATTGCACACAAACACTAACCAACTTCACAGGGAACTAACCACCTGATCTTCTGATCTATGGAATGTTCCACTCAACAACTTTATTCAAACTTGTATGGGCCATCAAATGGTGTATCCATTGCAAAGCCAAGATTAACCTGAGCTGGAATCTTCCATAAACATGATGATTAATTATAGTTTAATATGTGTGATATATAAGTAAAATAAATATATGAGACAAATCCTAATTAATAGAGCATGAGGGTTCTAGTATTTATTTCGATGAAATTACTAGAAATGTTCTTTTTTTTTAAATGACATTTGAACCCACTCCATTCTGCCAAATCTTGAGATATTGCAGATGCCCTATGAGAATTATAGAATGGATAGATAATGTAAGAAATCCCCTTTTTGTCATAGAGCTACTACTAATGGAATGCTCATATAACCTAGTTTTGCTGAGCATTAAGGAGTTGCAGTTCTTTAAAAGTCCCATTGTTGCCCACTTTATTTAGAGACCTGCTGAACACTATGATCAATAGATAATATATTTAAAACATCTGACCTAATTGTGTGCTCCAGGAAAGGTCACCGCACCAGTTTGGTGCAAACTCCTCAATCATTTATTAGTTTATATTGGAATAACTCTTGTTTTCAAATGACAGTGCTAAAGGACACCATAGTGTGACAGGTCAGATACCAACAGACAAAATTTAGATTAGTATAAGTTCACATCTATATTTTACTACACATACAACACAATGTATCCTTCAAATAATTTAGCTGGAAAATACAAACAAACTTTTATTGGTCTTTAATTCCAACAAGGGCATTTTAACTTAAATATTTTTTTTTCTTCAAATTCATGTTTCGATCTACTATATATCACTATCTGGTGAATCACCTTTTAGAGAAATCCTATATAAGGGTGAGAAAGGAATTATTTTTTTTCTGAGTAAGATCATTTTTGTTGCGTAACAGGCATTTCTATGTAATTTATCTAATTATAACCTCCAGTGCCTGTTCTGTGATTTAAAGTGAGACTGTTACTAGTTATATGATAGGTGAAGCTATTTCATGGTATATTCAATATTTGAAAAAAAAAGTGTTCTATTGTATATTGAGATTTTAAATGAATTATTTTTAGCGTTATCCATTAAACTGAGAATTGTCAATAAATCAAAATAAATCAATTTCTATTTTAAGGCCAAACTAGCTGTACTGTAAGCATTGTTGAATTTATTCAGTTCTGCTTAAATTTGAAATCCACTTTGAATTAACTTAAATTCCTGACCATTCTCACTGTAGTGATAAACCCTGTTGCTCTATCTAGAAGGTCATCACCATAATCCTGTCATATAATAATATTGCTATCTGTTTGTGTTCGTTAACATGTATAAGCATTAAATAATACACATATTGCACTGCTGTTACTTGGTCTGATATAGCATATAAAATACCTTCTGAAACTAAAGGGTCATGAGTTCTATTCTCATTTGGGCTGGTTCTTCCTTTCGTCTTTCCAAGGTTAACACAATTAGTCATTTTAAATGATTCAATATAGAATGAAATGCCCTAAAGAGTGGATTGTCAGGATTCCAAAGAGAATTTCAATTGCTAGGCTAAAATAGAAAAACTCAGACATACCTGGCTTTGAAATCATTTTTTACTTTAGATCTAAAATATGAAACTTACTTTAAATTCACTTAGCATTCTCAGAAATTCAAACTTCTTTAGCTAGAATGCTGTAAGTTGCCACTCTCTTATAAAATATATATTAAAGCCATTTCAAATGCTTGTGTTATCATATAACTATTTCAACTCATATAACCATTTAAAATTCAATTAAAATTTAATGCATTTAAATTTAAAAGGACGTCAATACAAATGATATACATTGTCTTTTGAATGCTCCTCTACCTGTCAGGGTTTGTAACTAAACAAACAATTCTGGAATTCACTGCAAATTATAGTCCAAAGTAGCCAATTTGGGAAATCCCCCCCAAATCCGTTATCAGCACTCTTGCTGTACTACCAATGATGCACGGTTGCAGCAGAGGTGCCACTCTCCCATGATCCGCCCCAAGGCCGTGGGAAATACGTCCATATTCCTGTAACTATTTCTAATTGTCTCACTTATTGCTAAATTTCCAAACAAAATTTCCACCACTCACAGAACAGAGCCTAGAGCTCTAATAGGAGGGGGGTACAATCTGGCATTCTCTCCAGGACCATGCACAACTTTAATCCAGTTTTGATTAAATCTATATAGAGAAACATGTAAAAATATAGGAAGAAATCTTATTTTTACAAAGAAACATATTTGATTTAAGCACTTTTAGCTTATCAGATTATTCCATTAAAATTACGTGTCTTCCTTCGTAGGTGTGACTGCCCCTTTATATCAGAAATCCGCAGTTTGTTTGTAATGTTTATACCTAATAATTTGTGCCAAATAAACTGTTTTCTAGTGTTGTGGCATGTCTAAGGGTCTTACATGTAGGAATAACAGAACCAATTAAATCAATATTTTAGCAATAATGAAAATAATTACTGATGGTGAGATTTGTAATCTTTTTCTGAAAAGTCGTCTTCAGTACTAAGCAGAGCAATCACAATGGAAACCAGAGGAACTTGTAGGTACAATCCGTTGCTGACTCTTCTTTTACATTTTTGCCCCAGTAAATCCGAACACTTTGTTAAATCCCAATATGTATTAATTTTTCCTTTTGGATTGATTGACAGTACTGTTTCATTAGAATGGGAGTACAAGGAAAAAGATTACAGATTGCTATAGCATTTTAAGATTTGGTTTTGAGTATGCAATTCTTATTAAACATAATTCTAGAGAAATGCTTAAATAATGCATTACACTTTAGCTAAACCAATAGATTCTAGTCAACTACATCTACTGTATATTTATTCGACTAAAATGTTATATTTAGTTGATAAAAACTAAATAATTCAGATGACTAAAATATGACTAAAACTAAATGGAAATTTAGTCAAAAGGCTATAACAAAAACTGCTGTCAAAACTAACACTGGCGCCATTGTATTTTGCAGCACTTTACAGATGTAGAAAGGGATACAATCTATGTATATATACCTCATTAAGTGTCTTGCCCGGGGACACTTACTGGTGAGGATAGTCGAACAGGATTAAAACTTAGGTTTCCCTGTAACCAGTGTTCTGACCAACCAATATATATTGAAGGTTTTTTCTTTTTCGAATTAAAAATGGTGAGTGCGTTGAACACATTTTTCTTTATTAACTTCCCCAAGCAGTGTGTAGTGGAGTCACTACTTCCTTTAACGTGTTCAAGCGACTCGTGATGAGAATAGCATCTTTGAATATTGTATCATTGTTTAAAAAGGTTGTGTGATGACTTAATGTTATATTCACTTCCAAGACTGTGAAATATAGAAGTGAATCAGAAGACCCCCACTTGCAAAAACATTTTAGCTACAGCTGACTGTTAAATGATATTGGAAGTCATGCATTTGTATAGGATTTTACTGCCAGATGTAGGGCCTTTGGCATCAGCTATTACTTTGTGGGACACAACACAGAAAACCAGATCTAGAACTGTGGATTGTCATCCTGTGGGTTCTGTAACTGCTGATGGTAATGGTAGTCTACCATATTGTAGGTTGGCCCAATAAAAGGAAGATGTACCTCCTGACAGAGAAGTAGAACATTTAATACCACCAGGTGGGATGATACTATATAAAATATCTTTATCGTTGCATATTTCCAGTGCCATCAAGTTTGGCAGGCTGACCCAACTTCTGACATTTTTTAATGTTTCTTTGATATACTTGTATCTATTGGAAATCGGAAAAAAATAACATAAAATGTTGTCCTGGGCATCCATAACTGCTTTTAACTCCATTTGTGCATAAAATAATGTATTTTCTCCATGGCACTATCCTGATTCAACATTCCACCTGCTGCAGTCAACCTTCATTACTAATGTGTGTACAGAAATTATTACGATAAAATAAAATGACCACCTGCAACGAGACCTGACAAATAAAATAATCCTACCCAGAGGTATATCATGACATTTAATTTTGCTGAGATATTTTGGATTAAGCAGAGTGACTCAATAACACAGAATGCTCATGGGCATGATAGCTTTGTATAATGCGTTGTGTTGACTCCTGACTATTTACTACTATTTTGATATTATCAACAACAATAACAACACAGTAAATTAAGTGTTTGCACTTAACAGTGAGCATAAATCACAAAGAGTATTGATTATTTAATCCAGTTCATTTCAGTACTTAGAACACAAAATGTGCATAGCAGATATGCTGCACTCGATTAAACATTTATTGGGTCATGAGTAAACAATCTGATAATTTTACTATTAGTATGATAAGCTGCACTAAAAGTTAACAAATCCTTATATCTTGATAAGAAAACATTACATTTTTGCTATTTGTTAGGTATATCTGGGGGTATAAATGTTCCCAATAACTAAATTGATACTTGCTTATTGACCTCCAAAGGATGAAAGACTGAGTTGGCCATGTGCTACATTCTACAGATATTTCAGCTGGGGCACAAACCACTAAACTAAACTACCATATTATTCAGAATATAAAAAGCACCTATATATTTAAAGCAGAAATCAATAGAAAAAACCCCCAAAACAATCAGTACTGGAATTACGATATACATCAGCGTGTGTGTGTGTGTGTGTGTGTGTATATGTATATATATATATATATATATGGGTTGTAGTGTGTGTAATGGAGGTTTACCAAGTGTGTGTATAGGGGCAGTGTTGTGTGTTGTAGGTAGTGTTGTATGTCTTTAGGGAATGTAGTGTGTGTGTGTGTGTGTGTGTGTGTGTGTGTAGTTAAAATACTGTGTGTAAGGGAGGAAATATGTGTAGGGGAGGCAGTTTGTTTACAGTGGCTGTAGTTTGTGTGAACTTATGAGGTGGGATAGGGTCTGCATTGTGAGGGGTGAGAGGGGAACAGTTTAATATTTTTTTATTATTATGTCAATTTATTTTATTTTATTTAGGTTTGTTCACCCCTCCTTGCTTCTTACCTTTGGCCAAGGAGATAGGGAATAGCAGATCTCCGGTGGTAATGATGAACGACTCTAGCCTGCACCTCTGGCAGATGCAGACTCAGTATACTTTTCTCGTGAGCCCTTAAACTGTGTGGTACTGGAGCATTGCCATGGTAATGTGCAGAAACACTCTGAATGGCGGGGCTCTCGGGAGGAATACGCTGTCAAGCAGAGGTGCAAACTAGAGTCTAACCAGTCATAAAAAAACAGCAATGGCTCTGTGAGTGAGATCTTTAATCTACTCCACCTCCCCAGAACATATATATATATATATATATATATATATATATCCTTTTTATATTCTACATTTTAGGGTAAGAAAAACCTAAATCCTATATTCCAAATAATATGCTATCTCTTTGTTTTGCACTCACTATATTTTCAGCTGTTCACAATAGTAGTAGTTTCTCCATTTCTGTTTTAGAAGCATTTTCTAAAATGTATTAAAACGACAACTATTATAAAACCAACTATTAAACAGACACTATAGGCACCCACACCGCTTCAGCTCATTGAATAGGTCTGGGTGAAGTGTCCCTGTCCCCCTTAGTCCTGCAATGTAAAACATTGTCGTTTAAGAGAAACTGCAATGTTTACATTGCAGGGCTAAGACTGCCTCTAGTGGCTGTCAATTATACAATTAGTCAAACAGTCATTGCTCTTCATATCTTTGCTGTGGAGTTCTGTGGTACAATCACACATAGCAAATATAAGTTCTCAGAACAGAGGTATACTAAACTCAATCAAGGACTGTGAGATTTCAGTGATGACGTGTCCCCAAAACAACTTTAACTTAATAAAGCAGATTTTGAATATATAGACCAACCTCTGCGTTTCAATGCTCAATTCACTTCCGTTTAGGAGTTAAATAACTGTGCATCGCTAGCTACATCTCCCCTGGTTGTAACAGATATAGCCTCCATGAATAAAAAAGGATTTCTTTTCAATCAGATGTTAACTTACTTTAGAAGTGTTGTATCCCCTGCTCTGTAAATTGAACTAGAATCACACACAGAAGGCTCCTGCAAGGTCTCGCAAGCTATTAACAGTGCATGTGTTAGGAAATTATACACTAAACATATTTTTAAATAAAGGTAGTGTAAACATTACGTGACTATTTACAGGAAGTGTTTTGGAAGGCTGTGTAAGTCGCATGCAGGGAGGTGTGACTAGACTGCTAATTTAATAATGAGATTGCAGGGGCATTATCTATACACCTAAACTGCTTCATTAAGCTAAGTTGATTTGGTTACTACAGTGTCCCTTTAAATTGGGACAGTGGTGGGCAGTTCTAAACAGGATGGGCCAGTGATGTTCCCTATGTCACTGGTACCCCTCAAAGGAGTGAGCCATTGCAAGAAGCACTTCTTCGCCCCAAAAAAGGTGTAGTGAAGCTGGTGGTAATGGATGCCAGGCTGATTGTCTGTTCCAGAGCTCAGGGCATGGTCCTAGTGCTCTTAGTGTAATGCAAGTGATTTTGATGAGGCGCTCACACTATTCTTTTTAGAGAAACTTTCCTGGTGTCCACAAAGATCCGCAATCATTACGAAAAACCCAAATAATGTTCCAGCTTATTATAGCCCAGAAAATAGCTTATATAAAATGGTAGATATGTGTAGTGCAATATATTGATTTATAAAATGGACTTTTTTATGGCTACTTTATATATGAGGGTGTCTTTCTTTGCCCATTTGCAATGTTGGCTGGGAAGCAAAATGGTAAATTGTAACTGCTGGCCCATAGGTCCCCAAATGTACAAGAATCATAAACTGTAAAACTCCTAGCTGCAAGACTGAAAGCAGCACTCAAAGAAGATATTATCGGTCATTTTATAATCGAAAATGTAAAACATTAAATTAATGTGTAAATATGTTTGTTTTGAAAAGTATATAGGGTGTTGTCATTCTCTTAAATAGTAATGTAAGTATAAAACGTCATACATCATACTTATTAACTTTTATTACATAATAAATGTCACCCACGCAGGAGCACGACTTACAATAGCAGCGTAAATTCTCATGATAAACACAAGAGTGGCCATTACTGATTGATGTGAAGCAAGACGTGAAAAGAACAATGTAGAACCAGCAGATAGATTGATAAATTAGGGAACGTCTGCTGACAATATTTCCAAAGTACCTTGCAATTTTACTGTCAACACTGCTCAGCAAACTGCATATAAAATGAAAATGAGCTAGAGTTCTATTACATTTAAATAAACCTATAATTTACTCTAATTGAAAGAACACAATTCATATATCATTTGTGTTAACGTTTTTTTTCATGTTTAGACCATTTTCTTTAATCCTGGGATTGGTGAA
Source organism: Pelobates cultripes (assembly GCA_933207985.1). Lineage (NCBI taxonomy): Eukaryota > Metazoa > Chordata > Amphibia > Anura > Pelobatidae > Pelobates > Pelobates cultripes. The sequence goes on from OW240913.1 coordinate 102,228,474, forward strand.
GCAAATAATGATATTTCCAGTTCCTCATCATATGCTGAATAGTATTTTTTATAGAAGACTTATCCACAGCATCCTTTGAGTTGAGATCCCAGGACTGAACTTGGTATATGAGAAAATTATTCAGTGAATGCTTTGGGGCAACACATGAACAAGCTCCACATGCAATCCCTGTCATGGCTGGCTTGAGGGTTAAACTCAAAGGGATCCGATACCAGTGGCAATTGATGGATGTTAGGCTATCTCAGGCGCCATTTCATCATTTTTTTTGTTTACTTACAAAATGATTGATTATGAAGAATACATATACACGTTTATTCAGAAAACAGTGAATTATCAGGAATTCAAAGTAAATTATATATTTTAGCTCAACGTAGCCAAACTGAAAACATAACTGGCCGATATATATATTTTTTTATTGGCTATTTTCAGATAATTCACACTATAAATAATATTTTTTACAGATTTCTTTTATTTTTTTTTAACAAACATAAAAAAACAAGTAGGCTAGCCCTTTGTTGGTTTCCTAGGGATATAATAGGATTCTGTAAACCTAAGACTGAAGATGAAATACACAAGTAAATCCATTACGGATACTGCACTTGGATCTGTATAGGAGAGCATTTCACTTCGCTCCCTGGGAAGCAATCTAAAAACTTACTCCTGTGACATTGAGAGTGACTTTATCTATTTTATAACAGGCAAACCGATTCGATATGGTTCCTGGAGCCTATTCAGTTCTTATTGTAGTACATTTTCACCTAGACACTAATTATCATATCATTGTCAGCCTTAACCTTCATAGAATTTCTCTGTAAGGAACTAAGTCGCCTCAGTTACCTGCGTCAACAAAAGGACACCTTGATGGACGCCATATTGTCACGCTAGGGAGTAGAACTCACATTACATATACATTTAAAAAAGGTTATATATTTCTTTCTTCCTTCATTTGCTCCATCCTTTTGTTTATTTACCTCCTTTCGCTATTTATTTTGCCATTTCTTTCGCTGAATTCTCCCAGTGATATTGAGAAGGTATTATAATAAAGATTGACTATGCAAGCTTATAATAGAGCATGTAATAGTAAATAAACCCACAAACTTTAATTTTATATATTTATACTAAATTAAATATTTGCCCACTTGAAATGAATGAAAAAAATTGGACATCAAATGTATTCAGCTTACTAACAATTCAAATAATGAAATAGCTGCCTGTTATGATTGTAGCTTGCAGAGTGCATTGTATTGTATTTGAGAGTTGTCATCATGTCTACTGTCTTTTGGTTAAACTTTATAAAGATGAAACACTCTGCTGAAAGCTTTCATCGACTCCCTATGATCCAAGGCAATTTGAGTTCTTCCTGCGTGAGCTCCGATGCCATGTGGATTTCCCATAATCCTTTATGCTGATCACACTAGGCATGTTATTGAATGGGAAATTAAAGGATGGTATTGCCTTTCCTACACGTGTCGAGCACATGAGAGGAAAAAGTCCAGACGATTAATGTTCAAATTTGACTTCCTTGGTTCCCTTGAAGCAGATGTGACAGGAAATACGTCTCAAGGGAAACAAAAGTGATTAGACAATGACTTAAACTTACATTGAGTGGCTCAATGACACTTTCTCAGAAATTCCACTCAAAATAAATGAATGCTGGTAAAAGTAGTTATTATTTATGCTCAACCCTTGCAGAGGAAATAGGCTCAATAACATAGCAACAAATATATTGAAAAACAACACAACTGGTTTAACTGGTGAGTACTGTACATGGAATCAAATCAGTTAAGTAAAGCTTGCCACACAGTTTGCTGTTTGGTTATTTTTTTTTTACTTCTCATTTAAGAGCCAAAATTACTAAAATATTTTAATATTAAATACCATGTTTAGTTATCTGCTATAATAAAAATGCATTTCATATAAGTTTAATGAAAAATGCACCTTGGAAACTTTGGCATTTGCTGCAAAGCCACAGATCTTGCAGCTTCTGCAGTAAATTCACGAAACCAGGAAATTACTCAATGCACTTTACTTTATATAGCACTGCTGAGCTAATCCCAGAAGATGTGCTTCATGGGCACAACAAGAGTGGTAGTTTGATTGTCAGACTGGAAGGGACATGAACAAAGATTGGGCTGATATAGGAAATCTAATTATTAAAAAAAATAAAATAAAAATAATCTAAAGCAGAAGAATAATACATTGCACTGAATGTGTGTCTTGAGTATTCCTTTATCACGAAAGAGTAAATATGATGGTCTTCCTTTGCTTCAATAACAGCCTTAAAGAAACACTCCAAGCACCATAACCACAACAGTGAAAAGAGTCAAACTGTTTCAGAATGTTTTCACTTCTTATCTGGGGTCTACTTGCCTTCCTGTGAGAGCTTGCAGCTTTCTACCTGAGCTTGGCTCCGCAGTGCAGGGCTGAGCTCATGGCTGGGATCAATCAGCTGACACTCTGAACCAATGAGCTAGCCCTTTGTTGCAAAGCGTAGCTCAGGAGAGCTAACGGACGTTCCTGATTAGGCGCTTCCCGCTCTCCACAGCAAGTAGTGGAGGCACCAACGTGCTTACACTGGACTCTCCTGGGACCATAAACAACACTGTTTATGATGTTTGGAAGGTTCTTTTCAATATACTGAGAAGGCTTTTCTCTATCAGTAATGGAAGCAATTAGCAGGGATTCATCCACGATAGCATTAGTGAGACTGATCCTGGTGTTTGGAAATTATGCATGTACAATTATGCATTATGTACACAGTTACAAATGCATGTGATTGAGTTGAGGTCAAAGCTTTATGCTGGCCAGTCATGTTCTTCAATTCAGATCTTCATTACTGGACCTTTACATTGGGAATGGACTTTCATGATAACTGTCGGGTCAGTGCCAAATTGTTCTAAAAGAAACATTTAAAGCATTTAGTCATTGTGTGTAAATGAATGTAACATTGAGTGTAGCTGACTTGACGGCATGCTGTTGGTGATTGTGAACAGGTGTGCTGGAAGATGATGGTCAGCTTATCATGTTCTAACATGCTTCCTGTTACTGTTGACAGCCCACATCCAAGCTGCCCGAGCCCTGATGATAACAGGCTCTTTCCTAGGACTTCCGGCCGTGTTCCTGCTACTCTCTGCCCTGCCCTGCATTCGCATGGGCCACGACCCCGGAGTCGAAAAACACAAACGTTTCTTGCTGGGAGGAGTATTGATTGTCATCCTGGGTAAGACAAATAGGAAATGATGTGTCTGTCTGTCTGTATGTCACGTTTACAACAGTTTCTCTTTGTTTTGCTCCATTACAGGCATTTCATGTTAAGGTAGGATGCAGGGACAGGTAAATAGTAAGCCACATTGAACAACATGCCATATAGGCAGTATGGAAAACCACTGCACATCTTCTGCATATTCCACAATAGATTCCATGACCGGTTCCAAGAGAATGCTGCAGCTGCTATAGTATAATGAGATAAATCAGTTACTACATGCAAGGCTTCTCTACTTGCAGATATTGGCACTTTATTAATATCATTTTAAAGGAACACTCCACGGTTATAGATAAACACATTTTTTAATAAAGCTGTAAGACTGTTCTGTACTTAATTACATACCTCCATAGCTCCACTCCACCCAATCCAAGTCATAGGGTTCAGATGAAAAAAGTAAAATCCCTGATTCTATTCCAAATCAAAAAAGTGTTGAACTTGCAAACCTCTACGTAGGATGAGGTTTTCTCGTCAGTATATGTATGTTTATTGATAGGGAAATAGTTAGAAAAAATAACTTATAGGGAGTTATGTGGTAGGACACATTCTCCTGCTTTAGACGTTCCCCTATTAAAACTAAGCATATTTATAGTGCGTTATCTCATATTGGAGATGATTGATCAGTAGTGATGTCGCAAACTTTTTGCGAACGGTTCGCCGCGGTTCGCAGCGGACTCCAGTCGGCAGACACATCCCGGCCAATCTGCAGCTGACCCTCCTTCCCAGACCCTCCCACCTCCTGGACAGCATCCATTTTGAAGGCAGCTTCAAAATGGATGCTGTCCAGGAGGTGGGAGGGTCTGGGAGGGAGGGTCAGCTGCAGATTGGCCGGGATATGTCTGCTGACTGGAGTCCGTGGCGAACGGTTCGAGGCGAACCGTTCGCGACATCACTATTGATCAGCAAAGAGATCAATATTGTGTCTACAAGCTCTGTATATGTTTTATTGCTTGTGATGTTTCTTTGTTTCTCTATTAACCCCTTAAGGATAAGGTAATTGTATAAGTTCTGATCAAAACAAAATCTGGAATTTGAGCTATTTGTTGTTCAACCATAATTTAACTCTTTCATATTAAGTGCACTCACACTTATTAAATATTATTTTGTTCAGGAGAAACATGGCTTTCATTTCACATCCAATATTTATATATGAAATTTAATTTTATATGAACAGAATCTAAAAGATGTGAGAAATTAAGATTTTTAAAATTATTTTCTGCATGGAATTTTAACTGTGAATGTCATATTACAGCTTTTGCAGCAATAAAATATTGGTGTTCCCTTTTTAGTTTTTACACATTGAGATGTACCAGATTGGTTTGCTGGGTCTATGTTGCCTTTGAGTCAGGTTGCCAGCCCAGGATTTAAAATTAACCCCATCATGGCATACCATGACAACCCAGGGTATTTAAAATGGAGTATGCCAAGTCTTCTTTAGTAGCCAATTAGTTACAAATCCTGGCCAAATTTAGTGTTCATATTTGTTTTTCTGCATTTTTCACCAAAAAACTGTCCTTTCACCGGTGATATTAGCAGAATTATACATTTTACTGCTTTAAAACACTCATATTTGTGTTTAGTGACATCTTATGAGTACAACAGTACCCCACATGTTTATGGTGTTTTGGAAAGTTAAAGTGTCAAATATAAGGCTTGCCCATTTCAGTTTTTACACATTGAAATTTGCCAGACTAGTTATGTTGCCTTTGAGTCCATATGGCAACCCAGGAATGAGAATTACTACCATTTGCAAAAGTATACTACCCAGCGTATTCAATTTGGGATATGCCCAGTCTTGTTTAGTGGCCACTTAGCCACAAACCCTGGACAAAGTTAGCGTTCATATTCGTTTTTGCCTTTCTTCACACAGAAACGGCACTTTCATTGATGATATCATCATTGTGATACTTCTGAGTGTTTGTAAACACTCATATTTGTGTTCAGCGAAGTCTCCTGAGTACAATAGTAGCCCCCATGTACAGGTTCTGTGGTGTCTTGGAAAGTTACCAGGGATTGTAAAAATAATTTGTGGAGAAAATGCTTGGTTGATGCTATCTGACAGTCACTCACTGCTACGCGTGGGAAGGCATGAAATTTCTTCTCCGCCATATTGTCATTAGATCCAAAATAAGAAATAAGAACATCACTTACCAACCACACAATGGTGCAAGGAATCTGGCTCTGCCCAAGCCAGTATATATGCAGGAATGTATAAAAATAAATTCCAGCACTTTCTTTTGAAAATAGTGTCCCTTTATTCAGGTGCCCTAAATGTATAACATCAATGTTTTGACCGCTGCAACGGTCTTTATCAAGTTTTTTTTTTTTTTTTTAAAAGACCGTTGCAGAGGTCGAAATTTTGCTGCTGCACACTTTGGGCACCTGGCTAAAGGGATACTACTTTCAAACAGAAGTGCTGGAATTTATATCGTCATTAGAGTCCAGGCATTCTAAGCCAGATCAAAAGGCATTACTATCCTCATACACAGGAACTGGCCCTTTGTATTGAATCAACTCTCAGCCGATGTCCATGAAGCAAAAACGCTTCTTTTGGAAAATAGCACAGTCTGGTTCTTTTTAATGGAACTGTCAGATATGTAAGGAAATGTGTGCAGTATATCACGCTGAATGCGTGATTTACACAATAAGCCCTCAGAGGCAGATTCATCTTCTGACATTTGGGGGCCCTACTTGGTAACCAGAGACAATCAATCTTTTGGAGGAAAATCTATGATTGTACCAGCCAGCCCTTTGTTTTCAGTAAGACATTCTCATGATCATTTGCAGAAGAAGAAGAAAAAAAAAATAACTATTACATTTTTCAATATCCCTGACAACAGCCCCCTCCCCGTACAAAGAGGTTGATGATGAAATCTGGCTCCAAACACAATTTCAATGTATTTGTCATGAAGTCTGTCCTTTTTTTCCATTTAGTATGTAGGTAGAAATAATAACCTTTCGTAATATCTCATAATATTCCTGGTCTTTTGGTGATGTACCTTTGTCTTTCATTTCTGTTCATGACACGCTATCCTCTCTATGAACAATACTAATTCCTCATGGCGGGTGCAGAGTAAAGATGAGTAATGCTACCGGTAATATAAAAGGGTGACTCATGAGTGACTCATTGCTCTACTACCAGGGAATTGATAACATTCCATTTGGCAGAATAAAACCCTCAGAAAATTCAATTAACTTCTTCACTGCCAAATACAGTGTCTGACAGCATGCAGTGCAGTGCTGTAGTATTTTCTCTAAGCCAGCGATGGCCAACAATTGGCACTCTAATAGTTGGTGACTCTGATTCCCATCATGTTAGAGACTGTGTTTCATCAAGAGAAGGGTGTATTGCCTGAGGTTGGCCATGACCTCTCTGCAGCGATAAAACTGTAACTGTTAGAAGGAATCCTTAATACGTCTGTGTTTGTGTACGTGATTGCTTATAGCATAAAATGTGCAGCTCTTTCCCAGTGACCCTGGGGAACACGTGTTGTTTTTGTTTTTTTAATGTTACAGAGACTCAATGTTTTCTCACCTTTTTATCTCTGCTGAAATGAGAATCAATTCCTTGTAAATACGAATGTTACAAAATATTGCAGACTGATTGGTAGGATTGACATTGTCTGCATTGTAAGGCAAGTCTGTGATTTCTACAATAGAATGTACTGTGGTGTAAAATTATAAAGTAATTATTAGACTTAGACCTGTGATTGTTAGATTCAGTAACTTTACTCCCTAATTAATAACACTGACAGGAAACAGATACTCTAAGCACCAGAATCAAATGGTTTGCAGTACCATTTATTGCTAAATTCTCTATCATTAAGGAGTTTTTTTTTAAATGCAGCCACAATATCCCTGGCTGTAACTCACACAGCCTCCATTAAAAAAAAACAAAAAAAAACATAAATTTTCAATCAGATCTTGCAGCACCATTTGTTTACTTGACAATTTTTTTTAAAACCAGCAAGCAAACACTTTTAAACAAATATACCCACCAAAATAAACTTTCAAAAGTATGCAACTTTTATAAATTTACTATAAAATTGGTCATATTGCATTGTTGGTCACTCCTATCAGCTAGGGGAATTTCTTTAATCTCACTTTACCCAGCCAACTCAGTTTTAGACCAGTCCACTAGTGACGGAAACATGCTCTGCATTAATTACACTGATCAGACATATTTTCTTCTACTCCTGTCAGGATGTTGCAAGGTGGAGGTATCAACTGCACATGTGTAAATCTAATCTATCAGGCATGCCCAATGAACTTTTCCAGCATAGGACACAAATTGGTTAATCATTGCCCCTAGAGTTGGTTTGGAAAGCATATTACCTGTTTTTTTTTCAGTCTGCAGATTAAGGCAATTGTATCAGCCTGCTCTGCATGAACACACTGAAGAGATCTTTCAAGTGGACATGTATAAATCTGTCCGGCATGCCCAATGAGCTTTTCCAGCATTCTTAGGGATAGGACACTGATTGGTTAGATCAGTGCACCCCTAGTGTGGGTGTGGAAAGCACATAATCGTCTTTTTCTCAGCCTCCAGAGTGAAGCAACTGTATCATTAACAGCGGGAGATATTAAACGAGACAGTTGTCGCAAAGTGATGCATGTCCCTTTAAATTATTAACGCAGACTTTATGGGAAAGGACTCCGGCATGGGTTTTCATGATTTGTGATCAGAACTGATAGGGGGAAGAGGGGGAAAATAGCAAAATTTCCTTCCCAATCCTGGGTATACATGGGTTAACTTTCATTTAGCATTATCTTCCACTTTGCTCCTGCTCTGATACCAAACAACAGAGAAATTAATATCCCTGCCAGAGGGAGTTATAAGAAGAACTGTGTGAACTCAGGACTAATTTGTAAGAAAAGACACAATCAGGCAGAATGCATAATTCTGCAGAGGTAAATTAGCCTCTAAATTATTGCAGTATTGCAACTGCTGCAAAAATACAAGAGTCAGTTTCTTACCATGCATTTTATGAAATGATAAATCTTAGCAGTCTCAACTAACCATATTCTGTTTGATTATTTACTGTCATGTCTACCCAGCTCTGGATCAGTCAATGTGATCCATTCGATACTAATACACACAATGCAGCAGAGCAGCCCTTTTTTTTATATGCTGATGTATTAGTGGAAATATTTAGAAAATTATTGCCAGGGTCATTATGGAATATTCCACTGTCTCATTTTTCCATATAAAAAAGTCCAGTAAACATTGCTTTCCCTTAAATGGAAAAAAAAAAAAAAAAAACTTAAAAAAAAACTTTTATTATTAAATAATTCAGCTAGCGGGAGTAACGGAAATCTGTATATGTGATAAATGCTCATCTTTGTTACAGCTTAGAGCAACACACTGCCTCTATGTAGAAATAATAATGCATAATAAATTACTGTAATTTATCTGTAAAACTTTGCTTATAGCTGTATTTGGGCATCACTGATATAAAACACACCTTATGTGTCTAATTCTTTGCTCTTTTAGGAGCTCAGTGAGATTTTTTATCTTGCTGTTTCTTTAATGTATTGTGGTCACCATCCAGTCAGGGAATTTAAATTTGACATATCTTAAGCCTACATTACTTTATATATATACTCAAAACACAAGAAAGTATGTGAACATATAATATGTATTGTGCTTGTTTATCTACTATTAAAAGAGCACTCTAAGCACCATAACCACTAAAGTTTATTGTAGCAGTTATGGTCTAGTTATCTCCAGTTCTGTCAAACCATTTCTAGTGCTTGCATTTCGGATCTGGACTGCCCGTACGGGTGGGACTAGTCTGTTATACTTCAGATATGTTCTCTCTGTAATGGCACTAGATGAGCTAAAACCAGCTTGAGACCTGAGCAGGGACCCACCGAAGGGCAGGCTAATTGAGCTGTTGTGCGTTTTTTATTCGTTCCTGTGTGTGGCCTGAACACAGCCAAAAGATTGTTCTCTTAATCCTGAATAAAACTCCTTCCTATTTGCACTACTCTGTGAAGCATTTGGAATTCTACCAGGCGTGGTAGCAGTCTCTATTGGGTTCCCAGAGTGCAACACTATCTTTGGAATTGGATACAACCAATAGATAATCCTTCAGCAGTGGCTGCGCATATTTCAGCGTATAGAGATCAGCAACTTTGAGCAATCCAGCCTAATGTGAACGACCCTCTATTGTGATTCTCATTGTGGCTGAGGCACCAATTACCCTTGAATTACATGTTAATTGGAAGAACACTAATCCTGTCATAACATTGAGGACAGTAAGTAGCGCATAATGGATAATGACATCTCTGTGACAAGCGAATCTATTTTTATTTTGCATGAGTTCAGCTCTTGGCAGTTCTCTGCTGTGATTGTTACACATATGCATTGTTTATTATAATGGCTTTCATTATGTGGGTCAGTGGTGCAGGTGCCGTGTGTTCTATGGATCCACACAACAATCTACAATTCTACATTCGCTCATCTACAGTTTCAGTGATGTTTGGCCATCCAACAGACAGATTCAATGGCTACAGAGTTACAACTTGATTTTTTTTTCAAATCCTTACTAAAAATAAAAGATTGTTATTGTACATTATTGATAAGACACCAACACATTACACCACACTGTCCCTGAGTATAAATTGTACACATAAAAAGACAAAGGTACAATACATCTAATAAACAATACAAAATTTGACATACACATAAGGTGGGGATCGTTTTTCCGTGGGATTACTATCTTTGAAATGCAATGCACATGCCCTGTGGGTTTTATTAGCATTTTATTTTCTTTTAAATATAGTTTCTAAAGTTTTCTTTATTATTATAAAACATACACATCATAAATTAACAATAAATGATAAATTCCAATTTTTTTCTTTCATTTTGCCTTTAGCCTATTATTTAAAAACACGTGCTTTAGGTTGACAGCTGATTTTTATTTATTTATTTTCCCCGTAAAATAAATCTGTTAAAACACCACAGTGGCAAAAAGATTTTAAAAGCTGCAATTTGTCTCTGAAATAATTCAATGCAAAAATATTCATTAAAGAATACATTTTTGAATCCACTAGAATATTAATCATTTTACTACACTCTGGGCTTTCATATACCCACAAAATAAATTCATAAAAATGACTTTCTTGGATCCTGTAAGATGATCATGTATAAAAGGTTTCCGAGGGAAAGAGCGATTTAATTATCTTGGGCCTCTTTTTTCTTAGGGAAGAATGATTATATTCAATATTAGCTCATGGATTTTATTTCGAGTGAATTATTAAACCAAGTTTCTTTTGTCTGATGGAAAGGTTTTGAAATTAATTCTACAGTGAGCTTTTCTCTTTAACAGACCATTTTCTAGTGGGTTAGTGCATGAATGTTCATTGCAGTCAAAGGTAGATCAATGTTTTGTGTTATGGTGCAATTTATTCTCTGTATTACAGATTGGGATATACTAAAATTAAATGTAAGCATATATAATGTTTTATTGCTCAGTCCTGAAGATATGACTAGTTTTTTTATTGTATGTTACCATGCCTTGCTTGAACATACACATTTTACGAGTGGGGGCTAACAGTGCTATGTTTTGCTAACCTTATATTAAAGGGACACTATAGTCACCTGAACAACTGCAGCTTATTGAATTTGTTCTGGTGAGTAGAATCATTACCTTCAGGCTTTTTGCTGTAAGTACTGTCTTTTCAGAGAAAATGCAGTGTTTACATTACAGCCTAGTGATAACTCCACTGGCCACTCCTTAGATGGCTGTTAGAGATCCGCCCTTGGTCATGGCTGCCTAAAATGCATCCAAACATTCAGTATCTCCTCCCTCTGCATGCTGACACTGAACTTTCCTCATAGAGATTCATTGATTCAATTCATCTCTATGAGGAGATGCTGATTGGCCAGGGCTGTGTTTGAATCATGCTGGCTCTGCCCCTGATCTGCCTCCTTATCAGTCTCAGCCAATCCTATGGGGAAGCACTGTGATTGGATCAGGCTACCACTTCTGATGATTTTAGCTCAGTGAAGCAAAACTTAAGAGGCAGAAATTGCCAAGAGCACCTGCCTTGCAAAGACTTCTCATTGAACTGCATTTGGAAGCTTGTGATTGGACAGCCACAGAACGCTGGGCTGGGTTATAGGGGAAGACTTGCAAAGGCTTTAGAAAATAAATCTGTGTAGAATATTACAATCTGCAGATTTCGAAAGCTGCTTCGAGATATACCCCGATGAAAAAATACACAATTAAAGGACCACTCTAGGCACCCAGACCACTTCAGCTTAATGAAGTGGTCTGGGTGCCTGGTCCAGCTAGGGTTAACCCATTTTTTCATAAACATAGCTGTTTCAGAGAAACTGCTATGTTTATGAATGGGTTAAGCCTTCCCCTATTTCCTCTAGCAGCTGTCTCATTGACAGCCGCTAGAGGCGCTTGCGTGCTTCTCACTGTGATTTTCACAGTGAGAGCACGCCAGCGTCCATAGGAAAGCATTATAAATGCTTTCCTATGCGACTGGTTGAATGCGCGCGCAGCTCTTGCCGCGCGTGCGCATTCAGCTGACGGGGAGGAGAAGAGGAGGATCGGAGGAGGAGAGCTCCCCGCCCAGCGCTGGAAAAAGGTAAGTTTTTACCCCTTTCCCCCTTCCAGAGCCGGGCGGGAGGGGGACCCTGAGGGTGGGGGCACCCTCAGGGCACTATAGTGCCAGGAAAACGAGTATGTTTTCCTGGCACTATAGTGGTCCTTTAAAGGCATGCATGTTTTCATTGTGGGTGTATTTTTATATTATTTTTATATTTCATGTTTTGCAAGTGGAACACTGATCATGCATGGTATGTCGAGCCTCATAAGGCACCTTATCAGCATTGGCTTCATATACTGTGACCAGAAACTGATACTGTTGTGTTGTGTAAATGAAAGAGATTGCTGAAAAGGATGTGTATATAGTAGACCTGTCAAATATGGCCCTCTGATACTCACCTCTGGAAACTCAACTGGGTCACACACAGCCCAAAGAAATTCACATCTGCAATTGTATTACAAGTATTATTCATAAAGGTTTTATGATTAATAGTTTATGTCATGCTAATGTTCTTTTTCCAAAACAGCTATGTTACCTATAGGGAATATGTTGAAGTAGAATTGACTAAAATAGATATTACAAAGGTAAACAGTTTTCTTCACTATAAGTTAAAGGGATTATCCAACCCTTTTTTCAAACAATGTATTTTTTCATTAACAATGCCCTCTAGGTCATTGCTGTTACGTCCCCAGGCTCCCAAACCCTGTAAAAAGATTTTAAAACTAACTTGACATCCAGAGCCGTGCAAAGCTCACAGCGCTGATCTCCACTCCGTCTCCCAAAGTCAGCTCTGCCAATGCACGGTCCAATCATAGAGCAGCCTGTAATTGGACTGTTATGTTGGTTTAAAGTGTGCGTGTGCAATGGGAGACGTCAAGTTGCAGTTGCACAACATCTGCATATCTACCGTTTGCCCCCAGCCCTATTATTCTAAAATCTTTTGGGTTTGCATGTTCTTCCCACAATTTACTGCTTGTGCACATGGACCCCTCATGGGTTAAGTGGTAAAGACCAAATTAAAAGCTGGAGATAAGATATAAGACTACTGAATAACTCCAGTCTTATTATATCTTATTTCCAGCTTTTTCACCATTCCACACACATCCTAAGTGTCCCTATTTACTAGGGACAGTCCTTATTATGTGCCAAAATCACTTCGTCCCTCTTTTCTATCCTAATGTCCCTCTTTTCTAGAAATTTTTAATTGTTGTGTCTGAGTGCATCGCAGAGCTCCACAACAATAATATTCACAGTTATGTGTCTTTAAACGACAATAAATGTGTTTAAAAATCAGTTTGTGCAAATAAATTGTTATTAGTAAGTCACCTAAAAGAACAGCACTGCCCCTGGCCACATGCCCAATCACACCTTAAAATAAGTGTCCCTCTTTGTCCATTTGAAATGTTGAGAGGTATGATATAATAAATTGAATTCTGCAAAGTCATTCATTAGACTCTTCATAGCAACAAATTGTCTCACGTGCAGTCTCTTGGAAATTATGCTGCCATCCCATCCGTTAAGCACTTTTAATTTTGAAATCCTTACAAACCCCTATGCCTTAGCCCTACATCCTCCCGGGTTATCAATTCAGCTGTGTCTGAGCCACCTGTATTCATTATTCTTTTATCTCATAATATCCCAGATTTCTTCATCTCTTTTATCTCCTTCAAGGTTATCTCCATTATGCGAAGTGGCTCTAAATCTTTATCTAGTGTTCCTCAATCTTTCCTATAACACGACATGGTCAGTGCTGCCAGGAAATGTTTCGGAACAAGGATTTCAAAAAAACCTAAAAAAGTTAAATAAAAGAGACTGCAACTAACTCATGACCACTTATCTCTCACAAGTCATAAGCACCATCACAACATCCCAACTCACCCCCACTTATTATCTGTGTCCACATTTGTCAGTTCAGTCTTTAAGGTATGGTACTATTTGTTCCTCTGTCATTGTTTGCCTGCACACAGATGTTTCTAACTGCAGTATTTTGCCAAAATCGCTGCAGCTATGTGTGGCCTGCTGCCTGCTGTATGTTTGCAAGATTGGATGATCACAGAGTGTAGGTCAAATTGTCAGTAAGCCCGTGTACAGCTCCAGTGTCAGTAAACCTGTGTACAGCTCCAGTGTCAGTAAGCCCGTGTACAGCTCCAGTGTCAGTAAGCCTGTGTACAGCTCCAGTGTCAGTAAGCCCGTGTACAGCTCCAGTGTCAATAAGCCGTGTACAGCTCCAGTGTCAGTAAGCCGTGTACAGCTCCTGTGTCAGTAAACCTGTGTACAGCTCCATTGTCAGTAAGCCCGTGTACAGCTCCAGTGTCAGTAAGCCGTGTACAGCTCCTGTGTCAGTAAACCTGTGTACAGCTCCATTGTCAGTAAGCCGTGTACAGCTCCAGTGTCAGTAAACCTGTGCACAGCTCCAGTGTAGAGATGTCACGAACCGTTCGCGAACTTCCTGCGAACGGCTCGCCGCGGTTCGCCACGAACTGTTCGCGGCGAGCTCCGGTCAGCTGACACATCCCGGCCAATCTCCAGCAGACCCTCCCTCCCAGACCCTCCCACCTCCTGGACAGCATCCATGGCTTACTGACACTCTACTCCAGTGTCAGTAAGCCCGTGTACAGCTCCAGTGTCAGTAAGCCTGTGTACAGCTCCAGTGTCAGTAAGCCCGTGTACAGCTCCAGTGTCAATAAGCCGTGTACAGCTCCAGTGTCAGTAAGCCGTGTACAGCTCCTGTGTCAGTAAACCTGTGTACAGCTCCATTGTCAGTAAGCCCGTGTACAGCTCCAGTGTCAGTAAGCCGTGTACAGCTCCTGTGTCAGTAAACCTGTGTACAGCTCCATTGTCAGTAAGCCGTGTACAGCTCCAGTGTCAGTAAACCTGTGCACAGCTCCAGTGTAGAGATGTCACGAACCGTTCGCGAACTTCCTGCGAACGGCTCGCCGCGGTTCGCCACGAACTGTTCGCGGCGAGCTCCGGTCAGCTGACACATCCCGGCCAATCTCCAGCAGACCCTCCCTCCCAGACCCTCCCACCTCCTGGACAGCATCCATGGCTTACTGACACTCTACTCCAGTGTCAGTAAGCCCGTGTACAGCTCCAGTGTCAGTAAGCCCGTGTACAGTTCCAGTGTCAGTAAGCCTGTGTACAGTTCCAGGAGTCAGTGAGACAATAGTAATTGCTGTGCAGCTGCATCAGAATATGCATGAATTTAATTCACCTAATCTGATACAATTACTGTCAAGTGCTAAACTATATATCCCATAAACTTGTGCTGGATATAGCTGTATGCAGCAGTACATTCATACTTTATTGAACGGAATGAGAGCCTCCTGATTGGATCAGCCTTTTCCTGGTTTGGATAGAACTCTCTGCAAAATGCTGAAACCCAGTAAATGCAGCATCTTTAAAGACCGAGATCTGTTTTTATTTATTTATTTTTTTGGCATATTTTTAATGCATAATCCATAAAATGTGTGACAAATTAGGGTCACTTCCAGTGCCCCTTTAATTATGCACATTGGTGAAATAGGCCAGAAGCTCATGCATAATAAACAGCATAATCATGAAATGACCTATAACCACATAAGAGAAGCAAAATGTGAAAACTCTCACAATATCAAGGGATTCGCCTAGGCGTAGTCTTGAAGAGAGTTAAGTACATTCCTGAATAATGTACAGTCATTTTTCAGAGCA
This sequence comes from Pelobates cultripes, assembly GCA_933207985.1. Taxonomy (NCBI): domain Eukaryota; kingdom Metazoa; phylum Chordata; class Amphibia; order Anura; family Pelobatidae; genus Pelobates; species Pelobates cultripes. Next base: position 102,243,994 of record OW240913.1, read on the forward strand.
TAGTAGAGTGTATTGAAAGCAATATTCCATTCTACTAAAAAAACAAAGTCATTTAATTTTAATGCCTTGCCATAGAAATTAGGATTTATTCTAAACTATCTCTATGTGGGTTTACAAACCCTGACTATAATAAGAACCATAAGAGGGATGAATGACATTTGACAGCAGGAGATGCAACTTGTCCCATGGTCAGCTAGGAGCTAAATCATCACAGAGCTTGGAAAGAGGACGTGTAAATCAAGTGACCCAAACCCACTTATCTCTAAATGGAGACAAACATCACCGCTCAGCTTTCATCAAGTTTGCCTATTTTTATCCAATGAATTTACATTCATATCACTGTATCACTGCTTTGTGGGATCTTTATTCTTCTGGAGTAACGATAGAGATACACAAGCAGGTAAATAGAATTTTGGTATAAACGCAAGAACACCAGAAAAAAAAGGGGTCTAGTAAATGGTCAGAGTCTAGTAAATGAACCTGGTCTACACTGTACTTGTTGGTAATGTCAATGGAGATACATGAAGGAGCAGAGGTCCTTTATATAGACCCCACTATTGCCACATTGTTAATAAAGTTATCATGAATTGATTGCTGACCAAGTAAAAAAAGATGTCCTAACTGGGTAGAATTCTATTCTTTAGCATGAATGTAGTTTTTAAGCTAATGCACTGTATGAGAGTCATAATATTGTCTTGGTGATGGCATATATAACAAACATTTCTGTTACAATTTGCAGTGCTAAAAATGGAGAATATCAAACTGGTGAATCCTGACTGGTATTAAGTGTCTTCTAAAATATATAGGACCGTTCTACTTACACTGTGGTTTTTTTCTTCTTCCTATAGCCCTGAGCACCATCATGGCCACCATATGGTTTCCAGTATCCACTCACAAGGAGACCACCATTGTGACTTTCGGATATTCTCTGTACGCAGGATGGATCGGAGCAGCGTTTTGTCTTTTTGGCGGTATAGTGATAGTGTGTTGCACGGGAGAATCCCAAGCATTCATGGAGAACCGCTTCTACTACTCTTCTCAAGGTTCTGGATCACCTACCCACGCCAAGAGTGCTAATGTGTAGGAATCCAAGGACCGAATGTTCTTACACCGTCTTGAGCCTTTGTTCTACTATTTCTGATGGACCAACATGACTTATGTGCCTCTCATTCTATCTGTGTATGCTGTTCGAGAACAAAGATGCTATACTATGGAGTGTATAAACAGTCTAAGAAATGGTTTACAGCGACACATCTACATGCCAAATGTATTTAATTGGTGCTTCTCAACTGATACTTGGAACCGATAAAATCTTATTTAACTAATTCACTACCACAGAGCACAGCAGCACATCTGAATAAATGTATGTCGTTCTGACAGGGGCAGTGTTTTAAAGCATCTTTTACCTTTACAGAATTTGCATTGTATGTGAAATGACATGTATTGTCCTCTCTAAACTGACACAAAAGAACTATAACCGCTACAATAAGCTCAAGTAATTATGGTACTTTTTATTGGAGTGCCTCTTATTAGGCCATTGTGTGCCCAGTGGATCTTCTATGCATTTCAACGTGTTGTAGAAAGTTAATGCAAATTATGGTTTGTTTTTGTCCGATTCGTGTTTGTCCTTAATACTAACCAAAAACAATGCCTTTTCATCTCATTTCATACACAAATAAAGGCAATACAGTCTGAGTGTATTTAACACAATAGAAGAGTTTGAGTCCAAAACATAAACAAGCACTTGGCTGTACACTGCGAAAACAATACCAGTATTATTTAAGTCCAAAGATTCACAGTGGAAAGGACAATATTTAGTTCAATCCCGCGGTTACATAACGCCATTCATTATTGGGAGCATGAGCAATAAGAAATGTTACTTCTCTTATGGAAATAAAGAGGTAACAATTGCTCATCAGTTGAACACCGTATTAGAGTTTTATCTGTGTTTTAGTAATGCTTGGTTTGTGACTTCTCCTATCTGCTTGCACATTCAGACAAAAAACACATTTGTTAAATTTACTGAACACATTACGAATTTTCATGCTGTTGGACAGTACATGAAAACGGCTCCCCTGCAATGCGTAAAAATCCATATGCTATGGAAGGGAAATCAGTCAATCAAGAAAGGAAGTGTGGATTATTAACTGATTTTTTTTTTGATTGTTGTGCACTATAGGGCACAATTTGTATTTACTACCCAACAGCACAAATGATATGTATGGAGAAACATCCATTGGCCCTAGCGGCCCCAGGCGTAAGATCAGTTACATGGGAGAAAGATATCTTAATAGATTGGTATATTTTAACGTGACCTTCACTATTCATTTTCAGATGGAATAGTCTATTTAATGCATATGCCAATTATTTATCGATAACTAGCACGACAGCTGTTTCATATATCATTTTTTAGACATTTATTTTTAATGACTCATTTTATCATACAACTGTGGACCTACGTTCCTGTTAACTCGGGATGCAGTAATACTCGTCAAACACAAATGATTTCAGTAGAGAAGTTTTTATCACTGCCATGTGCTATACAGATTTAAAAAATGTAATTTAAATTTAACTGGAAGCATTCGTCAAGAGCTACCATTTATGAGCCAAGCACAGAGTTAACCAAGCTGTATAACTCCAGATGTTCCTCAAATACAAATGATACATCTGGGTACTACACCGAGAAATGGAAGACGCTAAAGGATTTGAAACGTACCTCTTATTTTGTGAATACTCACGCCCCCTAATTTTGTAATTTCCTGATTTTTTTAAAGCACAAACTGAGGTTACAAACATAAACACTGCATTATGTGTGATTTATAAAAAGAAATGTCATTTTTAAAACTGTTTTTGTATGCAGAAAGTTTATAAATGGATATATTACTGGTTTCATTGTGGATTTTTCATTAGACAGTGAGTTTTGAAGACTGGGGTAACTGAGCTGTGAAATGTAAGCCAACACACAGAAGTTGGAAAATCAATATATACCTTAGCTGATTAAGAGAAAATGAGTTCACACACCAACACAACTATTTGTTTGATGTAGTGTTTCTCAACCCAGTCATCAAAACAGCCCAAACCTTTTTCTGTAGGGCCACCCCTCCCCCCCCACCCCCCCCATTGATGTTGAAAGTGTTAAAACCTCTTTTAACTCATACCTCTTTCCAGCCCCGAGGTCCCATGGTACTGGCTCTGTCCCTCCTCCTGCAACTTCATGCCTTTGAGGGAACTAAATGTACATACATTAGAGCTTTCCTATAGGAAAGTATTGGCTCAATGTTTTCCTATGCGGGTTTGAAGCTGCAAAGCGTGAGGACGTCCAACATTGTTTCGAGGAGTCAAGCTACATTACAAGTAGGAGACGCCAAGAAGACAGCCGGTAGAGGTTGTCTTAACCCTGCAATATAAACATTGCAGTTGCTCTACAGTTAAGGGAACATGAGAACTTCAGCCAGACCATGTCATAGAGATCAAGTGGCCTGTGTGCCTATAGTGTCCCTATACAGGTATAGTCAACATGTAGCAGACTCCCATGATGCTTTGACAGCATTTAGGAATTGAGTTCCATAGAATCTGGATGTATGGTTTCCAGAGAACCCATGTTTTCCTGGACACATGTAATTTCTTCTGATGGGCAGTGAATGATAAGTGCCGCCCTGTTCATAACATTTATCATTCAGGAAGAAAATCTATTAACTATATAAGGTAGTCCTTTGGTGTTCCTCTACATATAGTGGGTCAGCCCATCGAATTCACAGCCCTTCAGCATGATGTAGTGATATATGTTCAGGAAAATTAAGATGAATCCTGCAGCCCTCTTGGAGGGCCATCCCAAATATAGGAGATCTACCAGTACTTTTGAATATTCAGATGTTTTCACAGTGTAAATAAAACAATAATGAGACTTCCAGAAAATATACTAATTGCTAATTACACCTTTTGGAGTAACTTCACGTGTCTACATTTTTATGAGTATAACATTCCAAATGTTGTTTCTAACATGTATGAATCTTTTTATTTTCATTACCTTGCCTAAAATATAATAAAATGTCTTAAGTACTTTGGGTTTTCTTCTTTGTGGTCAATTTAAATATTCATGTTTCTGTTTATGAACTGTGAAAATCCTATAATTCACACATTGGCGAATAACCTTGCAAGTGCAATTTATGATCATGCTAGATACGTGGTGCACCAAAGGGTAGATTCTAACCTGATCCTAAATAACTACTCTCATGGTGCTGAGAATGACAAAGAATAATGGGAATTGCAGTTCTTCAACAGCTGGGCATCTGCTTTTTGACCATTACTGCTGCAGACAATTGTTTGGGATTAAAGGAACACTATAGCGTTAGGGATTCAAACTTGTATTCCTAATGTTATAGTGCCCCTGTCGCTAGGTATACATTGATCAGCCACAACATTAAAATTACTGACAGGTGAAGTGAATAACTTTGATTATATTGTTACAATGGCCCATGTAAAGTGGTGGGATATGTTAAGCAACAAGTGAACAGTCAGTTCTTGAATTTAGTGCGTGCGAAGCAGGGAAAATGGGCAAGCGAAAAGAGCTGAGTGACATTGACAAAGGCCAAATAGTGATGGCTAGACAACTGGATCAGAGCTTTCTTCAAAAGGCTAAGTCTTGTGTTGTGTTCCTGGTAATGGTATGCAGTGGTTAGTACCTACCAAAAGTGGTGCAAGGAAGGACAAGTGGTTAACCGGCATCAGGGTCATGTGCCCAAGGCTCAGTGATGCACATGTGGAGGGAAGGCTAGCCCGTCTGTTCCTATCACACAGAAGAGGTACTGTTGCTCAATTTTCGGAAAAACTTAATGATGGCCATGAAAGAAAGGTGTCAGAACACAGTGCGATGCTGTGTAGGGGGCCGTGTTGCCGTAGAGTGCCCTTTATGGTCCCAGCCACTGCCAAAAGTGTCTGCAATGAGCATCAGAACTGAACCATGGAGTAATGGAAGACGGTTGCCTGGTCTAATGAATCACATTTTCTTTTAGATCAGGAGGATGGCTGGGTATGCGGGGCTCGACAAACCCCAGGTTGCCATGGTGACTAGGAATTTTGTCCTGGCACCTAGGTGTTTGTCAGCAAGTACAGCAGCTGCAGAACCAGTCCACCCGCACCCCTAAGGCAATTGGCTCAGGAAGGTTGGAGACCAGCAGCGAGGGAGCAGCAATCTTCCACACGCTCTGCTGTGATGCTAGGAGCCTGAATGCAATGTCACTCCTCCCCAGCATCACAAAACTGCACGAGGGAGCAGAGCAAGAAGAGCTTTAAAATTTCAGCAGCACACTTGACCCCAGGGAAAGGATCCACTCCAGCTCTCCCAAAGGTAGGGAGGCTGGGTTGATTTAAATAAAAAACATATAATTTGTGAGTGTGTGAGAGAATGTGTGTGAGTGTCTCAATATCAGTGCATGTGTGTCTGTCAGTGAGTGTGTGTCTGAATATGTGTGCATCAGTAAGTGTCTGAGTATGTGTGTGTGTGTGTGTTTGTCTGTCAGTGTCTGTGAGTATGTGTGTCTGTCAGTGTGTTTCTGTTTGTCGGTGAGTGAGTGTGTAGTGTGTCTGTCAGTGTGTCTGTCTGTAAGTGTGTGTCTCTCAGTGAGTGTCTGTCATTGTGTGAAATCAGTGAGTGTGTTTCTGGTAGTGTGTCAAATCAGTGAGTGTGTGTGTGTGTCAGTTTGTGTGTCTGTCTATGAGTGTGTGTGTGTGTGTCTGTCTGTCAGTGTGTGTTAAATCAGTGAGTGTGTGCATCTGTCTGTGTGTGTGTGTCTGTCAGTAAATGTGTCTGTTTAGGAGAGCAGCCTCCCTCTAATCACATGGGAAAGGTGTATTTCCTCATTTTTTCCCCTATGCCGTGCCTGTCTGACCGTGGTTGGTCCTGCCACCATGCCTTAGATAAGCAATCTTGATGATATCAGTTAAGCCAATGCTTTCCCATAGGTAAGCATTGGGAAGCTATTGCACAAAAATGGGTCTCCATAAGAAATGTTCACTCTCCATGCAGAGTGCGGAGATGCTCAACGAAGGTGCTGCGCACTGAGAAGCACCTCTAATGTCCATCTGGGTGACTGTCACTAGAGTTGTTACTAGGCAGCAATATAAACACTGCCTTTTCTCTGAAATTGAAGTGTTTAAATTGAAAAGTCTGCAGGAACAGGCTATAGATACCAGAACCACTACACTAAGGCTTATTAAGCATCAGAGCTGTTTTGGCAGCACAAGGGTGCACTACACAACATTTGGGAGGTTTTAATCTTATGGCAGTGGATACAGGTGCCCTCCATGTGTAGTAATAATAATGAATAAAATTAAGGTTTTACTTATCTTTTTCCAGCGCCGAAGGATCATTTTTATCTCCACTGACATCAAAGAGAAGATGTGGCCTGCTCCATGATGGTGCAATCCAGTACTCCTCATACAGGAGCATTGGGGATCTAATGCGCATGTGTGGGGAACCCTGTGCGCGCGTCCAAGTTTCTCCTTAAGAAAGCATTGTATTCAATGCTTTCCACCAATGGGCTACTGCATCACATGAGTTTTAACCCCTTAAGGACACAACTTCTGGAATAAAAGGGAATAACGACGGAATATTTCCGTCATGTGTCCTTAAGGGGTTAATAGCTTCTAGAGGTGGAAAAGTTCAGGGCTACTGCATCCAGATCACTTCATTGAGATGAAGTGGTTTGGGTGACTACAGTTCCCTTTAATAAATGAAACAGTAATATGGAAACTAAAAGATGTGAAACAAGCATTCAAATGAAGCATTTTACCAGTGACATAAAGAGAATTTTGGTGCCCATTAGACACTCATGGTTCCATGTTTTTGATGGATTGGGCTACATAGAAAGCTGTACACCAATCTTATCATGTACTTGATGTACTCATGTCATTATGCAGACGTTCTATGTCTATGAAGTAATATATTTTTTTCCCTAGAGTTCTTTCCATTTCACACTATTTGCTTTCGACCCATTCGGCAAGTTTATTGTCACAAACCAGGAAGAACTACTTTGAAAAATTGGTTAATTGAGCGGATAGTGCAATAGGAGAAACACAAGTTGGGCGAGATGGGGATATACTCTGAAAAGTGTGGCGTTAATTTTGTGCAATTTAAACCGAGGAAATAAGCACAATATAACTTTTGGCAATCAATGTTAAAATTCCATCTGGCCGATTGTAGATTCTATGACACAATGTATTAATTCATAATGTTGCTTTAATATAAAAGGCACACTTAACAGCTTTATGCATTTATTAAAATATACACATTTTGGTAAACTGTGTTTTCAGATAATCGCTTTTAAATGAGTAAATATAACACACAATTGTTTGAAAATAAGTCACTCCATTATATGTTTGTATGCATGTTTTTTTTTTGTTTTGTTTTTTAAACTTGCCTTAGTTTACATCACAACGCCCCATTGTCCAGTGCACCAATGGGATTTTAGAAAACACAAAAAGAACGCTAACAAATACAGCATTGTCAAATTAGGCCTGCGGGGAAAACACAACAAGAGGACATCTGCATTTACGCCAGAAAAAGACCAGATCAAAAAAACAAAAAGTGATAGAAATTTGCAAGGTGATATTGCAACATAAAAAAAATCCTTTTCTATGACCAAAAATTACAACCTTTTATTTCAGTTTTGCACGGCTTACTTGGAAAATTGGAACCCTTCAGCTGCTATAGTTTACTGACTAAATACATCTGACATGCTAAATCCAATCTCATTTTGAGGTAGACATCTGGAATCTAGTTTTGGTGACATAGTTGGACTACTAGGGGACCTCTCTGGTTGTTCAGCTCTTATAAAAGACTTCTATGGCACTCATCCAGTGTTATGGATGGCAGACTGAGCATCACTGAGGATGTGAGAGCCATAGCTGATAGTGCCAGAGGTTACCTGTGTCTGTCTATTAGTGCATGTCCTACCTTGACACTTGATGCACAGACCATAATTTAATATGTATACTATCCTTTATTCTTCAATAGTTTCTGTATTATTAATTACTAGCCTATGCAAATAATCTTAAACGCCTGCATATATAAGTATATATAATCTCTAGAACACAATATACAGAAATAAATGGGCATTTGAATCATTTTTCTGTTAGACCATTAGTCTTGCATGGAGCATGATACAATTAGTTAGTGTTTCCTGTATGTAATTTATTTTCTTACTACTCTACCTAGAATACGAAAATATTTTATCATTAATGTTTAAGGCTAGTTATTGGTCTGAACAGACATTAAATAAATGCTCTGGATTCTACACAAAGTACTCACTGTATCCTACATCTACATAGTAAATAAGACGAACACAGCATTACAGGCATTGCAGTGTGGAATCTTTGGTCTGTTACAGTAACAGGTCCTAAAAATGCTTTTAACTTGTGAAACTATCCCCATTATAAACCAGCAGGTAAGAAATTAGCTACCTTCAGCCTGACATCTTCTTTAGGGACCTCAGGGTGGCTCTACAAACTACACCCCCCCTACAAATCTAATTAATATAGCATAAAAAGTCTCTAAGAAGGTAAACTCTTTAAAATTAAACACAATTTTATATATTTTCCTTATACATTTCCACTAAAATTAACAGCTTTGTTGCAGCAATTTTTTTGTTTATCACCATTAACCCTTTGTTAACCCAATACTATAGATTCCAACAGATCACTTGCACATCGTTTGTTGTCATACTTTATTTAACTGATATAGTGCGATTAGTTATATGCTGTCTTGAAGTCTAAACATTTTGGGATTTTATATATTTGCAAAGAACTCCCTATTGTGGTATCATCAGATATGATCTAACTATTTATGTACCAAAGAGTAGTCACATGAGCACATCTTCAAGTAGGGAGAGTGATATTTTGGAACATTTTAAACAATTCCAGCATAATATAAAATATCAGCTTTTTTGGCTGCATGGATTAATACAATTTAGGTTTTTAAGAAACAGTTATACACAGGATCACAAGTATCTGTTATCATTTTGTAACTGAAGAAGTTTTTGAGATGGGACCAAAAATGATTTTGCAATAAAAGTCTACAATAAGAGTCTGTGAGCGACTGAGAGCTATTTTTTTTTAATAAAAAACATTTTAAGATTTCTATATGAAAGTGTATACAGAAAGTGTACAGTAGTGTAATCAAAGTTTTTACGATTTCATTTAGACGATAGCACACAGTGCTGCATAAGCTTTGTGTTTTCTTTTTATTACACTCCTGGCGTGTTTTACAATGCAAAAGGGTTGCATGGAAGCACTTCTTATGTAGTTTATTTTATTTTACCCTATTGTCTTTGAAAATATTTTGTTGTTGTTAAGAAACGTATAATCTGGTTGTAGACACAATATTTGCCTGTCTATTATAATCGCATATTGTGCTCAAAATATTATATGATTAAACACATATAAGTATTTAAGGTGTAGAATTGCTCTAATTTTAGAGATATCAGCATTAGATCATATGTGTAAATAAAGGCAGGATGTTCAAGTGGTACATGTATGTAACATTAAGAAGCTCTCTATGGTCCTTTAATGAGTTCCTTATAATAAATTCCTTGTAATGGCAAAGGACAGAAGGGATAGACGATGTATAGATAGAAGAAGGAGGAATGTAGATAGGAGGACTATAGATAGAAGAAAGGCTGGGTTGAAAAAAAAGAAACATTTCAGGAACATCATATATTCCAAATATTTTGAATATAGTACAGTATGTAAGGAATTGGATACTTACCCTTTGATCACTCTTTAGTGGCAATGTAATGTGCAATAAGTTTAGACAGCCTTTTATGCTTCAAACAGGATACAGGTGAGCACCTTTTCTGTCTGCCCGACACTGTGACTGAGAGGAGGATACACTGAGAATGCGTAAAGGTATTCCAGAATAATACATTTAGCAAATTCCATTATGACCAGAACATGGAGAAGGAGTTAAGCCAGGTGTCACAATAAATATCTTGGACAACTGACAGTACATAAGGAAAGAGTATTTCTATATAGCAAAGTGGCCTTGATATAACTTAATAATAAGAGACTCTATAGGCATCAGAACCTCTAGAGTTTAATAAAGAGGTACTGGGGCATATAGCCAGTCCCTGCAGCCTCAGCAGTGTTTACACCTCTAGTGGCTGTCACACAGCCCTGCAAAGAGTACAGAATAGTAGAAAGGACTGTTCACGAAGTCAGGAATGTAGTCCAAGTCAGATTTATTGGAGAAAACGAATCCCAATATTTTGGCTTCAAGTTTGATAAAAAATCCTATGGGAACCGAAACACTGTGATTCTTCTCCAATAAATCTGTCTTGGACTACATTCCTGACTTTGTGCACAATCCTTTTTACTGTTGTGCCTGTGAGGGAAGTATACCTTGGGCTTGTGGTACGGTAAGTGCCTTCTCATTTTTGTATGTTTTATAAAGATTGCAGGACCAACGTTCGCTGATCACTCCCAGTATAGATGCATTGAGTCAATGTATCTCTACGAGGAGATGCTGACTGGTGAAGTGCAACACTTTACTACACATGCATACTAGCCTTCTCATGCTTTCTTATGGTGAGTATTGGATTGGCTGAGACCATCATAATTGATCTCAGCCAGTAAGGCAGGGAAAGGGCTAAAAGGTGAGTAAATCTCTGTTTTTCTTTCATAGGTGAGCAGGAATCTAAATACTTACTAGTTATTGCGTTAGGAATACATGTTTATATTCCTAAGGCTATGGTGTTCCTTTAATCTGCACTTTGGATCAGTGTGTATACCCATGGTAAACAAGTGTAATTTGGGTAAATCAAGAGGAGTGATGGAACCAACATGCTATTGCCTTTTTGGAACAAGAGTTCTATATTGCTGGTTGCTCAACATTCATCGATACAACACATCCCCCATTACACAATCCTACCCAAATGTGGAACCCGCCACTGGTTCTCCCAAGGGAGTAGCAGCTGAGATATTCTTATTAATACTTTACTAAACGATATTTACTGGTACAAAAAGACACTTAACAGCCTAGCCACTGTACATTGTTCACTGTTTATAAGAAAATGCAATACAGGCTAACTGCTATGCTTCCTGGAGACATCAATTTCAGGCAATCGCTTGAATTATCTACATCTATTATCCATCAAGGCACTGGATGACGGTTCCTTCTAAAATTTTATTCAGATTATACAGGAGTAAGTTAGTAAGAGTGTAAGTGTACTGTTTGTGCAACATGGAGACTCTCAAGGTTGTGACCATCCATCCACCAACATCTAAGTAATAGATCCTAAAACTAGAACCGCATGGCTATCTTTCATTGATTGCCCATCATTTAGTTGTGTGATTACCTATTAAGCGCTGCAGGCACTATACAATGACATAGAAAACAATACCAGATACATAAAGGCTTTAGTAATATTAATAGCATTCAGCAGGGATCAGTAGTGTTGACCATTTAAATGCTACAATATATACATCAAACACATTGAAATAATAAAAGCAGAGGTAGAGAACCACACAGAAATAATAAATTAAAGTATAACATGCAGTAATCACAAGTTGCAAAAAGAAATTTAAAAATTCTCCTACTGAGTGAAAACATATTTAGATGATATTTCACTGCTCCAACTTGCTGAGCAAGGTGGAATGTTGAAAGTTGAAACTTTGCATCCATAAGAGGATGCAACTGATTAGCATGAAGCCCATAAATCAGCTTTTTTCAGCTATTCACTGTTATTGATTGAGAGGTGAGCCAATGCAGAGACACAACGCTTTGAGTGACAGAGTGTTGTACAATAAAGAATACAGTAACTTAGCAGCCCCAGAGTCTCATTAAACTGGGGTCTGCTGTAATGGGAAAGAAGACGGTCTGCAATCATGACCTGGGGTATTGCACAGTAACTGATGTAGACAATTACATATATGTGGCACGGATCTCTGATAGGGGGGCACAGATTAACCTTTTCTGTCTGTGAAAGTGATGGCGAGACAATAACCTCAGGCCTATTCTGTCTGTCATCTGAATTTCACATCTTCATCAGGCATTCAATGGGTTAAGAATTATTTCCCAGCACAATAACAATGTTTTAAAAAACACAGGAAAACTGTCAAACTAATCAGCAATCAGTTCTCATGGTACCTTGTAATAGGCAGGTGACACGTACCTGTCCCAACGGGATCAAAAACCTCTGCTATCAAATAAATATTCAGCAATCAAACCATGTAATATTGTAAGTATTTATATTATTCAGTAAAACATTGAATTGGACTTTGAAAAATCGATCAACCAAGGTTTCGGGAATCACAGCAGAATAACATTGGGAGGTTCCGTCTATGAGCTTTCAGAGCATGAGATAATGCTGGAGGGCAGTTAAGGATTTCAAATGAGCGCAATGCTTATATTTAACAACAACCTTGTTTTGAACGGCTCAGTGAGCGAGTAAAAGGTTCTTCACGGAATAGTTATATAAAGCGCTACTTATAGTGGATTTTTATTTTACGCAAGTGTAAACCCTTTAAAAAAAAAGGCACTATAAGTAGAACTTTGTATGGCTTCGCTCATTTGTTTAGCTTTTTTTCCCCCAGTTTTGTATTGAGAGTGGCTAAGAGAATTGGAAATTGTTAGATTTAATTTAAGGAATTTCTCGGAAGAAAATATTTATTTACATTTAAGGATTCCAAATATGTCAGCGCTCCAAGGATTAACTGCCCGTAAAATATCCAACTGGCTCCCTTAATGGACAACACAGCTGTAAAGGTTTATTTGCAATCAAAAGCCTGTATAATTGTTGCTTCTTTCAAGGACGACTCATGATTGGTGGTAATGTCCCCAGTGTATGTTAATACTGAAATGGTAACATTTAAGCATTACCTTAAAGCAACACACCAAGTACCATAACCACTACAGTGTGCTGATCCCCACCTCCACTACAGCTACAGAAAATCATGTAGCTCTCTGTTAGAGCTTATCCAATAATATGAAACTGAGATCTAAGTTATAAGGATCTCTGTCCAGTTATGGAAATGTGGCAATTAAATTGCTCTAGAGATGAACGATTTAACCTGTGTTGAAAGCCTGTATGATAGTCTGTTTTACTGAATAAAAACACTTACATCATTCAGTTTGGGTTTCCGAAAACTTGGTGGATAACAAAGATAAAACATTTATAAAGGATACAGACACTTGCACGCTGCCTACCTTAAGGTTAAATAACAAGTAAAAACAAGTGCAGCTTACTTTTATTTTATTTTTCTAGATCTCTCCTGTCCTGGAATTTATTTTATAACACCAGGCAAATTTTAGTCAGCATCTGATTCTTCTGCATAAATCAAACCAAACAGGGTTATTTGCTAAAGTAAGAATTGTTGTGAATTCATAGTGAATTTCAAATTTAAAGGGACACTATAGTCACCATAACCACTGCATCTTATTGTAGTGATTCGGGTGTCTATAGCGTGTCCCTTGAGGCTTTTTTCTGTAACACTGCCTTTTTAGATAAAAGTTGGCATTCCTGACACTATAGAGTTTCTTTAAGGCCTATATCTAAACTAGAACAATTCTTCCAGACAGCTATGCTTAGAGTTTGGATAATTTTACCTTAAACTTTAAATTCAATTAGAATTCCTGACAATTGTCACTTTATAAAATAATATAATCCCTGTGAACTGTCTCATGTTTGGAAATATATTTGCAGCACATCTTCTGATGTCTGTATTCGCAGATCTTTAATATTTTATTTAACTTTTCAATGTTTCTGACCCTTAAATTTCTGTTCCATTGACCGGCACCACAGAGCAGGTTGGCGCATTATATATAATAATTTATTATTACAGTCATCATCTTCAACCCCAGCTGTTGCTCTAAACCAGGCATAGGCAACCTTCGGCACTCCAAATGTTTTGGACTACACCTCCCATGATGCTTTGCCAGCATTATGGGTGTAAGAGCATTATGGGGGATGTAGTCCACAACATTTGGAGTGCCGAAGGTTGCCTACCCTGCTCTAAACCAATGATGAGAACTGTACTCTAACAGCAGCTGAACGGATACAGATTTTTCACCCACATACGAAGCAGAGCCTAAAACAGCCATCTAAACTATTTGCATGGGGTGTATCTTGTTTATTATAGGCTTATAAATTGATATCTCAGAGGTTGATAAAATATTTTATCTGTAGACCTTTTGGCACACAGTGTTTTAAAACCTACATCATTATATGCTAACCCATTCCAAAACTCCAATTTCTACATAAGGCAGAGTTGGGATAGTAATAATGCAATGACAGAATGTTAGAGATAATATATTATCTGGAAGCATCTCTGGCTACTGTTGTATATATATTTAATTATGCACATACTGTACACACCCAAACTATTCTAACTGGGAATTTCTAAAGATCACAAAGAACATGCTGCTCCCAAAACTCCTCCAAAACCCATAATTTTGTTTTTTTGACCCTATTGAGAAGAGGACACAGCAAGAATCAATTCACATTGTGACTGTCCTGGTGGTAGACACTTAACACTAATGACAGTGGTATTTACTAAAGTGAGAATTCAAAGTGACCTCAAAGTGAATTTCAAATTTAAGGCAAAAATAGCTAAACTGAAAAAACATTTAAGGGGAACTATGTTTTCAGTTTGGCTAATATGGCCTTAAATTTTAACTCACTTTTAATTCTCACTAAAGTGTAGGTGTAGGCAACCTTCGGCACTTCAGATGTTGTGGATTAATTCTCTTACACTCATAATGCTGGTAAAGCATCATGGGAGGTGTAGTCCAAAACATCTGGAGTGCTAAAGCTTGCCTATGCCTGGTATAGTCTGTAGCATGTTAATATCTTCTGCTCATTATCTGTGTCCAGCAGTCCTCCCCAGTGTTCTGAGGTCCATGGGGTATGTCTCTTCTTCAAACATGTCTTCTCTCTCATGCAGCTTAACACTTCCTTTTCCATGTAATTCAACGACGCTCATATCATTATTTTAAAAAATGTTCCTCTGTAATTCTTGCTAATAAACTAATTTCCTTCCCTGTTTGTAAAAAAAACTAAAAGTTCCTCTCCCAGACATGTCTCCCTTCTGGGCAAACTCCTACTCCTTGCCCAGAAATTGTACTCTACCCCTGGCTAATACAGCTTAACTCTTTCTATACAGTGCAATGCCTTTTCGTTTTGAAGAACATTTCATTTTCAACATCAACACATATAGCACTTCCTTAGTTTATTTTCTCTCCCTTGCCATTGTTTAATAAAAATGTTCTATGTACCTTCTTCCTTCCTCCATAAACCATCAAAATCTTCCTGCTATCCATAGGCTTCCCCTTTTTCTATCCGTGAATATGAGCACTATTTCATATAACTTGCCACCTATAGAATGTTGTACCCAGGTTGCTTCTAGTAGAACTCGACGTTCTACATAAGATTTTATATTTCTATATAGAGAGTTATTTTATCATATACAATTGCATTATTGGCATCCAGTCCCAAAGTAGATACAAAACCTTAATTGAACTCATAGTAAACAAGGAAAAACAGTGTCGGCTTAAACGGGAACAATTTAAATTAACATTCAATGACTTGAAAGGATACATAATTCAATCCAAAAATGTATGAAAATGGAGAAATGACGATAAAATCAGAAATCTGTTTAAACACTTTGTTGCAACTTAATAAGCAGTAAACTGTGAGAGACAGAAAGAAATCCCTACACAGAGCCCCAGAAGCTGTCATATCTTAGGCCAACGTTACAGTGGTTCACAAACACAAAAGATTTGCCTTTATTCTTCAGGGTAGTCTAGCTCGTCATTGGCAATCAGTGCACCAGGGTCCTGTTTGTGCTTCCCTTTGCTTTTGGATCTACTATTTGTCCGGTTGCTGTCATGTGTCTCTGCTGAATGCTGATAGTAGCCTTCCGTGCCTCCGGCTTCCCAGTCCTGATATGCTTCTTCTTCAGGAGCATAGGAGAACCCATCGTCTACTGAGAAGGTGTCATCCACATCGTAGCGCTGATATGTACTCTGGTGTAACACCTCCTCCCGTGCGCTGATCTCTAATGTGCTGTTCCACATTCCATAACCAAAATAAATAAGCAAACCTAGAGAACAAACAGCAAAAAAAAAATTAGAAAATGTTTTACCAGGAAGAATTATTTGAGATCCAATGAGTTTATCCTGGGGGGAAAAAGCATGGAGAAGTAAGAGAAATGTATTCATTTTCCCAGAAGTATTAACGCAGTTTATACTCACACCCTTTAGTCCACAGCTGGACAGGGCCTCTACCTTAAAAGGACAAACTAAGCACCAAAACAACTTTAGCTACATTAAGAAGTTTTGACGTACAGATCATGCCCCTGCAGTCTCACTGCTCAAGAAATTATAATTAAATAGATTTGCAATAAGGGAACCTAATGATTTAGACTAATTTTTAGTTAGTGTGTAGAAAGGCTGCGTGAGTCTCAACCAGGGGAGGTGTGGCTAGGACTGTATAAACAAAAATGTTTAACTCATTAATGTAGGCACACCACCTGCTAAACAGTTTATGATAAAAATGGATGAGGACTGCCTATTCCTAAACAGCAACACCCATCCCAGATAAAAACACTCTATAATTTAAAGTCAGATCACTGGGTATAACCACAACTGTTCTGCAAAATATGTAATAAATAAATAAAATAATAATAAGAAAATTACAAGTCACTCCTCAAAAGTGACTTCATAAATGGGTTGAGAGTACTTTACATGGGGCAGGACCTAGTATCCCCCCCAGACCCCACCTATGATTGATGAGTGGGGTTCCTATAATTTATTTAATAATTTAATAATTCATAATTACATAAGGTACCTACCTGTTGCCCCTGGGTGGTGGTGGCCAGGGCAAGAGACAATAGACCCCCAGGTTATCATGAATATTCTAGCCCACACCTGTCACCTATTTGTGGAGGCCAGGGGGGAGACAGTAGATCCCCTTTATTATAAATATTATGTCCCCTATCTGAAGTCCATGTATGGGGGTCAGGGTAGGGAAAAAAATGTTCCATCCTTTATCTTGAATATTAGTTCCCCCACCCGCCTATCTGTGGGGTCTGGGGAGGGAAAAACAGGTTCCCCCCTTTATCTGAAATGTTAGTATCCCCACCTGGAGCCAATGGGTGGGGGCCAGGGGAGGGCTACCCTATTATTTTACAGGCCCCATCCCCACTAAGTTTAAACATTTAGCAGACATACCCTCACCTGCTGCAGGATATGTAGGTTTACAATCACCATTGTACTAACAGTTTTTTTTTATCCCCCACATGATTTTAATAAAAAAAAATTTTTTTTTACTTCTTTAATGTGGCTAGCTAGCAAGCGTTGGCCAGCCACCATATAATTAACCATGAGGGTTTTTAACTATTTGGTCACTAGCTGCTAGCACTGCCAGCGAGCAAACTTTTCAGATTTTTTTTAGATCAGGGTCCAGAGTTGAATCCTCAAAACTGGGATTTAATTAATTCGGTTTTGGATATCAGCCGTCTGCCAGCATCCGGTGCAGCTGAAATCTGGACCAAACTTAGGCAAATTCAGATCCTGAATTATAGAATCCGGACATTGATGAATTCCATCAATAATGTACAGATTTTGCTGTCCGAATGGCCCTGTATGCAGCTGTATGGTTTTGCCCCCTTTGGTTCAGGGTCATTCTGACTTTATTGAATTGCCCTGTAAGTGGTCACCTCCCACCCGAAACGCTTGTTGAAGATAAGAAAAAACCAGTGTAGCACATTACATACAGATGAGAAAACAAAAAAAGTGCCTTCATCTGCAAATGATTTAGTGTGATAACCAGTATTTACAACCTTCCATGATTTATGAACATATAGATAAATAATACAATTCTCTACTTTAAAATAATTATAATGTACTAGGCATTAAAGAAGAGCACTCTGTACACACTATTATTGCTTTATCCCAACATTACTCTACCTTGTATAAGTATCCATTCCCCTTGGATACTTCCATACTCGCAATGTTACAACCTGTAATTAATATGGATTATATCGAGATTTCTATATTTGTTAAATGGATATAGTGCAAAGTGTGGGATATATATATATATATATATATAAACTAATGCTGGTTAAGCAGTGTTAAAGTGTTTCCTAGCAACAAGGATGAATATTTATATAACCAACAAATGTTTGTTGTTTGTTTAATTAACTTCCATGTCAAAACATGAAAAACGATTTTGGAATTTTCAAACTGTTAAAGGGCTAGTTTGGGCACCATAGCAGGCTCATCAAAATTAAGTTGTTACGGTGTCAGGAGGTCTCTTGAACTTGCTCTCCTTTGGCGGTTAAACCATTCACGAATGCTTTAACCCCAAGGTCTGTGTTCCAGCTCTGGATAGCTCTGCCCCATGTCTTTCCACTCTCTGAAATCCTAGATAGCAGAAGGCTTGAGCAGCATTGAGCAGGGAAACCAGTGATTGATTTCGAATGGTCAATCAGCGGCGCCCCTGACTGATGCTGTCTGATCCTACTTCTGTTATCTAGGGGTATAATGTAAAGACAAGGAGCAAAGCAGATCTGGAGCTAATGCACCTACATAATTCTATTTGCTAGTGGTGTTGTGGAGAGAGACACTGAGGCTAGTGGTGTTGTGGAGAGAGGCACTAAGACTAGTGGTGTTGTGGAGAGAGGCACTGAGGCTAGTGGTGTTGTGGAGAGAGGCACTGAGACTAGTGGTGTTGTGGAGACCGGCTTGGAGACTATGGTGAGGCCTAATGTTGTTGGGTGATTCCATTATAAGAGGTGTGGAGATGGACAATGGTGGTCTTGTGAGGTGTCTTCCCGGAGCTACTGCTCACAGAGACAGGAGACGTATCTGTAATATTGTTAAGCAAGCAAAGCAGGAAGGGGAATTGGATGTACTTGTCCATCTAGGGACAAATGACTTGGCTTGCAATGAGGTTTCAGAGGTTAAGGAAGTTTTTAGTGTTTTTGCCAATGATATACGGCAGGTTGCTTCCACACTGTCATTCTCTGAAGTTCTGCCTGTGCATAACACTCAGAACGACAGGCGGATGCGTATTAGGGACTTTAATTTGTGGCTTGGTGAATGGTGTCGGAGCAAGGATTTGGCTTTATTTTTCATGGTAGCTCTGTTTGAAATGGATATAAGCTGTACAAAAAAGATGGTTTGCATCTTTCTCAAAAGGGAACAAATGTTCTCAGTGAGCAGTTCAGAGGTTTTGCTAGGATGTATTTAAACTAGGAGGGGGGGCAAAAGGGTGATAAAACATCAATCCAATTGTCCCCCAAAACAAGGACAGAAGGTGCCTGTAGCAAGTGTGCTAAAAAATGATAAGCTTAGAGTCATGTCTACAAATGCTCGCAGTTTAGGGAATAAGATCCATGAACTTGTGGCAATAATGGCAACTGATAGTGTAGATTTAGTCGCTGTTACTGAGACATGGTACAATGAGAAAAATGACCTGGACATAGCAATACCAGGGTACTCTTTATATAGGAAAGATAGGGAAGGCAAGAAAGGGGGAGGGGTGGCCTTGTATGTGAAGGATAGCATAAAATCTAGCCTAATAAAAGTTAGTGAAGCAAACATAGAGTCCGTTTGGGCTACGTTAGAATTTGGTAATCACACAGTAACTCGTGTAGGTGTGATTTATAGGTCCCCAGGACAAATTGAAGAGTTAGATAATCTACTAGTTGAGGAAATAGCTAAAATGACAATGAAGGGGAAGTTATCATCATGGGTGACTTTAATCTTCCTGATGTAAATTGGAAAACAAAATAGCTACTTGTGCCAGGAGCACACATATTCTAAACTCCCTACTGGGATTGTCTCTAAAACAAGTTGTTAAGGAGCCAACTCGTAAAGAGGCCATACTAGATTTAGTGTTAACAAATGGAGATTTGGTATCAGATATTACTGTAGGTGAAAGTTTAGGATCCAGTGATCATCAGTCAGTGTGGTTTAATATAAGAACAGTGACTGAGTCACACCACACAAAAACAAAAGTTTTAGACTTTAGAAAAACAGACTTTTCTAAAATTAGAATATGGGTAGAGGAGTCATTATCAGACTGGAGCAATTTAAATGGAGTCCAAGAGAAATGGGATTATTTAAAAGTTGCACTATTGAAGGCAACAGAAAATTGCATTAGGCTTGTCAGTAAAAGCAAAAATTCAAGAAACCACTGTGGTACTCCGCAGATGTGGCCAAAATAGTTAAAAACAAAAAGTTAGCATTTAGGAATTATAAAAAAAACCAGAGTGAGGAAGACAAAATGATCTATAAGATTAGGCAGAAAGAGGCTAAGCAAGTTATAAGAGCTTCCAAATCACACACAGAAGAGAAAATAGCACAGTCAGTAAAAAGGGGGGATAAAACATTTTTTAGATACATAAATGAGAAAAGAAAAGTAAAACAAGGATTAGTTAGATTAAAAACAAAAGAAGGACGGTATGTAGAAGAGGATAAAGGTCAGGCTGACTGCCTCAATGAATATTTTTGTTCTGTATTTACAGAAGAAAATGAAGGAAAGGGACCTTAGTTGAGAAAAAGGATAAATGAGTCATTTATTACACGTGAGTTTACAGAGGAAGAGGTTCTATTTCAACTGTCAAAAGTAAAGACAAATAAGTCAATGGGACCTCATGGAATACACCCAAAGCTATTAAAAGAGCTTAGTGGTGTACTAGCAAAACCATTAACAGATTTATTTAACCAATCATTGCTAACAGGAGTAGTCCCAGAAGATTGGAAGTTAGCGAATGTTGTGCCCATTTACAAGAAAGGTAATAGGGAGGAATCGGGCAACTATAGGCCAGTAAGCCTTACTTCAGTAGTGGGGAAAGTGATGGAAACCATGTTAAAGGATAGGATTGTTGAACATCTAAAACACATGGATTTCAAGATCAGAGACAACATGGGTTTACTTCAGGGAGATCATGCCAAACTAATCTTATTGATTTTTTGATTGGGTAACTAAAATTATAGATCAGGGTGGTGCAGTAGACATTGCTTACCTAGATTTCAGTAAGGCTTTTGACACTGTTACACATAGAAGGCTTATCAATAAATTGCAATCTTTAAGTTTGGATTCCAATATTGTTGAATGGGTAAGGCAGTGGCTGAGTGACAGGCAACAGAGGGTTGTAGTTAATGGAATATATTCGAAGCTTGGACTTGTCACCAGAGGGGTACCTCAGGGATCTGTACTTGGACCCATTCTCTTTAATATTTTTATTAGTGATATTGCAGAAGGTCTTGATGGTAAGGTATGTCTTTTGCTGATGATACTAAGATATGTAACAGGGTTGATGTTCCAGGAGGGATAAGCCAAATGACAAATGATTTAGGTAAACTAGAAAAATGGTCAGAATTGTGGCAACTGACATTTAATGTGGATAAGTGCAAGATAATGCATCTTGGACGTAAAAACCCAAGGGCAGAGTACAGAATATTTGATAGAGTCCTAACCTCAACATATGAGGAAAGGGATTTAGGGGTGATTATTTCTGATGATTTAAAGGTAGGCAGACAATGTAATAGAGCAGCAGGAAATGCTAGCAGAATGCTTGGTTGTATAGGGAGAGGTATTAGCAGTAGAAAGAGGGAAGTGCTCATGCCATTGTACAGAACACTGGTGAGACCTCACTTGGAGTATTGTACACAGTACTGGAGACCGTATCTTCAGAAGGATATTGATACCTTAGAGAGGGTTCAGAGAAGGGCTACTAAACTGGTTCATGGATTGCGGGATAAAACTTACCAGGAAAGGTTAAAGGATCTTAACATGTATAGCTTGGAGGAAAGACGAGACAGGGGGGATATGATAGAAACATTTAAATATATAAAGGGAATCAACACAGTAAAGGAGGAGACTATATTTAAAAGAAGAAAAACTACCACAACAAGAGGACATAGTCTTAAATTAGAGGGACAAAGGTTTAAAAATAATATCAGGAAGTATTACTTTACTGAGAGGGTAGTGGATGCATGGAATAGCTTTCCAGCTGAAGTGGTAGAGGTTAACACAGTAAAGGAGTTTAAGCATGCGTGGGATAGGCATAAGGCTATCCTAACTATAAGATAAGACTAGGGACTAATGAAAGTATTTAAAAAATTGGGCAGACTAGATGGGCCGAATGGTTCTTATCTGCCGTCACATTCTATGTTTCTATGTTTCTATGCTGAGACCTGTTATATTTTCTGTTGATGTGATATGAGTCAAATCCAGTGACACAACAACCTACTGGCATGCTGAGATAAAGTAGTCAAATGGCAAGTTATGCCGGATTTTCTTTTTTTAAAACTTTGCGCAAATCGAGAAAGGATTTTTTTTTTTAATTGACCCATGAGGATGAGAGTACTTGACCTAGACATGCCACCATCACGATGAACACTCAGTACTCTGGTCTGCTATTAGATCTTGTCATATGTCTTCTGTATTGTGTTACTACACATTGTAAATGAATGAACTTTTGGAAGACTGCCAGGATTGGAACGGTGCCTGTTCCTAGGCCAATTAGATTACTGAGTTCTACCTTTTCTTTCTATATTAAATGTGTATTTAGGTGTTTTGACAAGCTTATGTTTGTTTGTTGATTACAAAGTGTTACCATGATATTTGTACACACCAGGACGGTTTTATTCTGTTTGTGATGTTAAATTCTCTTATCACCGACAGCTTAACATATTAAAAATGCATGAGAAGTGTTAGAGGAATCTCTTGATATGGATAGAAGCCGCAGGACTCACACAGACAGATGGTATGTGAGCGAAAGGCTCTGCTCATGAAAATTTAACAAGGTTTCAGTAGATCCCGGTCATGCAGCTCTGTCCCACATCAGCCCAATTAAAAAAGTAACTAAATCATCTGGCTGTCCACATTTGATGAGTGATGAGTCCTCTGACCATTTATCTAGGACATATTACGAGTATATTAAAAAAATAAATCAGGAGAATGTATTAATTGCTATTTTATGTGCTCAATACTTTGATGTTATATTATGTATGCATAGATCATTATTCAAACCTGCAAGTCAGAGGCTTAAATAATTGCCTGAAGAAAATAATTCAATTTTTAATTAATCTCCACACCTGTGACTCGGAAATCAAGGGACCCAGATGAAAGAGGGGCATTTGGTGTACTTTAACCTTTTACAACCATCACAAACTGTACAAAATCTTAATGAGATACCTAGTATGGTGTATTCCCTAAATTGGGAAATGTGGAGAACTGACAAGGGGATTGCCCATATTTTTGCCCTTACAGCTGAAAGAGAACATTCTTCTTCTCAGACCTGTTTGACCTAGTTTGGCCATTTAACTTGCCAATTCCTCATTATTGCTGGTTTAATGAATTGACCCCAAGTAGGGAGTAGTTAAAGCAAGTATCAATGTCCGTATGCTATATATGAGTAGAGGTGGCTGTTTCTATTTTGTGAAGTCAGGTATTTTGGCTTCTATAATTTGACACAGGAGAATGTATGTTTTTTTTTTTTTTTTTTACCATTCTATCTATTGTTTTCATTGTTATTTTAGCACCCAACAATGTCTAGCACCATTAGTATAACATTTAATGAAGATATCATATCACACATAACCCAAATATATCTGTTTTTTTTATATAATATATCTGTCCTTTTTTAGACAGAGTTCTGGTCATTGTCTTGACATCCAGAAGTCATATTAGCTAAAATCAAAAAGGCTGCAGTCATGTGAGCTGCCAGAATATATTATCATGAATATCTAATTATCCAGATATCATTATATTGAACTGGTAGAGCTTTTATGGCTTAGCAATGATTTAAATGTCAACTAGTCAATGATATATGAGTTTGAGATTCTAACCCTGCAGGAGTGAGCAGGTAATCCCAGTGCTTATATTTTCTACAGCACAGGTAATTTAACTCTGGCCAGAGGACTATATTGGGCTTCACCTACTGTACTTTATTTTGAGATAAAATAAGATATAACAAGAGAAAAATTTATTTGTCTGGACCTAGAAATTATATCTTAAAGGGACGAGCTAAGGAACACTGATGAACATTATAGATTGAACGTTATTGATTCATCCTAAAAGTGTATCTCAGCATTATATTAGGATTCAAGTACCAAGTCTAAAGAACACAAATGTGCAACATGTTGATATATACATGCACCTTGTAATGTGCTATAGAAATGACATATAACCAAAATGTATTGTGTGCCATGACACAAACATGGACACCGTGGTTCATGCTTCCCCAAATTCCGGCCCTCCAGATGTTGCTGAACTACAACTTCCTTGATTCTCAACCTATCTATTTCATTCATAGAATCAATGGAGTTGTAGTTCAGCAACATCTAGAGGGCCGGAGCTTGGGGAAGCCTGCCGTGGTTAAACCAAACATAATTCAAATAAAAAAACTGGTGGTTTTGCAATATTAATGCATAGTGGTAATTACTTAAAAAATGTGAAAATGTGGGGGCGGGGCTTGCACCGCATGGCTTCCAGACACACTATGTGAGAGCTCTCTACTCAAATCTGCTAATTTGCAAGCTAACTCGTGTTTGCTCTTACACTTTGGATAATCTAAGGATTACCTACTGCCAGAACCTAACAGGGTGCACTCGAGAGGTTCCACTACAAGCCTGACTTTGTCTTTGGCAGAAAACCAGTGAGGCCTAGCCGTCTTATCGGGCAAGAGAGGCAGCTGCTCTCACATCCTGAGCAGCATCGGATTACCTAACAGACTTACCTCGCAGGCCCCAACTATCCCTCCCCCCTGGACCGGTGGGGGTTTTCCTTGTCCCCACTGGCTCGACCATTTACTCATGCAGACGCCAGACGACAGCTACTGCACTAGCTGGGACATCCTAAAATGGCGACCACGTTCTCAACTCCTGAGCATGAGACTCCTGCATGGCTCTGTAGAGTACTCATTGAGGAAGCTGGAAGAAATATTCAACCACTTCTGGGTGGCCATTGAGGCTCGCATTGGGCCTGCATCCTCTCAACAATAAGTGAAGAGCTGGGTGGCAGGAGGCCGGAGGATGAGTGGGGTACCCTCAGGTATTGCCTGTACACAGCCACAAGTATCAGCCCATCTGGGCGGAGGGCAGCTAGGGGAGAGACCCCGCTTCATCCAAGCCTGGAGCTGGAGGGGCGATCCGACTCACTCTTGTCTTGCTGCATACCCTGCTGACCTTCCTGCACTTTCTTTCAGTCACCCAAACCAGGGAAATGGTTAAGCAAGATTTCATTGCCCTGTGCTGTTTACCTCACCTATCCAGGGGTTTCCCTTTTGCTAGCTGTTAATTCTTCAAATTTGTGCCTCTGATTGTCCAGCATTGCAATACCTTTTATTTAGGCTTTGATTTGTTTGAACACGCACATTGCATGACACTCCACAGTTATTGGAGTCTAACACCAGTGTTTTTTTCCTTTTATTGTCTCATTTTACTGTCTAACATTGTTCACCCTCTATAATCTTCTTGAGATGGACTGACCCACTAACTAAAATATGTAAAGATTTAGATTAAATCCATTGTATATTCTGTAGTTCAGTTCCCTGTATAATCATACAGGGTCCAGTCAAAGTGTAACTTTTAAGAATACAAGTAAATTCAAATTGAATTTTAAAAAAATAGTTAGAAACATAGAATGTGATGGCAGATAAGAATCATTCGGCCCATCTGGTCTGCCCAATTTAAAAAAAAAAAATACTTTGATTTGTCCCTAGCCTTATCTTATAGTTAGGATAGCCTTATGCCTATCCCACACATGGTTAAACTCCTTTACTGTGTTAACCTCTACCACTTCAGCTGGAAGGCTATTCCATACGTCCACTATCCCCTCTGTAAAGTAATACCTCCGAGTATTATTTTTAACCCTTTGCCCGTCTAATTTAAGACTATGTCCTCTTGTGGTAGTTTTTCTTCTTTTAAATATAGTCTCTTCCTTTACTGTGTTGATTCCCTTTAAGTATTTACATGTTTCTATCATACCCCCCCCCATCTTGTCTTTCCTCCAAGCTATACATGTTAAGTTCCTTTAACTTTTCCTGGTAAGTTTTATCCTGCAATCCATGAACCAGTTTAGTAGCCCTTCTCTGAACTCTCTCTAAAGTATCAATATCCTTCTGGATACGGTCTCCAGTACTGCGTACAATACTCCAAGTGAGGTCTCACCAGTGTTCACTTCCCTCTTTCTACTGCTAATACCTCTCCCTATACAACCAAGCATTCTGCTAGCATTTCCTGCTGCTCGATTACATTGTCTGCCTAACTCTAAGTCATCAGAAATAATCACCCATAAATCCCTTTCCTCAGATGTGGAGGTTAGGACTCTATCAAATATTCTGTACTTTGCCCTTGGGTTTTTACGTCCAAGATGCATTATCTTGCACTTATCCACATTAAATGTCAGTTGGAACAATTCTGACCATTTTTCTAGTTTAAATCCTAAATCATTTGGCTTATCCCTCCTGGAACATCAACCCTGTTACATAATTTTTCCAATTTGGCTATTTTTTTCTATAAATTGTAATTATGCTTGTATTACATAAAATTCACAACAACACACTTGTGAATAATCCCATCAGTCACCCAATGAGACATGATGTTAACATAATAATCCCTGAGGACCTATACAAACATTGGAACCTGAAATACAACCTGCCTGCAGCCTTCATTCCTAGTTCTCTAGCAGGACAATCTATGCCACTCATTTTCTCCCCATTTTAGCTTCCATCATCACTGTATATTATCATTTATCTCTTTTTAATTTTACCATAAAATCAGCAACTTACCAACAAAACACCAGACAGCAAACCGGATCCAGGTAATGGATGACAATTTCAGCATGAGATATGTATTTACCAGCA
Source organism: Pelobates cultripes (assembly GCA_933207985.1). Lineage (NCBI taxonomy): Eukaryota > Metazoa > Chordata > Amphibia > Anura > Pelobatidae > Pelobates > Pelobates cultripes. The sequence continues at coordinate 102,270,868 of OW240913.1, forward strand.
TGGCAAATGCAGGCACAAATGGGACACATGGTGCCATATAAGGCAGTTTTTTTGGGTTCTCTGGTTGTTGTAGGATTACAAAGACCAAGGCAATGATCAGCAGTACCATCAATACAACTATTAAAACTGCCCACCACACTTGATCATACACATAGTCTGCACCAAATATAATAAAAGAGCAGAAGATAAAGACCAAGACAAATAGAAGCATAACACAAATGGTGACTGTACGACCAGTAGCAACAGTTGGGCGGTCCATTTTTCCAGGTAATCCAAGGCGAATCCTCAATGTATAATAACGTGGACCTATAAGTTTCTTCAGCTTAATAAGATAGATGTTTTCAGATCCATCAGCTTCAATTCCTGATGTCATATCAACTGTTCCATAATTTGGATGGTTTACATTGTAATTCGACTTATCTGATTTACCAATTAGCATTTCATTGTCTCCAAGAGAAGGCAGATTCTTTGCACCACATGTGTTTGTAGCTGGACTTGAAAATTCTTCTCCATCACTCATCGGTGAACATGCCTCCTTCTCACAGTCTGCAAGGATTCCTTCCTTCTTCTTGGTGTGTTCTTCGGAGAGAAACTTGACAAATCCATCAATGTCACTCTCAGGCTGATAACGCAATAATAATACACAAACTGAGACCAGAGTGTATGCTAACAAAGTGCCAATTGACATCATTTCAATCAGGTCCTGAAGACTGACCAAAAGAGACAGGAGAGCGGCAAGGAATCCAGAGACAATGCAAGCCACTACTGGAGTTTCGGTATAGGAACTGACGTGGGACAAAAACCTATGAACACAAACGGATACCTTTATCAGTTGGAGAATACACTGTTACATTACATGAGCAACACATTTATTCTATAGTATTTAGTATGCAGGCAGGTTATAAATGCATATAAGTTACTATATAATGGTAATAAAATGTGCTATACCAACCTGAATAAAAGCCCATCACCAGCCATTGCGTAAATTACTCTGGGCATTGGAAACAGTGATCCAAAAAGGCTGACAGTGAGACCTGCCACAGATCCAATGGCTACAATAAACTTTGCGGTGTAAAAGCCATGAGCTACAAACATCTCCATTAGAGGTGATTCTGTATCAATCATATTGTATGGCACCATCAACGTTAATATAACGCTTACCTAAAAGGACAACAAAGTTATTGTTGGTCACTATTTCCAGCAAGGACAGAGCATGTATTGATCACCAATATTCTGCTATTGATTGAAGGTTTATGATGTACCTTTAAATGGGCTGGAGTTGTAACCCATATTGAAATACAATATATAGATGATGCACTCAAATAAAGTAAAACTATCAACAAAATAGAATTAAAATAAATAAATAAATATATATAAATAAATACATCTTTTGAAGTCCCTACATTTGCTGCAATAGGCATTGCTCAGATCAGGAAATTGTTAAAGATCTTTTAGCCAGTCACATTGCTCCCAGCAGGGGAGCAATGTGACTGGCTAAAAGATTTTTAACAATTTCCTGATCCGAGCAATGCCTATGCTGTTCAGTTCTGCCAGCAGTTTCATCGATGTATGCTGTTCAGTTCTGCCAGCAGTTTCATTGATGATAGAACATAAATGAAACTGCTGCACAAGCTAATGAATAACCTTACTGGGTGGTGGGAGCAAATTATTTTATATTGTGCTGAGCATGAATAGCAGCACGATGTTGAATACTACAAGTCACATGAACCAAATGAATGAGAGGAGTGAGAACTGCAACATGGAAGTTCTCAAAGTCTGGAGATATCAGTAACCAGCACTATGGTCTTCCCAAACACAAAGAGTCAATGGGACTCACTAGAATGAGGTTACCATCAACACAAGGGGTATTTAGGTGTAATCTGTGTAACCTCTAATACATTTATCTCAGATGCTGTCTGCAACTTCTCCCACAGAGATATGAAAAAAATAACACATGCATGAAAGGTAATAGATTTAATTACAGAAAGTGATAAAACATATAAAAAATATGTGTATATTGATAGTGAAGCGGTGACCCTGTGAGAAGCTATTCAAATATTCATCTCATGTAGAATAGTTGTCCCATATTTTAGTTTCATATATATTTATTTATGCATGATTAGTGACAGGAGGCTCACCTATAAGAAAGTATATCGAGTAATACTTACAGATACATATGCTGTTAAACACGTGATCAGGGAAGCAGTGATTGCATACGGGATTGACGTGTTCGGGCTTTTTGCTTCTTCTCCTGTGGTTGCAATGATATCAAATCCAATAAAGGCATAAAAGCAAGTCGCTGCGCCTTTCAATACCTGTGAATACAGTCATGAATGGCATGTAAGAAATTACTTTATACACAAATAAGACTCATTTTCATATTTAGGGCTATCTATTACTACTAGAGTTTGTACATAAAACACAACAATAGAACTGTAACAATCAAAGGGATACTAAAGTGGCAGGAATACAACGCAGTATTCCTGGCACTATAGCTACCTCTACCTCCCTTCCCTCACCCCTCCGCAGTGGTGAATAAATCATTTAAAGGGTTAAAAACCCTTTTGTAACTTACCTGATCCAATGCAGAGCGTGAGGACGTCCAGCGTCAGTTAGCGGACCAAAAGTCGGGTAACATTCCAGAAGCGCCTCTTGTGGCTGTATGGTAGACAGCCACTGGAGGCAGACTAAGTACTGCAATATAAACATTTCTCTAAAACTGCAATGTGTTGCATTGCAGCACTTAGTGCAATAGAAACACTGTATCCAGACCACTTCAATGAACTAAAGTGGTCTGGATGCCTATAGTGTCCCTTTATAAAAAACTGATTAATAAAACAGAATTGCCTTGCTTTCCTACACAGTCAAAACCATACACAGATCCAACAGGAAGTTTAAAAGTTCAGTGATAAATCTCACCATTACTAACCAGGCCGGACTGGCCATTGGGCACACCGGGCAAATGCCCGGACTTATCGCGGGCGGCTCCCTTCCTATGGAATAGCCTTCCTACCACCATCAGACTCTCCCCTAGTCTTCAATCATTTAAGAAGTGCCCTAAAACCCATCTCTTTAGGAAACCTTATGGCCTTCCAGAGTAACCTCTACCTCACATACCTGTCTCTTGCTCTCTCCTAAAGGGTAGCACTTTACTCTCTCCTTCAGCCCTGCTTCACTCCCACCTTATTTGACTGCTATTCCTGTCATAATGTGTTTTATATCCCAGCTCCTGAAGACTGTAAGCTCGATTGAGCAGGGTCCTCCTCAACCTATCATTCCTGTAAGTTTTCTTATAATTGTCCTATTTTTAGGTAAAGGAACACTATAGGGTCAGGAACACAACCATGTATTTCTGACCCTATAGTGCTAAAAACCACAATTTAGGTGGCTTGCCCCCCCCCCCTTAGCCCCCTTAAAAGCAATTAAAACTCACCTTATTTCCGCCGGCACTAGCTCCGCACCCTTGGTGACATTACCAGAATTGACGATTTTTAGCCAATCCAATGCTTTCCCATGGGGTGAGCATTGGATTGGCTGATATCGGCAAGGGGACGGGCCAAACACATTTTAGCCAATCAGCACCTCCTCATAGAGATGCATTGAATCAATGCATCTCTATGAGGAAAATTCAGCATCCCCAATCGTGGAGAATTGCTACTGTGCAGCACTGAGCCAGGAAGCCCCTCCATTGGCCATCTGAGGAGTGGCCACTTGGAGGTGTTCTTAGGGGCAATGTAAACACTGCCTTTTCTCTGAAAAGGCAGTGTTTGCCTGAAAATGCCTGAAGGCAATGATTATGTCCTGGTATCCCACTTATGGACACAAGTTTCTAGCAAACACAACGCAAGCATGTTATTAAATTTGCTTGCACTGTGCAGAACAAATACAGACCTCATGATCTGCCCTGGAAGAGCATTGAACCAACATGCTCACTTTGAGATGGGGAGTGCTTGTTATTGGGGATGACAAAATACATCCTATCTGGCCCCGCCCCCTTTACAGTGGGCCGCTGTGATTAAAAAATGCAGGGCCAAATTTTTTTCCCAGTCCGGCCCTGTTACTAACTGCTGTTAACCTGTTACTGTCAGGCCTCTTACAATAATTTTTTAGCACAATGTTTGATTTAGGATGTTTTAAGAAGTGCAGTCTGGTATCTTCTTTATTTGGACAATAATGTAAAATTCCAAAGAAAAATGTGAAAATGATGAGGTATTTATATCTCTTTTAGTCAAACAAAATAGATGCTCCTCGGCAGGAACAATAGCTGTCTGCCATGTGAGTCATAACACGTGGAACAGGAAGAGCTGCAATGGTAATATTTGACCTTGGCAGAACATCGTAGCATCTGTACTGGACAGCAGCTGCAGTGCGAAAGTTTAGACATCCTTGCTTTAGAAGTTGCATCAAGGTCAAGGTTATACCAGGCAAGCTGTTTTCCCTGCAATGATTTCCTGTGTACCGAATATATCATTCATAAAGTATAAACATATCTGGTGCATTATAAAGAGCATATTTATGTTTTGCCATTTAAAAAAAATTGTATTTCTCATTTGATTATACTCGAAAATGTAGGTCAGTTTGAGCTACGTGCACAGAACTAATAACTCCTACATTTGGAAATAACAATTTACAGTTAATTTGCATAAAATAAGCAGAAATTAAACTTGTAATGAAACATTTCTGCTTCCACCATGCCAGTTGAAATTAAAGGGAATTCTCCATAATTAGTATGTGTTTGATTGCAGTTTGCATTTTGTACCATAATATCATTGGCAGAGTGTTTTACTTTGTGACTGAAAAATGCTGGCTTGCTTTGTGGCTGCTGCATGCTGTTTGTAACTGTTTGTTGGGGTATTTTTCTTCATTTTTTCTTTTTCTTTCCATAACCTTTGATTGGCAGCAGTTACAGCACAAGGATAAATGGATGTGTGACTCCTTTTTTCTACATCAGTAGTTCCTAACCAAGGCCGGCACGTCCATAAGGCAGGCGGCACAAGTGGCCGCCTTAGGGCGCACCAGCCCAGGGGGTGCTAGATTAGAGTGACAGCGCTCCCTACTGCCAGTCACTCAGTGTAGAACGGCTGAGCAGAGCAGACCACGTGGTACAGGAGGATCTGTTTCCTGTACCCGGACAGACTGACTGGAAGTGCTCTCTCCTGTCAGTCCACCTGGGTACAGGAAACAGATCCTACTGTAATGCAGCTCCGCCCTGCCAACGCTACAAAGAGAGGTAGAAGACACACTGGGGATCAAGGGTGGAAGATAGAGGGCCACACTAGGAGGAAGGAACACTTTGGGACGGGGGGTGGGGAAGAACACTATGGTATGGGGGGATGGAGGGGAGAAAGAACACTATGGCATAGGGGAGGGAAAGAACACTATGGGACAGGGTAGGGGGAGAACACTATGGGACGGGGGGGAGAGAGGAACATTAAGGGGAGAGAGGAACATTAAGGTACAGGGATGGAAGGGAAAAGGAACACTGGGGTAGGGGGGGCCACTAAAAGAGGGGGAAGAGGAACACTAAGAGGGGGAGTCGGAGGAACAGGTGAATAGGGGGCACTAAGAGACAGGTAAGGGGGGGAAGGAATACTAAGGGACAGGGGAGGGAAGGGAATAGGAACACCAAGGGACAGGGAAGTGGGGGGAGGAGAGAGGAACACTAAGGGACAGGGAAGGAAGGGGAGAGGAACACTAAGGGACAGGGGAGGGAGGGGAGAGGAACATGAAGGGAGGGGAGAGGAACACTAAAGGACATGGAGGGAAAAGGACCACTAATGGACAGGAAGGGGAGAGGACCTTTAAGGGACAGGGAGGGGAGAGGACCCCTAATAGACATTGAGGGGAGGAGAGAGGAACATTAAGGGACATGGGGGTGAGAATGGCACATAGTGGAGTCTGAGGGGGGAGAAAGACACAAAGATGGACCTGGGGGTGCTAAAGATGCACATAGGGGCTGGGTATGAAAGAAACACACAGAAGGGCCTGGGGATGGCAATACAAAGGGGCTGGGGTTGAAAGAGACACAGAGGGGCTGGAGAAGAGGAAAAAGAGACACAGAGGGGCTGGGGGGAGATAGACGGGCTGGTGGTGAAAGAGAAACACACAAAGGAGCCGGAAAAAGAAAAAGACACAAAGGGGCTGGAGGGAGTAAAACACACAAAGGGGAGTTGTAAGAGATACACAAGGGAGGTGTAAGACACACAAAGGGGAAAAATAGGGGATAAGATACACTAAAGAGGTTGAGACATTTAAAAAAGGGATAAGAAACAAAAGGCGGGTTAAGAGGCACACAGGTGAAGATGCTTTTGGGTGAGGGGGGGCGCCATAATCATCTTCATCTGTGCACCCAAAAATCATTGCACCGGATGTAGGGGTTACCCAGTTGTGTCTAAGGTGTTTTTAGAAAAGAAAAAAAAAAAACACTTTGGACACAACAGGGTAATCCCTAAATCCTGGACTAGTAGGGGGAACTTGAGGATTGGGTTGGGAACCCTTGTTCTATATCAATGATTCTACACTTCTGGATCCAGAGCCTACATTTGGTCGTGGTCTGTAAGCAACTGTCCACAACAGTATACCGAAGGAGCATTGCTTTTCAAACTAAAGGGAGACAGTTTGTTGCTGTGAAAAGTCACTAATTTAGTTTCTTATATTTAGTATTGCATTTGAAGAACGGGTCACACAGCTAATTGTACAATTACAAATATGGGTTTCAACCCAGTTTTATTGTTGGTATTGTTATATTTGAATGGTTCATCAGTAAAGTATACTGTTTTATCTTCACTAATAAGCCACTTACGTCTAATTACGGGGTTTGTATTATAGTATATAATATGCCATTTAAGAGACTGGTGAATGAATGGTATTAAAGGCTCTGTTCTGCTGTTCTTTCCTATTACTTGTTTCCCTTCCCACTGCTCTCTCTGAGACTGCAGTCTCCCCCCCTCTAAAGTCCACCTTCCATATCATTCGAGACCGGTTTCTCTATAACTCAGACTCTTTTTTCTTCTTTGTGCATGTGTTTTTTTTCTTTTCCCAGACCTTTTCTTCATTGTCCTGGGTGTCTGATAGTTTACTAGACTGTGTGTAAGCCATATTTATTGCACATTATACCCCTTAGCTTTTGGTGAAAGCATAAATGGGAGGGCCTTGATGGCGAATCTATGGTGATAATATAGACTGAGCATTAGTGGCTAATGGTTTATATCCTAGTGTTCAACATACCTGAAATCTCTCCATTGTTAGCCTGGTGATTCTGTATATAACAGTCAGGCTTTGGGGCAAATTGCTTTTTTGAGGTTGGAGAGTGGAGGTATTTATTTCCCCCTCTCTGGGTAGCCTCGTTTTGAGGGTAAAACTCCCCGTTTTTGCTCAGGCCCAGACATTTTCTATGTCTGGATGGAAGAAAAATGAACGAGATTGCCAGGATCCAGATATCATTATCAATACAGCAGCTGGCAGTGGAACCACATTCTCTCTAACATGCTCTTATGGCTCAGTGCTCTTGGAGACCTTGCACACGGCTCAACCCTAATTCCCAGGCCAAGTCCAAATGGCCAGGCTTCTGTCAGACATGACTGCATTATTTGTGATCAGAACCAATCAGTGCCAGGTGCACTGCAGACACTTTTTGATTGCATAGTATAATCAGGATATGATCCTTTGATACATTTTTCATATGATGCATATTGTTATTTTTTTTAATCTTATTTTATATGACACCTTATAAAATATTTTTTATACTGTACTTTTGTAAATTAAGAAATATATTTCCACATACAATTTTGATAATACATACTCTTTGGCATTTATTTTGATTCATGTTGAATATTTAGTATGGCACTTGGCACTCTTTTTCAAATGTTTATAATTAATTTTTACAATGTATCTGATTGATTTCACTTGGCACTTCTTATAATTAATTTATTAATTAATTGACTGGTTTTGATATTATTTTGTGTACTCAATATTAGAGTTGATAACACATCTTTTATACATGATTACACTTGTCACTTTTTTGTTAGTATTTGGCACTTTATTGGTTGTAAGCACTTTAATGTGCAGGGTGACCATATCCACCATGTTTTCAGGGACACATATCACATATACATTTACATATTGATGGGCAGCACATGAAAATGGTTGCCCTGTAGTATGTAGAATTCAGAAGAAGATTTATAAACGTAAGTAATTAGGCAATGAAGAATCCTGCAGAATATGTATTATATGTATTATATGCATTATTATATATGAAAACTACCCTGGTCCCTCACATATGTCTAATCCCCCCAGCCCATTTTCCCCTCTATGTGTCTCATTCACGCCCCACAAGGTTAGTGTGGCAGGATTGGGGGGTTGAGTATAACTGAATTGGAGCGGTGAATGAGAAAGGGTGTGTGTGGCAGGGTGAAAGGGGGTGAGTGTGGCAGAGTGAAAGGGGGTGAATGTGACAGAGTGATGGAGAAAGAATGTGACAGGATTGGGGCGGTGAGCGTGACAGTAAGAGAGAATTTGAGTGTAATGGGGTGAATATGACAGAGTGATGGGTGGTGAGTATGGCATGGGTGAGTGACAGGATTGGTGGAGTTATTTTAAGTGTAGCAGGGTGAAGGAGGGTGACAGTGTGTGTGGTGGGGTGACAGTTACACAGACACACCTGTGCATACACTGACACACATGCAGATATACAAACACACACTGATATACATGCAAATGCACATACAAAAAACTAAAACAAATATATATATATATACACACAAATACACATGCAGATACACAAACACTTAAGGACAAACATTAAAATACACAGAATGACACTCATACAGATACAAACAGTGACACACATACAGATACACAGGGCACACACTGACATACAGATACGCAGACATACATATACACATGCAGACAAATAGATACACATACAGACACACACATACATACAGACACACAAACACAGACACACACATACTTACAGACACACACATACATACAGAGACACACACACATACACATACAGAGACATACACACATACATACAGAGACATACATACATATAGAGACACACACACACCTACATACAGAGACATACATACACGCAGAGACATACACACATACATACAGAGACATAAACACTTACATACAGAGACACACAAACATACAGAGACACACACATACATACAGAGACACACACACACATACAGACACACACACAAATACATACAGAGACACACACACACATACAGAGACACACACACATGGGTGACTTTAATCTTCCTGATGTAAATTGGAAAACAAAATTAGCTACTTGTGCCAGGAGCACACATATTCTAAACTCCCTACTGGGATTGTCTCTAAAACAAGTTGTTGAGGAGCCAACTCGTAAAGAGGCCATACTAGATTTAGTGTTAACAAATGGAGATTTGGTATCAGATATTACTGTAGGTGAAAGTTTAGGATCCAGTGATCATCAGTCAGTGTGGTTTAATATAAGAACAGTGACTGAGTCACACCACACAAAAACAAAAGTTTTAGACTTTAGAAAAACAGACTTTTCTAAAATTAGAATATGGGTAGAGGAGTCATTATCAGACTGGAGCAATTTAAATGGAGTCCAAGAGAAATGGGATTATTTAAAAGTTGCACTATTGAAGGCAACAGAAAATTGCATTAGGCTTGTCAGTAAAAGCAAAAAATTCAAGAAACCACTGTGGTACTCCGCAGATGTGGCCAAAATAGTTAAAAACAAAAAGTTAGCATTTAGGAATTATAAAAAAAACCAGAGTGAGGGAGACAAAATGATCTATAAGTTTAGGCAGAAAGAGGCTAAGCAAGTTATAAGAGCTTCCAAATCACACACAGAAGAGAAAATAGCACAGTCAGTAAAAAAGGGGATAAAACATTTTTAGATACATAAATGAGAAAAGAAAAGTAAAACAAGGATTAGTTAGATTAAAAACAAAAGAAGGAAGGTATGTAGAAGAGGATAAAGGTCTAGCTGACTGCCTCAATGAATATTTTTGTTCTGTATTTACAGATGAAAATGAAGGAAAAGGACCTCAGTTGAGAAAAAGGATAAATGAGTAATTTATTACACGTGAGTTTACAGAAGAAGAGGTTCTATTTCAACTGTCAAAAGTAAAGACAAATAAGTCAATGGGACCTGATGAAATACACCCAAAGCTATTAAAAGAGCTTAGTGGTGTACTAGCAAAACCATTAACAGATTTATTTAACCAATCATTGTTAACAGGAGTAGTCCCAGAAGATTGGAAGTTAGCGAATGTTGTGCCCATTTACAAGAAAGGTAATAGGGAGGAGTCGGGCAACTATAGGCCAGTAAGCCTTACTTCAGTAGTGGGGAAAGTGATGGAAACCATGTTAAAGGATAGGATTGATGAACATCTAAAACACATGGATTTCAAGATCAGAGACAACATGGGTTTACTTCAGGGAGATCATGCCAAACTAATCTTATTGATTTTTTTGATTGGGTAACTAAAATTATAGATCAGGGTGGTGCAGTAGACATTGCTTACCTAGATTTCAGTAAGGCTTTTGACACTGTTGCACATAGAATGCTTATTAATAAACTGCAATCTTTGTTTGGATTCAAATATTGTTGAATGGGTAAGGCAGTGGCTGAGTAACAGGCAACAGAGGGTTGTAGTTAATGGAATATATTTGAAGCTTGGACTTGTCACCAGTGGGGTACCTGGACCCATTCTCTTTAATATTTTTATTAGTGATATTGCAGAAGGTCTTGATGGTAAGGTATGTCTTTTTGATGATGATACTAAGATATGTAACAGGGTTGATGTTCCAGGAGGGATAAGCCAAATGACAAATGATTTAGGTAAACTAGAAAAATGGTCAGAATTGTGGCAACTGACATTTAATGTGGATAAGTGCAAGATAATGCATCTTGGACGTAAAAACCCAAGGGCAGAGTACAGAATATTTGATAGAGTCCTAACCTCAACATATGAGGAAGGGATTTAGGGGTGATTATTTCTGATGACTTAAAGGTAGGCAGACAATGTAATAGAGCAGCAGGAAATGCTAGCAGAATGCTTGGTTGTATAGGGAGAGGTATTAGCAGTAGAAAGAGGGAAGTGCTCATGCCATTGTACAGAACACTGGTGAGACCTCACTTGGAGTATTGTACACAGTACTGGAGACCGTATCTTCAGAAGGATATTGATACCTTAGAGAGGGTTCAGAGAAGGGCTACTAAACTGGTTCATGGATTGCGGGATAAAACTTACCAGGAAAGGTTAAAGGATCTTAACATGTATAGCTTGGAGGAAAGACGAGACAGGGGGGATATGATAGAAACATTTAAATATATAAAGGGAATCAACACAGTAAAGGAGGAGACTATATTTAAAAGAAGAAAAACTACCACAACAAGAGGACATAGTCTTAAATTAGAGGGACAAAGGTTTAAAAATAATATCAGGAAGTATTACTTTACTGAGAGGGTAGTGGATGCATGGAATAGCCTTCCAGCTGAAGTGGTAGAGGTTAACACAGTAAAGGAGTTTAAGCATGCGTGGGATAGGCATAAGGCTATCCTAACTATAAGATAAGGCTAGGGACTAATGAAAGTATTTAGAAAATTGGGCAGACTAGATGGGCCGAATGGTTCTTATCTGCCGTCACATTCTATGTTTCTATGTTTCTGTGTTTCTACATTAGTCACCCTCCTGTTTCCTACGTTTTAGATGCAGGAGGGTGACTTCCCTGGGGTACAGTGGTGGCTCACTCTGACTCCCTCCTCTCCTTCCTCTTGCGTGGCACTGTGTGTAAGCTGGGAGGCAGTCACTTCCTCCCAGCTCTGTTGTCATCACAGAGGGCCTGGTCGCACTGTTAAAGTGCTGCAGCGCTGACTGGGATCCCTGGTAATACTTTGCCATCTGGTGGCCCTAACAGCATGGGTCACCCGATGGGCCCCTGAACACGCGGCCCCGGCGGTACTACCGCACGGGCGGGGCCGCAACACATGGTGATAGGCACATTGCCGCAGGGGTCTTGGAGTGGAGGGCCGGGTAGTTCTGCCACTGACTGCAGGGCAACCCTTTTCATGTGTTTTCATAAATTAGACAAAATTATATTGGTCCCAGAAACATGGTTAATGTGAAACTGGTCTCTTATATGTTCTTTCTTACAATTATTTGTGTATGCTTATGTTACATATTTGAGAAACATGTACTATTTATTATCTATCGCGTATTAATTCATAGTAGCTATTGGTGGATAACATTTTCTAATATATCATATATTAATTTACTTGGGCTCTATGAGGGATTACCCGTTTAATAATTCTTTAGCAGATTTTAATGCCAGCTGCAGTATAAAAGAGTGGACACTTTATCTCCCCGTAGTATTGTTTTTTAACTGGATATGATGGAATTCAAATTTCCTGTATAGGACTCTCAGTCTTTCGTCATATCATCGATTCTGGATATAGCATTGCTGCACTCCAGCCAACCATCTTCGGTTCTAGTGATATATATATTTTTTATATATACGTTTTTGGATTTCTGTAGGAAAGCTGCTAATTTGACTTTCCTTTCCTATAGTATCTTTTGCACCTTAGCACATGCACTTTATACCACTATATCTTGTGTCATGTTTTATTAAAGCTGCTATCCCTAAGGTTTTTTTTTGCCAATTTTGGCTTATATGCTGCGATATTTGCACATGTGTTGTGATATTGCCTTATTTATATTTGATTATTAATAAATTGAATGTTATATTTTTTATTGACTGTTTTGTCTTTTTATGGAAATCCTATCATTATTGGCAACTGAAGTGATTGTGGCGCCCTGTTAGCTGATATCAACTTGATCGTATTCAGTTTTGTTTTCCTTAGAAAATCCCTCAGTAATTATTGGCACTCCAAAGTGAGTTTTAGATTTTATGTGTTAAATACATTTTTGGCGATATGCTTTGAATAGACATGACTTAATTGCCATTTTCACTTCCTGTTTGTATTGTTATGCTTGATAAAGTCTATATTGTTGAGCCAAAATGTTGCTTCAATAAAGTATGCCCACTATTTAGATCCATAGTGCAATGGGAATTTGTTTGCGATGGCTACTATTTGGGATTCACCTCACCTACCGGGCCACACCTAAACATTCTGAACAGTAGGGATATTGTACCTAAATGGGGATATGACACTGGTATCAAGTGAGTTTGGGAAATGTTAAAAAGGTAATGTGTATCTCACTATAACAGTCAATGTAGGTGTAGCTATTGTTTGTGTGGGAAATTGCAGAACTGAGGAGACTCCCTCAATTAGTGTGAGATTGAGATTGAGAACTCTTCTTGAGGTATGAGTGTTTCTTGGATACAACTTTATGTATAATCATATAATTTTCTTTTTCCTACCATTTTCTCCCTGAGCTCAGACACAGTGGAAAGTGTTTAAAGACAGAATTTAACATTTGTAATATGAATTAGTCTCAGCTGTCTGCATATATTCCATCACCATAATTTAGAATTTCTATCTGCAAGATAACTTGGCTCATGCTGGCATTATCTCAGCTCACTTTATTACTCCAGTTCCCTAATGATCTGAGGATACTGCACAAGTCTCAAATGGCTTTTTCAATGTTCTGGAAATATATTACTATTTTCAGTCTTATACAACTAACTACTGAAAGTACTATGAATATAAAACAGTGAGCAGACACAATAGAAGCTCACGTCAGTATTCAAGCCTATGGCTATGACAATTATATATTTTTATGGCTTTCATGGTCATGCATGTGATCTCTTGAGATTTCACACAGATATTCCTTTAAACAACATTTTTTTTTAATTTAGCCCCTTCGGATTAGAGCAGCTAGCCTTTTAAATCCACACATAGAACAGGACTCACCAGCTATAGTAATCAAGGACCACTCCTCATATCTAAAGCACCTTAACTTATTGAAGTGCTTTATGTGTGGGGAGTGTGTCCATTCCTTCCCACATTTGGTTAGTGCATGATAAATATAGAGGCATTTAAGGCATGGCTAGAAGAACTCATTACATTAGCTGTAGATGGAGGATTATACACAGTGTAATACTTATTTTGTATGGGAAATTACATCTACACCTTTGTGTAAGTGGCTTCTCAAGGTCCCAAACAAAGCAGGATTACCCATAAGATGACATTTCGTGACTGCCTAGGGTCTTGGGGTGAGACAGGGGTGCCAGAAACATAAATTTGCTTGGCCACGTTCCACGTATCTCTATGTGAAGACTGAAGGAGATCCCAAACCCATAATTTGCCTAGGACACTGTGGGATCTCAAACCTTCTATGCCCCAAGACTGTTGTGAATCACACAGAATGTGGACATGACTCTGTTTTATTTTGTAACCTATCCCATTTCTTTTTTCCCCATTAACAGACTGGGTATACGGGAGAATTGAACTGACTCTTACTGTAGTGAACACACAGATAGCTCTTTCTGTATAGCCACAAAACCAGGACACACAGCTGCAAGTGTGTGTTTACCTAACAAATTAAAAACTCCTATTTTTTTTATATATATAGTCTGTTATGTTACAATCACATGTTACAAAAAAGACACATAAAAACAACAAGGTGACTGTGCTCAACTACTGATTTTTCCCATTAGTATAGAATTATTTCCCCTCTGCTTGTTACGATCAGAGAAGAGATAATCAAAAAAAGGGTTGATACACCATCCGTACCCATGCTGTGATGGACTAGAGAGTTCAATCTTTTTTCTGTTCTTTGATCAAAACAAGAAAAAAGAAAGGCCTTAGTTTTGTGTGCTGAAGCAGTGTCAGAAGTAGGCATTACTATTCTGTGCTATTGATCACAGCAGGCTAAGGAGACTGAGAACAGTCTATGGGATTGCTGTAACTAGACTGTCTGATGACTCATTTGGCATTGTGAAGAAAGACGGTATACCATTAAACGTGAAGAATACCAAAAACTTAGAATTTAACAAACCAAGAAAAGGATACTCTTCTGCACATGGTATGATAGATACAAACATCCCTTAAAGGGGCTGGAGTGTTCTCCATTTTAATACATTGAGGAAACAATGGGGGGCATTCAATAGGAAGCAGGATGCATCTAAGATTTTTCACCTACTCATATCCCATAATCCCCTACCTAGCAGAGGGTTTATAGAGTATATTCAGTTATGTATGAAACCAATAGCACATGAAATAGGGACACAACATAAATTAGAGCTAAGAGAAAAGAGGAGGAGAGGGGATGAAAAATCACAACCTCTACCTATAAAGGTTACAAGAGGTATAAGGGGCCAAACCCCAGAAACTTATGTCAATTAGAGAAAAAATGGGGTAGAAAATCCACTCACAAAAAGTAGGTGGAAAAGCCAACCCATAAGAAAATACCTCCTTAATGTCAAACGTCACATAAGTAAAATAAGAAAATCTTTATTAAACAAAAATAATACTGAATATACCAAGAAAGAGTGTAAGTGGTAAAGTACCAACACCTATTAAAAACCTGGGTACACTAAGCTCAAACAGTTTTATAATTAGTTTGTACAGAGGAAATTCATAGATGGTAATTGTCTTTAAAGAGGCAAGGTGAAAGTTCCTCAATAAACTAAATAATAAATGGCATCACAGTCTAGTTACATACTTGAAAAATTCTAAATATAAATATAAAGTAGAGATGCTGCAGCAACCAAAGGGAAAAAGGAAGCCAGGCTGAAAAATGCAGGGAAGGGTATCTGGCTAGATATTAGAGCTTCCTAATGAAGTGGAAAAAAGGAGGGGGAAGAAAGAAAAGTAATAAAGTGAAAATCTGCAAAAATATCTAGCTCCCTTAGTCTAGTCCAAAAAGAAGAATAACATAGCCTCTATAGGACCCAGAATAAAGTGGGTCTCCACAGTAACAAGAGGCAAAAACTATCGATATGCTAAACCACATGGAGCTACCTAAACGGCACAGGTCTAATTGCAAAAAGGTACCTCACAACTGCATCAGGGATCCTGATAAACCCTATGCTAAACTATCTAGCCCAAACATATCCCTCTAACTGCTGCTTCGTCCTTAGGGATTCTGCCAGGCTGCCACGAAGCAGCAGTTAGAGGGATATGCAATTAGACCCTGTGCCGTTTAGGTAGCTCTGTGTGGTTTAGCATATCGATAGTTTTTGCCTCTTGTTACTGTGGAGACCCTCTTTATTCTTCTTTTTGGACTAGACTAAGGGAGCTAGATATTTTTTCAGATTTTCACTCTATTACTCTTCTTTAATAGGTGTTGGTACTTTACCACTTACACTCTTTCTTGGTATATTCAGTATTATTTTTGTTTAATAAAGATTTTCTTATTTTACTTATATGACGTTTGACATTAAGGAGGTATTTTCTTATGTGTTGGCTTTTCCACCTACTTTTTGTGAGTGGATTTTCTACCCCATTTTTTCTCTAATTAAATTAGAGCTAAAATGATATATAAAGGATCTATTTTAATTTGAAATATTACAGTGGAATTAATTAATGTGAACCAAATTGCAATCCCTAACAGCTTCATAATAATTAACACAAAGCACAACTGTTAATATTATACTATACTTTAAATGCACAATAAAAAAAAACAATAATCTAACATTTTTAAATATTTTTTTTTTATTGAAATATATTGCCTCACAACAGCACAATCATGTTTCAGTGCCATTTAAAAACCAAGTGTTAGTACACGATGTACAGAATTGGACTCTAGTGTCCCCTGTGGATATCAGAAATTCTGTGGACCAAATTCATTACGCTGTCTAACATAAAGTATGGTATTAAAAATAGTGCCACGTGATCAAAGACCCTGAGAAGAATTTGTTTTTAATTGTTTATCAGGGAATTAGTATGTACAGAAAAAAACAATCTAAGCTAACCACAGTAAGTCAGGACATGACATGTGCATAGTCGTTCTTTTGCATATGTCATGAAACAATAACCTTAACCCCCCCAAAAGACACCAGATTTAAAGGGGAAAGATAACAAAATGGGTCATTACCATACATACCCACTTTTAACATAGACACATAAATTCACCCCATCTTTTAACACTACTATACCAACTACTATACAAACTGACAATGACCCATAGCATAAAATAACAATAATCCATATAACAAAATATGAATAACATAACACAAGACACAGCCCCAGGCATCATACTCCAAGTGATTTAACATTGTAGGGGTATACCGAGATACCCCTACACACCCTGGTTGAAAGCCACCTACAGGCTCCAACCTACCAATTAACAAATTCAACCATGTCAATATTGTTACCAAACTTCAAAACATCCCAGCTACCAATCCTACCTACCCCCCAATTTCTTATCCAGCCCCCACCACCGTGATCAAACGGGATAAAAGAAGAAAATACCATACCCCAATAACAACAGGTAAGTCTGGCTAATTAAAAAGGCCCCTAATCTAAAATGTCTATTATTAATAACGGATTTCAAATTAAGCCCCATCCCAGTTTAATTTCCAATTAAGCCCCGTTTTGCCTCCAGGAAAGCAACTCCCAAACCTGCTCCAGGTTCCTGCGGGTCTCGGATACCTAGAGAATAACACATTACACACGCATATGAAGACCCCATCCTGTTGCAGCGTGAACCTACCTTTTAGGGACCTGCCTTGTCACCCTGATTGTACTCAAGCAAGCCGTGAAACTCCAGTGGACAGGGAGGAACCCATTGAGATCAGATTTATTCTAACTAGGTTACCTCCTAAGGAAAGAGACCATAGGGGAGTCCATGGCCTGTGTTTATACTGTGCCCAACTCGTCCACCTAGGCCAAAAACTCTTCTATTGGGCACCCTATGGACTTGTCCTTTCATCCCGGCAACACAGCCTGGAAACTGCCAAGGTTTCTGCCAGGCCTGTACACGTTCCAGGACACAAAAGGGTACCCAGACTATGGTAAACAACATACCCTGTACTCCTGAGAAGTCTCCACCTTCTGTACCTGAAACATCTGCGCCTCATCCTGTGAATACTTCTATTGACACCATCCTTACTTCCTGCCAGCCCAAAGAAGATCTACTTTCTAATGGTACTATAGTCCGTACTAAGGTTTTATTACAGTTTAAAAAGGCATTGCAAGCTGTACTCACCACCTGCATCAAAAACCTTGACTGCACCCCAGCTGTACCAGAAGCTGATACTATGGAGTCTCACAATGATAAGGGACTCCACTCTGGGGACTTTGACTACAAGGACTTTCTTGATTCGGATTGTGAAACCATTGAGGTGTATGGCAAAGACAAAGAGCCTGTTCATGCCTGGAAGGCGTTCTTAAAAGGGGGTGTCTTGTCATGGTTCTCACCGTGACATCCAGACGGCCAGACGAAGTCACCCCAGAAGTGCCCAACAGGGAATTTGAGCCTGGATACTTCTTTGTGGTTCTAAGCCTGTGGTCCTGCCTCTGAGCCACTTCAGTTAATTTTTTTAGCCTGAAGCTTATCCTTGCCATGTCTCCAGCACTGGGGGCTGGACGTTACCTGTGACTGCTCCAGTCAATCATGGTCCAGCTTATCACTAATTAGCCAGGTATAAGACACTGCCTGTCTCTGAGGGCAGTGTCAGTTCATTGACTCTAGTTCACGTGTTTGGTTCCTGTTTCTGTGTATCCAGATCGTGTGTTCTCCAGTTTGTTCCTGGCTCCTGACCTTCGCTCTTCTCATCGTTTTCTCTGGCTTCCCCTTACTTTGGCTTTCCACGACTTCTCTTCTACTTGTCCTTGCCTGTACTGCGACTTGGAGTTTCATCCCTGCACAGCCCCCGTGCACAGACTCACAGGCCAGGTGGCTTCTTGCCTGATCACCTTGGTCTGTGTTTATTTGCAAGGGTGAGCGTATATCTCTGCATACCGGGCTCCACATCAGGTAAGACCCTGAAGAGTCAGTGAAGGATAACAGTGTAAATTGATCCATTCTGTGATCAATAGATTTGATTCTGACTTTACAGATGTTCACACCATATATTATTGGGGTGTACACTATGGCCCTTACATATCATCATGCATCCTGCGAGGTTAGTGAGACTCTGTAATTAGCACGGGCCTACCACAATGTTCCATATCGCATATCTTCCTGGATCCTGCAACACTTTTACATAAAATAAATGTGCAGGAATCTTTTTATTGCCAAGAATAGACGCAGAGTAAATGAATGTTGCCTGGGATTTGTGGATGCCACAGACTAGTGCTTGGCCAGACTGAAGTCTGTAAATGTATTATACCTTATTTAATGACATATTAGAAAAAGAAAACCTAGAGACATTACTGCCTCCTAAAGATTGTTAGCATTTACATCTATATTTACTGTTTTTTTAAACATGCTCATTAATAGGTACAAAAAATATAAAGGAACAATGGCAGTGTATTATACAATAAAGGTATTATTAATAAAATAGAATGCACCTACCCCTGACCATCCATTGGGGAGGAAATTCCCTTCTGACCAGTTCTTGCCGTTGACAAAGAAAAGTCCGGCAATCATGATAAAGACCCAGACAGCCAGGTTTATTACATTCAGTACGTTATTAAATCCAACCGAATTCTTTACTCCAAGAGTGACAATTATCGTCACAATAACAGCTATCACCAGGGCTAGAAGGTCTGGGTATGATTCCTCACCTTTACCTGGAAGAAAAGTAAAAAACAATGAAAGAAATACTATTTTGAATCAAATGATTGTTTTTTAGACCAAAGGTATATAGCCTCCAAACTCCAATGCTTTCCTATGGAAAAGCATTGGATTGGTTCAGATCATCAAGATTGATAATCTCAGCCATGGAGGTGGAGCAAAGCGGGGCCACCCGCAGCAAGACCAGTGCGGTGTGCGAGAAGAGGTTAATAAAAGCACCTTTTTCGTGTGATCAGAGCACGGCCGGTAACCTAAATAGCCACACAAGCACTATGGTATCAGAAATATGAATTGTATTCCTGACATTATAGTGTTATTTTAAGAACGGTTTGCACCTCTACCTCTAATGATGATTAAGTTTTAACGTAATTACTAATTATAATAATGTTTTAATGTTGTTAGCTAGGTAATTCACTTTTGGGCAGGAATATTAACATTAAAATGTTTGGTTGGGGTTCTGCTTACTCTTGTTACCGTCTCATTTTAAAATGATTTGACGATTTCCATATGTATTAGTATCATAACATTTTTGAAATGACTATTGTATTTTTCCATCATATGGGAGCATGAGCAACCAGGAATACAGAAAAAACATAAAGAAACCACAAGGATTTTTCCCAATGGTTTATATTGGTATAGGTCCAAATTAATGTGACAGTTTTGTTTAGAGCTTTCCCGAGACACAACAAAATTTCAGTCAGTATGCTTTTCTGGCAAGTGGAATGGGAAATTGGAAAGTCCTTGAACTGCATATTGATTTTGTTTATCTCTAATTTTGTTATTAGATGTGGAGGTAACTAAATGTGATCCAAGATTCCAACTTAACCTGTGATTCTACCACGCTCACATATTATTAAAAACCAGCATAGCTCGCCATTCCATAAAAAAACTAAAACTTTTTTTTAACAGCAAGCTGTGAAGTAAACTATAATCCGACACTGGTACCAGAACAATAACATTTTCCAAAGAGTTTTTTTGCAAAGAGTTTTTCTGCTGCTACTGCAATCATATAGTGAATGTAGTCCAGGCACTCAGGATCTTTTTCAATGTAGTCCAGAGTGCCTGGACTACATTGTCTTCACTATATGGAATAGGGGTTTGCCATCCCTAGGTACAGTGCACTGCACAAGATCTACAAGTGATGAGAGTACAGATCCCTCCTTTGTTTGCAATCAGTGCTACTACAACCGTAGACATAATACACCAACATTGCTAATCGTGTCATGTCACGCTCAATAAGCGAACATCGTAAGGTTAACACATGATCCATTTTGTCTCCCGAACACGTGAAACTCCTTTCAGCTACACGATCCGGCGAACCCCGGGGAAAACTATACCGCTGCCCCTTCTGCTCCCAGAGAAGTTAGGAGAACTCCGTTCAGGAGAAAAGAACAACTGACTGGGGGGAGCATTCTTTACCTAAAAGCCAGGGGGAGCATTGGTCGGTGTTTGCACAGGAACTCCGAAAAGAGGACTGGACATAGCCCTTCTCCACCTGGAACTGTTTTGGTCTATCACCTCATGGCCGGCCGGTCAGAACTTTACCCAAATAGCGATTCCGTTCTACCGAAGAGATCTGAGCACTATTTTGACAACTTAGAGGCCTCAGATCCGGGCTATTCGGGAATATACTCGTGGGGTTCCTGTGTAGTATGACTGCATTTTCAGGGTGTTTTATGTACTTCATGTATGGTTCCCTGTAAATGAGAGATAATTTTGTTACTAGTGTTTGACTCAATTATCTCCCATACACAGGGACGCCTGGAAGGGATTTGTGTTGTGTTGAATGGAGACCCCCTGCAGGGGGTCTGTGCATAAAAAGCCGAGTGCGGCTCAATAAACTTTAATTGTACTCCCAGAACTGTGTGTCATCCAGTTACTGGGGAGGAGGAGAGCTATTAACTTCTCAGCTCCTTGTTCCTGAGTTCCAGTTAACCAGGATCCAGTAGAGGAAAGTCCTGGTCAGGACTAGTGCTCTGCTACAGCATATATCATTAAGCTGGGGGGATATTTGTTCATGTGATGGTATCTATTCCTTGGAAGGATTGTGATCACTTTAACTTGAGTGTTTAATGTAAGAGGCATATCTATTGAAGATAGCGCCTATGGCAATCGCGACCCTCATGACCCATGATCAAACATCTGACCCTCCTGCTTGGCTTTCTTCCAGGAAGGATGGCTATAATCCCTGGTGGCCCAATTGTGTGGTCATACTACCTGGTGATCCAGCAGGGGTGGTCTATAGAGTTCCTGAGTCCCTGATGGTCCAGTGGAAGAGCGTGAAGACGTCAGTAATTGCTCCCTCACAGTCAGGCACTCAGCGAGTCAAAGAACAAGCTGGGAACATCTGGTGGTTGCCCTCTGACTCACTGGAGAGGACCAGATGCCAAGAAAGCCATTACTGAGGTTTCAAATACAGAAAAAAAACAGGTCATGCACTCAAACTCCCATCACTCCTGGGCGGCAGCAACGAAGTACAAATGGAGGTCATTTAGGCCATTGGCCATTGGAGGGAATGCCTGCCTGCCACGTCAAGGCAAACCCCGTATGTGGGTCCTAAACTGACCTGTCACCTTGCTTCCTTGAGCTTCTGGCAAAGATATCTCTAATGAGACAGAGAGGGGTATTTTTTATATACACCCCTATCTACTTATTAACCCTTAATAGGGAACACATAGGAGGGGTGGCAGCATTGTAACATAGCTGTGTGATACAAAAAGTGAATACAAATACAGAAAAAAACAGGTCCTGCGCTCAAACTTCCATCACTCCTGGGCGGCAGCAACGACCATAGTACACATCAGCGCCAATAGGTGCAAGCCTCATGCTGCCAGTTATGATTCCCCTCTCCAAGGCAGCCGGGCCACTAACCTGTAGCAAGGCTAAAAAAAAATAAAACTAACTGCCTATCATTTCACTGCTCAGTGGCTCCAGAGCCAGATTAAAGTTACCAGGGAGCTAGGTAGGGTGCCAGATTGCCAGATTCAATACTGTTTCTGTAGAATGTTAACATGACTTCTGTATGTAAATAATTTAAAAAGTTTTTCTAACAATATTGAATAATTTGAAAAGCTTATTAAATTGCGTCCAATGTTACCAAATGTACAGATTTTAATTTGAAATACTCTTTCTTAGGATACACCTCACACTGACAATGAATGACCGGGGAGAGCAGGAGAATTTGAGGTTCTCCTGCTATTCATCACAGTGTGCTATCCTGATGTCACTCTACTGATATGCTTGGGATGAATACAGAAGGCCGGTGTGATTAGAAGAGATTGCACAGCTTAGCAAAACCCCAGGGCAGGGACAATTGCACCAAACATAGGACGGAGGAAAGTAGGAAGAGAGCGCCAGTGTTACATGAATTTAACACCCAATGACTGCAGGTTATGGTGACTCTGGCTGCTAGAGAGGAGGTAAAATATTAACAGCTGTAAAGCAATTGTATGTATCATATATCATGATAAAGTTCATGTTGCTTTATAAGCTGTTATTATTTACTTCAAACTGTCATGTCAGGTTCACTTTAAAAGCACAACTGGCCCATGACATTTTTCTTCTGGGCCCAAGCATAAATAAGCTACAAGGCCCCACAAATCTACATAACTAGCCACTCAGCGCCATTTCTGCATTGCTCAAACTTTGCTGAGGGGATGTAAAAATACATATAATATCTACTCATTATTCCATACGATGAAAAGTATTTGGGTTGAGCTATTTTCAGCTCTGGAATAACCTTCCAGAAATTCTAAAATCTTCCACTGGACTAAAGGATCTACGTATATGGATATATAATACCTACAATAATTTATAATTTATATTTAACACATGATTATATTGTATTATTCTACAGGATACTTGAAAATGAGAGCAGTCTCCATGTATTATATCTTATAAAACCTTTTCTGGATATAAAAAAGTCAGAATTGCGGAAACTCTGAGTTACATTAGGCTTTATAATTCTCTGCATAGAGTATGATGTACCATGTGTAACATTTACCTAAATCTCTGAAAAGCTATAAGCTGCTAAGTGGAAAAAAATTCAAAAGCATACATTATTCATGAGTAGGTAGATCTGCTGTCTTTCTAAAGTTTATAAAAAGACAACATTAATAAATGTTTCACTTGTCGATAAAATATCAATACAATATCATCTGTAAGCAGTTAGCTAGTACACAATAAACATTTAAGGAATACAAATATGTAACATATCTCACACTGCTCTATCTTCACACTGTATTTTATGTGAAAATTGTTTGGGAAACACAATCTCTGTGGGTATATTTTTAAAGAGCTGTCACACAAAAGACATTCAGAGCAAAGTTATGCTCTTAATGCTGTGAGCAATGATTCATCACTCATCATGTTTTATTTGGTTTACATAATGTAGTATGAAGACTATGCACATGTTATTTGTGTAATCATTTCTTGCAATTGCAATGAAGAGTAGACTGGAATTATATCATAATGCTGTCCATGGACCAGTGTAGCTAAGGGGAGTGGGCCTTGACATTGTCAGGAGGCAGGCATAGAATGTTTTTAGTGACTGTGAGTGGTTAATTGTGCAGTGGGGGTGAGGACAATTTTGGGTCAGGGGCCATCTTAATTTAATTCTCACTTACCTGTTGTTGTCCCATTGTCCCTCCTTGTTTTTGTTTTGTCTCCTGTTTGATCACAGCGGCAGGGGATAGATGGAAAAGTTGGGGTACGTCGGTTCCATATGTGCGATGGTTCTAGTTCTCTAAGAATAGTTAGGTTTTGAACTAGTATTGGTAGGTTTGAGCTTGTTGGTAACTCAGAACCTGGGGTGTGTAGGTGTATCTTGGTATACCCCTAAAATTGTAAAACAGTGGAAAAGTGGCAGTGGGTTATGTGTTCTGTTACTTATATTGTGTTATAATATGGTATAACTTTATTGTTTTAGTTGGGTTGAGTCATTGCCCGGTATAAAGGTGGTATGATGGGGTTGATATGTTAATGATTAAGTTATGTTGAGAATGACCTGTTTTTTCCTTGTGCAAATTTTTATATTTAAATAAAGCTGTGATAATTCTCTTCCAAAATATGTGCTGTCCGAGTCTTTTTGGGTTATTGGGGCATGTTTTTTAATATGCCAGGAAGACTACTATGCACATGTCAAGGTAATGTGAGCAGGACAGGTGGGACTGGATACAGCACAGTTTGTATTGGGAGGAATGTAGGCTGGACTAAAAGTTGTCTGTCCTGTGACTATGGCACTCAAGGAAACTGTTGAATATGTATCTCCTAAAAACATATATATTTTCTTACCCAATCCATTCAGTGTCCCCACACTGTTAATAATCCAGTTACTGATTGAGTGATTTGCGAGGGAATCAAACATACTGCTGAGGGCACTAGCACCTGCTGCTGTGCCAATAAGATACTCCAGAATTAAATTCCAGCCGATGAAAAATGCCACAAATTCACCAACTGTGACATAGCTGTATGTGTAAGCAGAACCAGTGGTTTTGGGAACACGGACTCCAAATTCAGCATAGCATACACCTGTATAAAATAAAAAATAACAATAATAGAAAGAATAAGGTTATAATACATGCTTTAAAAAAAACTCCCAAGACCCCTGACTTATTAACTATATCTAACATATCTAAGACATTCTACAAATAAAAGGCTTCATGCTGGCCGGCCAGACAGGAGGGGCCTTGCACCCAGTGGGATACCACATTTTATGTTAACCTCTTAATGACCACATTCTCAACCTCTTAAAGGGACACTCCACAATCCAAAAAAGACAAAAACACAATCACTTTTTAGTAGATATGCTCCTGATTAAAACGTGTGCATTTAATTTTTTCAATAAGGGTTTATCTAAGAACAGTTTGCAAAAGCTTCAGATCTTTTTTCTTCAACCTTTGCAAGCCCTCCTCTTATTCCTCCTCACCGATTCTCTGTGGTTGTCCAATCAAAGACTTCCCAATGTGCTCAATGAGAAGTCTTTGCAAGGCAGGTGCTCTGGGCAATTGCTGTCTCTTCAGTTTATCTCCACAGAGTTAACCACTGGCACTATAGTGGTCCTTTAAGATACATTGTTCTTGTTCTAAATTACATTTTAGTTGTATAAATTGTTATTAGTAAGTCGCCTAAAATTTCTCAGAACAACCCACCCTGGCCACAACCCCACTCACTCCCCTAAAATGAAATCGTTCCTCTTTGTCCATATGAAATATTGTGAGGTATGAACTAGTATAAAATGGCCTGAGTATATTTTCTTTTTGCAACTCTACAGCCTTGCGTTTGTTTAAAGGGATGGGTTTGTTTTCCTGGCACTATAGGCTCTTGGAGAGCCTCCCTCTCTCGGGGCCCTCCTCCCTCGGCGCTGAAGTGGTTAAAACTCCTTCAGCCACTTACCTTAATCCAGCACCGGGCTCCCTCGGTGCTGGTGATCTTTCCTTCCCTGCCAACGTCAGCTCGCGAGTGGAGCCGAATGCGCATGCGCAGCCAGATGCGAGCGCATTCAAACCTGCCCATAGGAAAGCAATACTCAATGCTTTCCCATGGGGATCTTATCTGACGCTGGACTCCATGAGGACGTCCAACGTCAAATAAGTGCGATTTACTCAGTGTAAATCGCAGAAGCGGCCTCTAGTGGCTGTCAGTGAGACAGCCACTAGAGGCTGGATTAACCCTGCAGTGTAAACATAGCAGTTTCTCTGAAACTGCTATGTTTTCAGCTGCAGGGTTAAACCTAGGGGGACCTGGCACCAAGACCATTTCATTGAGCTGAAGTGGTATGGGTGCCTATAGTGGTCCTTTAATGAAAAAAATCTTTTTGATTTAGGAACTTTAAAGGCTGATTTGTTATGAGATATTATGTAACCCACACTGGTTATGGGGTTAAATGTTATCAGTTATATACTCTGGATAGGTTTATGATATGCTCAGTATATAAATTGAAAACAATGGGGGGAAGCAACACTGGTAACAAACCACGTTTATTTTAGAGAAGGGTACAAAGAAAAAATAAACAGAAAAGTGATGAATACATAAGGAATGCAAACAGCTGAAAATAAAAGCTTGATTTTTATAATAAAATAAAACCCTTTCATGTTAATTGCAGAATTATATCTTAATCATATATGAGCATACATAGTAATGTAAGCTTCACCACATTTTACAAATGGGTGATGGCCACAGAGGTTTGTGTGAGAAGCCATCCATCTTTCTTATTTAATTTGGGACTTGGCAGAAGGGCCCTGAATTAAATCAATCTGTGAATCAATGAGGAAGAAAGCTGGCAAGGTTTAACTAATATTACTGCAAGTCGATGGAAAAAACATATACAATGACGTTAATTCACCTTACTCCTGTACAGCAAGGGGAAAGTGCTACTGAGGACCTTTTCTGATTCTATGCTAAACACTAGATCAGTAACTGTCTGAACTGCAGAATGACATTAAAGGACCACTATAGTGCCAGGAAAACAAACTCGTTTTCCTGGCAATATAGTGCCCTGAGGGTGCCCCCACCCTCAGGGTGCCACTCTCATGGCACTGAAGGGGGAGGAAGGGGTTAATCCCTTACCTTTTTTCCAGCGCCGGGCTCCCTCGGTGCTGGGACTCTCCTCCTCCTTCTTCCGTCATCAGCTGAATGCGCATGTGCGGCAATGCTTTCCTATGGACGCTGGCGTCTTCTCACTGTGAAAATCACTAGAGGCAGGATTAACCCATAGGTAAACATAGCAGTTTCTCTGAAACTGCTATGTTTACTGCAAAAAGGGTTAAACCTAGATGGACCTGGCACCCAGACCACTTCATTGAGCTGAAGTGGTCTGGGTGCCTATAGTGGTCCTTTAAGACTGTTTACCAGAGGCGGCTCTAGACTTTATGAGGCCTTAGGCGAAACTCAAACATGAGGCCCCTCTAACAAAAAAGTGAAAAAAAAGTTGCAATACATGCACACTGTCACATACACACATTAATGCACAGTTGAGTGTGTCTGACAGAGTATCCTTGTGTGTGTAAATGTATGTCTTTGTGAGCATGTTTGTGTATTTGTCTGGGACCGTATGTTTATGGGGTAGCTGCTTGAAGTGTGTTGTGTATATGGGGGGTCTGCCTTTATGCATTGTGTTTGTGTATTGTGTTTATGGCAAAGCTATTTTTCCTGACTGTGTATGATGAATGTCTTCAGCTGGTGACTGTGACAAGGTGAGTGAAGGGGTACCAGTGGCAGGGAGAGTGTGGCAGGGCAAAGGGGGTAAATGGACAGGGTGGGGTTGTGAAAGAAATGAGGGACAGGGAGTATGACATGGTTTGATGAAGGAGTGTGACAGGCGAGTGGAGGTAAGTGTGTCAGGGCAATTGTGTCATGGTAGGAGGGACGAGTGTGACCGGATTAAGGGGGGTTAATGTGACAGGGTGAGTGTGGCAGAGTGACGGCACGTGAGTTTGGAGAGGGGTAAGATTAACAAGATTAGGAGTGGTTAATATGAGTGTGGATGCATGAAGAGGCTGACAGTGTGGGGGGTGATGACAGTGTAGGGAGGGGTGACAATGTGTGGGGAGGTGACAGTGTGAGGGTATGCTAACAGTGTGTCTGGGGAGGCTGAGTGTGAGGGGGGTTATACTGTGTGTGGGGGGTGATCCTCTGTGTGAGAGGATGATGATGATGAGAGGGAGGGGGTGATGGTGAGAGGGAGGGAGGGGGGGTGATGGTGAGAGGGAGGGAAGGGGGGGTGATGGTGAGTGGGGGGTGATGGTGTAAGGGGGTGGGTAATAGGGAGAGCGGGAGACTAAATACCTTTTTTGAAAAAAAATGTATTCCCTGGTGATCCAGTGTTGGCTGCCTGGTGGTCCAGTGGCCATTATATCCAGTTTGCAGCTCTGCAGAGCTGTAGACCATGTGTTTCGCGAGAGCTGAAGACTGGTGTCTGCTATTGCTGGCCGGCCAGACAGGTGGGGCCTCGCACCCGGTGGGATACTGAGCAAGCCGCCAGGCCCCCTCCTGGTGTCTGTCCTAAGGTGGTTTAGGCAGCCGCGAGGCCCCAGCCAGTGTGAGGCCTTAGGCAGCCGCCTAAACCGCCTAATTAGAGAGCCGCCTCTACTGTTTACCCATTTAAACAATACACTTAACTTATGTTTCTGTGTGTCAAATTTGATTTGTCACCTTGACTTTTATAAAATGTTTTCCCATAGTACGTAACTTGAATGTTATAGCATCTTGTAAGTATAACTAGTAATCAACACCTGCCAACAATGGGAGTATGGATAAATGCCAACAGGTAAGAGTGAAGGAAGAGCAGCAACAACGGGTAGGTCTGCCTGTCATCTTAGCATGCCTGATGCAATAGGGGGAGTTTCAAATTACCATGCTTAGGGTCAGCCACTATGACTGTGGGCTGATAGCACTGATGTTACTCAGCGTAGGCAAATCTACTAATGCACTAGTGTTAATCTGATTGAGGACATCAAGGAACAAACCCAGAGCAGCGGGACAAAACCACGAATTCAGGATAGCGTTGCTGAACTCAGGACTGTTGACAGGTAAGAGAATCTTTGATTACAATGATTCTCCAGGCACCCACCCATTCCCCCTCTCATCTTGCAGTATACAATCTCAAGTTCCGCGAGACAGTCCTTTTTGACCCGAATTTTGTTTTTTGGATTATGCTGCACTATTTCCTTTTTACTCTAAAAATACTGCTGTATATGATATAATGACTTTTGTGAGCTCTAGTTCAGCTTTTAGTTACTACAATCAAATTCTGGCATTTGAACTAAAACTCTCTCCCTTTGGCTGTAAAGCCCTGCTCATAGAATACACTTGACCATATACATTGCTGGGGGAGCTTTAGGGCTCAAGCCCAAGTTGTGGGAATCTTCAACCCCAGATCTCTACAATTGATCGAGGAAACAGGAGGATTTTTTTAAAATTTGACATCAGTCAGCAGTTTCTCAAAGCAGCTACATGTAAAACGAAAGATCTCTAGTATGGTGCTTCGTAAAACTACTAAGTGGGCGTTTTTGGTGCCCTCACATAACTGTTGAGAGAAGGCGATAGGATACAGAATACTTGACTGTGCAGCATGTGATTGTATCCAGCTATACTTTCATTGAGATTCCAGCACAGAGAAGAGACAGAATGGCGGGGATATTATTATTATTTATATAGCGCCAACAAATTCCGCAGCACTGTACAACGGAATATATCATGATATACCCCCAACTCTCTGTTAGTTTAGGGGTCTTCATGATATTATTTGGGGTCCAGCCCCAAGTGTTCCTGGGATCTGGCAATGCCTCAGCACTCGACAGTGCTCTAGAATGTAAAATTATCATTGCGGGTGGCTGAGTCAATTTCTACATAGAACTTCAAAGTTTTTTTTTAATTATTATTATTATTATCTATATAATACATTTAAAGTGCATCCACTCTGTGATTGCCTTAGTAATTTTGTAAAGCTCAGCTATGGGTTAATGAAGCTTAGAAATAATTGTGATGAAACAAGTTAGACAAACAGGAACACAAGTTAATGAGTCCTGCAGAACCATCAGAGAGCTACTTACCACATGTTTAATCAGTGCATTTAGAAACATAGACATAGAATGTGACGGCAGATAAGAACCATTCGGCCCATCTAGTCTGCCCAGTTTTCTAAATACTTTCATTAGTCCCTAGCCTTATCTTATAGTTAGGATAGCCTTATGCCTATCCCATGCATGCTTAAACTCCTTTACTGTGTGAACCTCTACCACTTCAGCTGGAAGGCTATTCCATGCATCCACTACCCTCTCAGTAAAGTAATACTTCCTGATATTATTTTTAAACCTTTGTCCCTCTAATTTAAGACTATGTCCTCTTGTTGTGGTAGTTGTGTTGTGCACTTATTTTCGTCTAAACATCATTGGAAACATGACAATTAAATGTCTCTTTAAAAATAGGAAATTAAAGGCCAGTAGCCTTGACAAATTATCACGTATTTTAAAAGTATAAGTTCTATTCTCCTGGATCTTGGAATGCATGATAAGAAAGGGGTTAATCTGTGCTTCTTGAGCCTTTCCTGCTCCTTTTTTCTCTGATTTGTGGATGATGTGCTTAGAAATAATGGTTTAATGATCTTATTTAATTACTATGATTCACTGATGTTATTTGCACTAGAATAATGATGTTTCCGAGTTAGATTACGATGTCCAATTATTATAATGAAATAATCTAAATGAAATAATATAAAATATGCTTCTTTTTTTTTTAACGTACAGACGAGGTCAGTATAAGTAACAATCTGGGATCTGTAGCCATTACATCTTCTAAAGCATGGGTCAGCATTTCCTGCATTCATACCTGATGTTAAGTTGCTTGGAAACAAATCTAGCGGTACAGGATGGAACGTGAACTCACAGCTAATTGCCTTGCATTATGACTCGAGGCAATATAAAGGAAGCTGGCCTTGGAAACTAAAACTCCAGGCATGGCTATTTCAGTGTGATTTATTTGGGCCTTTTGAACAATAAGTTTAAATGTAAGTCCTACATACAATAACAGATTAACATTTCTGTTATCGGTAGGGTGACACTAGCCAATTACCATTTAAACTTCTCACTGCACACTGCATTATTGATGCAGTTTCTGCAAGTGACAGTTACACTTGACCCTCACCCATAACTGCATCAATCCATAAGGAGAGAATTAGAGAAGTCATAACTGATTAACGTCATGATTAGTTTGACTGCATCATCTATGTGACAAACAACATTTTATCAGAGATAATTGAGGCCTAGTGCCGAAACACTGGTTGTTGCTAGTTTGTGAATAGGCATGTGCAATTCGTTTCATTACGAATGTTAATTCGGATGAATTTTAGGCAATTCAGACATTCGGATACTTCTGAATGTCCGAATAGCTGAATTGACGAATTTCAGAAGTGGCAAATTTCGGAAGTGCTGAACCGAACCGCTGAAGTCCGAAGCGTCGAATGTCCGAATAGCCGAAGTGCCGAATTTAAGAATGCCGAACCGAAGTGCAGAATTTTGGATTGATGTGTTTTAATGTTTGTAACTGACACACAAAAGAAAATTTTTATTTTTTTTTGTCAATCTTTATTTTTCTGTGCATGAGTAAATGTAACAATCATTCTTGCTATGCCCCAAAAGCAGTAGCAAGTATAGAAATAGACAAAGCATAACAGTATGGGGCATATAAAATAACCGCACATTATTGAGTAAGGATCATCAAGATAAAATGGGCTAGTTCAGACATGTCTAGATAAAAGATGTAGGCTGAGCCGAGTCTGGCTAATGAGTACACTTCTAGCTTGAGAAAAGTATGTGAATAAGTAGAGTAAAAAGGAAAATTAGAAAATGTATAACATGCTAAACTACATGATATACCGAATTAGTTTTAATGCCACTAGTCCTCAAACTCTCCATAGAAGTGTGGGACACATAGGCCTATTTCCCTGTTATAAAGACAGTGATATCACTGAAGGAAATCAGGGAATTCATCCACTCTATATGTTCTAGGAAGCATCTTGTAGCAGGAATGCCAAAGCCAGCTCCCAGCCCCAGGCCGGTATTGTGGCCTGCATCACAGAGCCACAGACTTGGGGGCTCACTGAGTCCAAGTCCACCCTGTTTTGGGGATAGCAGACGACCTTGGTGGTTAAACACCGCCGGCAGGTGGTCCTCCGCTTGTGTGGTAGATGCTTTGGGGTTGATCCCCTGATGTCCCTCTGTCCAGGTGATTGCGCCTTAGGTGCAACTGGTGCTTCATGAACGGATGTGCCCAGAGTGGCCTTGGGTTCCCCTTGTCTAGCACCTCCACAGACTGCTTCAAATGTCAGGTTTGTTGCTTGTCTCGCAGCCAGGGTGTTCCAAAATCACTGAAAGATTGCATCCAAATTCTGCAGGGAGCGCTTGAAAGCGCCATCATATGTTTGCACAGACTGTGTGGGAGGCTTCCCGGAATATGGCGCATCTGACATTTTGATCAGACTCGCTGTGGTTCAGGAGTGGGCTGTCTGCAGCTGCAGGGTGTAGCTTGGGTGAGTATAGGCCAGTGGGGACCGGGATGCTTTAGACCACTGAGCTTTAGACCACTGAGTGGAAGTCTCGACTCGGGAGGTTCGGGAGATCGGCCGCCTCCCCTGACTTCCGAGAGTACAAGGCCTCACAGGCACCTCAGGGTTATACCCTCTGTGAAGCGCCCCTGAGGACTCCGCTATGCTGCACAGGTCCATGGGACACGAGAAGGGACAGTTCGCCGTGCTGGGAGTGAGTTATCGGAGCTATAAGTTTAGGCTGTAGCAGGAGCTCTCCCACAACACGTGCGTCCGCTGTGCGGTTCAGGCCCCGCCACCCCCCAAAATTTTTTTTTATAAATATTAAGATGAGCCACCCAACAACAAGAATCAGTGTTAATTTTAGTGGCAAATTTCAATTTAGTTTTAGTCATAGTCTTTTGACAAAAAGCCATTTTAGTTTTAGTTGTATTTTAGTCATCTGAATTATTTTAGTTTTAGTCTAGTTTTAGTCTACTAAAATGTTACTAAAATGAACACAGCAAAGAATATAAATATATATTATAAGAAGTGATTTTTTATAACACACAGTCATACAGACACAGTCATACATGCAGTCACAGTGACACACTTTTAAATCCTGTGCAATACAGTGCTTCTGGCTGTGTGGAGTCCGAATCCTCTAGCCCAGCACCATCCGTGCTGTGCGGCAGGCCCGGACTGGCCATCGGGCACACCAGGCAAATGCCCGGTGGGCCGCGGTGGCCATGGGCCGAGGCCGGCAGGGGAGATCACAGGATCTCCCCTGCCGGTCTATGCAGGGCCGGCACTCTCCTAGCGCCGGCCCCGCTGTTTGTCACGACGGGCCGGTGGGGAGATCAAGGATCTCCCTGACCGGCCCACATGCGGCCGCCGGCGGGGAAGGGAGGGAGGGAGACAGCCAGCTAGGCTGGAGAGAGGACCCGGCGGAGCACTAACTTGCAGCTCCGCCGGGTTCCTCTCGCGAGATCCGGCGCGTTGCCATGGCAACGACCGGATCTCGCGAGAGTGAACTCTAGCCTCACAGGCTAGAGTTCACTCACCCACGAGGACCACCAGGGAACACTGCCACCCCGCCTTCCAGCGTGCCGGACCCCCCCTCCCAGGCTAAAGGTAAGAAGGGAGGGGGGGAAATAATGACTTTTTATTTTTTTTATTTACCCCCCCTACACACACACACAATAACATTTATACAGCACTCTCACACCCATCACACACAGCACTCTCTCCCACAGCACTCTCACACCCATCAGCACACAGCACTCTCACACCCATCACACACAGCACTCTCACACACAGCACTCTCACACCCATCACACACAGCACTCTCACACACAGCACTCTCACCCATCACACACAGCACTCTCACACCCATCACACACAGCACTCTCTCACACAGCACTCTCACCCATCACACACAGCACTCTCACACACATTACACACAGCACTCATCACACACAGCACTCTCACCCATCACTCTCACACACATTACACACAGCACTCTCACACCCACACACAGCACTCTCACCCATCACACACAGCACTCTCACACACATTACACACAGCACTCTCTCACACAGCACTCTCACACCCATCACACACAGCACTCTCACACAGCACTCTCACACCCATCACTCACACCCAGCACTCTCTTACCCATCACACACAGCACTCTCACACCCAGCACTCTCACACCATCACACACAGCGCACTCTCACAGAGCACTCACACACACACAGCACTCTCACACCCATCACACACAGCACTTTCACACACACACAGCACTCTCTCACAGCACTCTCACAGAGCACTCTCTCACACCCATCTCACACAGCACTCTCACACCCATCACTCACACACGGCACTCTCACACACATTACACACACACCGCACCCTCACACACACACATACACCACACCCTCACATACACACAGAACCCCCCCAACACACTGCACCACACACATACACAATACTTCCATATATATATATATATATATATATATATATATATACATACACACACACATACACACACATATACATATACATACACACACACACTACACTCTTAAAGGACCACTCTAGCCACCCAGACCACTTCAGCTTAATGAAGTGGTCTTGGTGCCAGGTCCTTCTAGGGTTAACCCATTGTTTTATAAACATAGCAGTTTCAGAGAAACTGCTATGTTTATCAATGGGTTAAGCCTTCCCCCAAAGCCTCTAGCAGCTGTCTCATTGACAGCCGCTAGAGGCGCTTGCGTGCTTTTCACTGTGAAAATCACAGTGAGAGCACGCAAGCGTCCATAGGAAAGCATTATAAATGCTTTCCTATGCGACCGGCTGAATGCGCGCGCAGCTCTTGCCGCGCGTGCGCATTCAGCCGACGGGGCGGATCGGAGGAGGAGAGCTCCCCGCCCGGCGCTGGAAAAAGGTAAGTTTTAACCCCTTTCCAGAGCCGTGCGGGAGGGGGTTCCTGAGCCACATATGCATCACATTACACCACAAACACAACACGACTAAAACCGACCTTATTACACAATACCACACCACAATCAGCTTACTCTACACACACGCAATACCACAAGCAGGCTCCAAACACATGCACAATACTCTTTCCTGGCCTTTTGTCTCCTGGTATCCATTTATAGAGACACCAGAGACAAGTTGCAAGGAAACACAGTGCAAGCATGTTATTAAAGGACCACTATAGTGCCAGGAAAACATACTCGTTTTCCTGGCACTATAGTGCCCTGAGGGTGCCCCCACCCTCAGGGACCCCCTCCCGCCCGGCTCTGGAAGGGGGAAAGGGGTTTAAACTTACCTTTTTCCAGCGCTGGGCGGAGAGCTCTCCTCCTCCTCCGACTCCTCCGGCTGAATGCGCACGCGCGGCAAGAGCTGCGCGCGCATTCAGCCCGTCGCATAGGAAAGCATTTACAATGCTTTCCTATGGACGCTTGCGTGCTCTCACTGTGAAAATCACAGTGAGAAGCACGCAAGCGCCTCTAGTGGCTGTCAATGAGACAGCCACTAGAGGATTAGGGGGAAGGCTTAACCCATTCATAATTATAGCAGTTTCTCTGAAACTGCTATAATTATGAAAAAATGGGTTAACCCTAGAAGGACCTGGCACCCAGACCACTTCATTAAGCTGAAGTGGTCTGGGTGCCTAGAGTGGTCCTTTAAATTTGCTTGCACTGTGCAGAACAAATACAGGACTTTTTTCTCATGCTAGAGCTCTTCAGCAGAGCTCTGCGCATGGTCTGCCCTGGAAGAGCATTGAACCAACATGCTCACTTTGAGAGGAGGCGTGTTTGTCATTGGTGATGACAAAACACACCTCCTCTGCCCCGCCCCCTTTTTAGTGGGCCGCTGTATTAAAAAAATGCCCGGGCCGAATTTTTCTCCCAGTCCGGCCCTGCTGTGCGGTATACAGGGAGCAGGGTTATGGTGTGATTCATATTCCCGCCCCTGCACACAGTCTGCAGCATGAACCAGAGCCGGAGGCTAGGCTGAACGGAGGTGCTGGAGCTCGGCTACACAACATGAAGCAAGTGACCAGCAGCAGAGGAGTGCTCTCCCCTTCTGCTGGTAACCTAGACATTGCGCCTCCTGGGCTGGTGCTCCCCAAGTCTATCCCCTGTGCCGCCTTATGTTAACACCGGCCCTGGCTATATTGTCTGGAGTCCCCCGGCACTATCCTTCCATTCAGTTAAACAGTTTTTATGTTTTAATGCAGTATGAGAGTCCCTGCAACCTCACCCCCTTGTGCTCAGGCTAATCAGGAAGCTTTAACCTAACCAGCAATGGGTGTCTATGATTGGCCAAGAGTGTCAGCTGACCTTTTTCAACCTATCATAGTGCCCACTGAGCTATGAATCGTTATGGCTAGAAGGAAGTGTGTTATCTATGCCTTCTATCTCCAGTGGGTGCTAGGGATACTAGGCATTCGGTGTTAAAATGTAAAAAAAAATGGTTAAACACTAAATGGAAGCACAGTGCCAGGGGACGCCAGGCACTTCAACCAAATCAATGAGATTAAATGGCTAAAGTGCCTTCCGTGTCCCCTCAAGGAACTTTTACTTATTTTTACTAATCTTTACCCATATACATTGAATACACCATATATCACAAGGATACACTTGCTATGGAACAGATAATTGTTATTATGTCCTGATATGTAAAATCATAGGATTCAAAGAGGGTGTACTTTCTTTTACCCGTAACTATATATGCACATTGGGGGCATATCACAGCCTGTACAACCCTGATAGTGGCCCTGTACACTGGAGAAGAATTGATATCTATGCAGGCAAACCCTTTTAAATGTAGTTTTGTTTCAATAGAGAAAACATTGTTTATGTTTTGCTTCACTTTCTTCAGTTTGAAATGGAATAAATATTTAGCTAATTCTAATGTAATGCAATTAAGGTTAGAATTATTGAGTAATTATGCAATTAAGTGATTACTTGACAAATCTGAGATACCCCTGCTGACTTGCTTCATTATAGTTAAAGGACCACTTACAAACTGCTCATTTTAAAATGCAAATTTTGAGGATGAGGATGGTAAAATTACATATTTAAAGCTAATGAACTGTGTAATACATGTAAGCACGTTGAGACTTGAGAACAATTCAATTATTTTATTTACATGGAAGAATCTGTTCAACTGAACATAACTTATTAAAAATATATTTAATTGCGAATGCAATATTGATAATTAAAGGGCCAGTGTAAACACCAAAACCACTAAATGCCTTTGACAATTAAACTACAGCTCACAGAAACCTTTCCTGTGTACAAAAGGGGGACAAGCTCACCTGTGCTCTGGAAGTCAAGTGGGTCTCGGCACTGACCTCTCTCCTCCGTCTGCTGTCAACAGAGGCTCGTTGGTCAGAATCCCAGGCTCCTCCTAGACAAGTCTGTAATCGGACCATTTCGCTAGCTCAGAGCACGTATGTGTGCTTTGGGCCAGTGAGGAGAAGGAGGAAGTAGGGTGGACAGGGGAGGAAAACAATAAACAAATAAGGCAGAAAAAGTTCGAGGAGGATGGGGAAGGCTTATCAAATGAAGGGAGGGAGTGGAGAATGAGCTAAGCACATCTGTCTCAGAATTGTTATTAGGCATGCCCTATGTCTCATGTACTCACAAGTGCCAATATCTCTGGACAAGGAAGAATAAGATAATAAATATAAAGGCAAGTGGCAAAAATAGGAGTAAACTCTTTAAGATAGAAAGGATATAAAAAGCATAAGTAAAGGAAAATTGAAAGAAAAAAACACGACAGAGCTGCTTTAAGTACTGACAGCAGGTTACTCCCTGTCGCTACTGGAGGAATTTTGCAGTCAGTAAATGGCTGCTACACACTAACAGTAGCAGTAGAGAACTTAACGACGAGCAGCTGGGTAGTAAAATTTGTGGCATCATTGGAAATGAGCCCTAAATAGCCAAATCCATAATATTTTACATTGATTAGCTACAACATTAAAACCTCAGACAGGTGAAGTGAATAACATTAATTATATTGTTGCAATGGCACCCCTTAAAGGGTGGGATATATTAAGCAGTCAGTGAACAGTCAGTTAATGCATTCAGTGTGTTGGAAGCAGGAAAAAAGGCAAATTGAAATGATCTGAGTGACGTTGACAAGGGCCAAATAGTGATGGCTAGATGACTTTGGCATCTCCAAAATGGCAAGTCTTGTTGGGTTTTCCCAGTATGCAGTGGTTATTACCAAAAGTGGTGTAAGAAAGACAACTAGTGAACCAGCATCAGGATCATGGGCACCAAAGGCTCATAGATGTACATGGGAATGAACACTAGCATGTCTGGTCCGATCACAGAGAAGAGCTACTGTAGCTCAAATTGCTGAAACCCTTAATCCTGACCTGGATAGAAAAATGTAATTGCTGTTTAAGGAGCCACTGGCGTACATACCGCAGTCGCAGCGGTCGCACCTGCCACCGGGCCCGTCACTCCAGGGGGCCCGGCCGCCCTGCGGACCCCTGCGATCGGGTACCCGCCAGGGCTGCCGTCCAAGGGGTCCATCAGGTGGCCCATGCTGTCA
Source organism: Pelobates cultripes (assembly GCA_933207985.1). Classification (NCBI taxonomy): domain Eukaryota; kingdom Metazoa; phylum Chordata; class Amphibia; order Anura; family Pelobatidae; genus Pelobates; species Pelobates cultripes. The sequence goes on from OW240913.1 coordinate 102,309,637, forward strand.
GAGCCACCCGATGGACATGGATTGTCAGGAGGCCCGGTCAGCGCTGGGCACTTTAACAGCACGACCGGGCCCCCTGTGATGAGATCACACAGAGCTGGGAGGAAGTGACTACCCGTCACTCCAGCCAGCATACACCGAGCCCGTGCAGGAGGAAGGACAGGGAGTCAGAGTGGGAACCCCAGGGAAAGTCACCCTCCTGCACCTAAAAGGTAGGAAACAGGAGGGTGACTTAAACATTTTGTGTGTGTGTTTGTATGTGTGTATGTGTCTGTCTGTGTGCCTGTCTGTCTGTCTGTATGTGTGTGTCTGTATGTATGTGTATGTGTGTCTGTCTGTGTGTGTCTGTCTGTATGTGTATGTGTGTCTGTCTGTGTGTGTGTGTCTGCCTGTATGTATGTGTGCCTGTTTATATGTATGTCTTTGTATGTATGTGTGTGTCTGTCTGTATGTATGTCTGTGTGTGTCTGCCTGTATGTATGTCTTTGTGTGTGTCTGCCTGTATGTATGTGTGTGTGCTTGTCTGTTTGTATGTATGTATGTATGTATGTGTGTGTGTGTGTGTCTGTCTGTCTGTCTGTATGTATGTGCCTGTATGTATATATGTATGCCTGTATGTGTGTGTGTCTGTCTGTATGTGTCTGCCTGTGTGTATGTGTGCCTGTCTGTTTGTATGTATGCATGTGTCTTTGTATGTAAGAGTGTGTGTGTCTGTCTGTGTGTGAGCCTGTCTTTGTGCCCGTCTGTATGTATGTAATTCTGTGTGCCTGTATGTGTATGTGTCTGTCTGTATGTATGTGTCTGTATGTGTGCCTGTCTGTTTGTATGTATGTGTCTGTGTGTGTGTCGGTCTGTATGTATGTGTGTGTGTATATATGTGTTCCTGTCTGTTTGTATGTATGTGTGTGTGTATGTGTCTATGTGTGTGTCAGTGTGTGTCAGTTTTGCACCGGGGCCCCATAAATTGTATGTACGCCACTGTATAGAGCTACTTGCCTTGGCCTCCAAATTCCCCAGATCTCAATCTGATTGAACATCAGAGGGATGTGCTGGAAGAACAAATCTGTTTCATGATCCATAGAGGCCCCACATTGCAATTTGCAAGATTTAAAGAGAGAGCTATTAGATAAAATCTCAAAGATTATCAGGAGTAGTTATGGTGTGTGGAATAAGTCTTTAAAAAATATCAAAGTAAAAAATGTCAGTCTGTGTATAACAAATATGTTTCAATATATTAGTCCCAATGTTATTGGAATATTTCCACAATAAATGGTTAACTAGGATGCAGTTGATACAATAACTCTCTTTATTTCTGCAAATTCTGTCTTTAAGTAGGAGCCTGTTTTATCCAGTAGAGTAGTATCACAGCCATTACTGCCTATCCTAAAATGAGAGTTTCACTCTCACCTACACTTGCACGATTTAAAGGTTTTTCTTTCCAAACGACTTGGTGCCAGATACCATAGGACACGTTCAGAGGTCTTGTGGAGTCCACGCCTCGACACATAACAGCTGTTTTGGCAGCACTAGGTGGGCCTACATGATATTGGGCAGGTGGTTTTAATGCAGTGGCTGATCGGTTTACAAAAGGGACACTCTAAACAAAACACTACATCTGATTATAGCTGTTTTGGTGCATAGATGCCATCCCTTTTCTCTGGCAATATTTTCCTGAGAAACACACCTGTAGTTTCTCATAGAGAAGCAGTGGATTGGACCAGAGATCAAAAAGTATGTTAATTTCACTATGGGCCAATTGGACTGCAATGAGGAAACTGTCATGGCAGGGGTGTACCTAGAGCATTTGGCACCCGGGCCGGATCCTGTGCCTGGCACCCCCTTGCCCCCCCCAAACCCCCGCCCCCAGTGCCATTTTGGCTCCGCCTCCGATTTTGCTTAGCTCCGCCCCACTTTTCCTTTTCCAAACTACCATGGGGCACTGTGCGGCCCCAGCTCACACAGCCCCCTCCAGCCAGGGCCGGTGCAAGGATTTTTGCCGCCCTAGGCAAAAGTAAAGTTTGCCGCCCCCCCATGTGACATCACAATGCCCCACCCATATGATCTGCCATGTTACCTAACGCCAGTGCTGCAGTGCCGCCGTGTTTACATTAAAAGGCCTGCAGGGACAGGCTATAGACACCAGAACCACTACATTAAGCTGCAGTGGTTCTGGGGACTATAGTGTTTCTTTAATGTGAGATAAATTAGACATTAGTGCTACGAATAATATACTAGATTGCCTACTTACAACCAGATGGGGATGATGATGGGCTCTAGCTGCAGTCTGGCTCCACTGGTCTGGTGTAGAACAGGCTCTCTGGAGGCGGTTTGTAACTGTGGTCACAAAAATCAATGTTCTGGGAGAACGGGAAGCAGCTCCATTTTTGGGGGTCCTTTACACAGCTCATGGTCTGGGTCCCAGGGTCCACCTTCATGTTCCACCAATTAGTTTGTTCACAGGGGGTGGAGTGTGTAAGGGATGTCCTGATATGTGTGTAAGGAATGCATTGTGTGAAATTGTGTTTGTATGTGTAAGGGCTGCAAGGTGTGTTTCTGTGTATGTCTGGGATGCATTGAATGTGTGTAAAGGGTGCATTGAGTGTGTGTAATGAATGCATTGTGTGTTTCTGTGTGTGTAAGGGATGCATTGTGTGTAACGGTTGCATTGCTTGTGTATGTGTGTCTGTGTGTGTAATGCAGTGTGTGTAATGCATTGTGTGTTTTACTGTGTGCAAGGGGTGCATTGTGTGTGAGGAATGTCAATCTCTCCCCCCTCCAATTTCCTTCTCTCCCCCCCTCCAATTTCCTTCTCTTTCCCCCCTCCAATTGCCTTCTCTTTCCCCCCTCCCAATTTCTTTCTTTATCCCCCTCTCCCAATCTTTCTTTATCCCCCCTCCAATTTCCTTCTCCCCCTCCCAATTTCTTTCTTTATCCCCCCTCTCCAATTTCCTCTCCCCCCCTCCCAATCTCTCCTTATCCCCCATCTCTCCTTATCCCCCTCCCAATCTCTCCTTATCCCCCCATCTCTCCTTATTCCCCTCCCAATCTCTCCTTATCCCCATCTCTCCCCCCATCCCCCCAATCTCTCTCTCTATATCCCCCTCCCAATCTCTCCTTATCCCATCTCTCGTTCCCCCATCTCCTTATTCCCCTCTCTCCTTCTCCTCTATTCCCCCCATCTCCTTATTCCCCCTCTCCTTATTCCCCATCTCTCCTTGTATCCCCCATCTCTCCTTATTCCCCCCATATCTCTCCTTATTTATCTCTCCTTATTCTCCCCCTTACCATTGTTGTAGCGTGGCCGAGCCCTGTATGGTCCGCGGGTACAGAGAGCTTTTGTTTCCTGAGTGTGTACTTCCTGTTAGTCCGGCCGGGTACAGGAGACAGATGCTCCCTGTACCCGCGGACCAATAGAGGGCTCGGCCATGCTACAGGGAGGGAGTGACAGGAGGGAGCGCTGAGCGCTTCCCTCCTGTCAGCCCCTCTCATCAGGCTGCACCCGGGCGGGCAAAGCTGCAGCAGCCTGAGGCTCTCTGCAGAGCGCTCGGGCGGCTGCAGCATGAGGGGGGCCGGCCCTCCTGGCGGCGCCCCCTCCCAAGGCACCCCCCACCCTGCTGGCACCCGGGACGGACTGCCCCCTCCGCCCCCCCCCTTAGTACGCCACTGTGTCACGGCACTGGATTACATAGATTGTATCTTTCTTTTTTCTTTATATGTATAACTTTTTTGAGTTAACCAAGTAGGGAGGGGGGGCAACATCTAAAACTAGAAAGGAATTAACCTAACTTCAGAATAAATATATTTATCGTTACGATGGTCACTTAAAATTTTCAGACACACTGAAATACAACATAAATCCCACTGTAGTTAGAATTAAATATGTAGTTTATTCTACGTTGATAAACTCTGTTTCCTTATTTAGCCATCACTTCCAAATTTCCCCTGCCACCTCTTGTCTCTAATCCCCACGTTATCCTTTAGATTGTAAGCTCACGGGCAATCTACCTATGCACTTTATATAAAAGAGCTTAAATGGCAAGATTTCAGCTTACGGGCAGGGCCCTCTCTACCTTTTGTATTTGTCTGTGTATATTGTATGTTCTCCACCAATTGTTCAGCGCTGCGGAACCTGTTAGCGCTTTATAAATACCAGTAATAAATAAATAAATAAACTCTGCTACTGGTGTATTAGTTATTCTTAACATAACTGGAAAATTACACATGTACTCCTAGATCTATGAACATCAACTAAAATGATTTTAGAGGATAAGGAGTGTATTTAACAAAATTCATAAATGTCATAATGTACACCAAAATAACCATATTAAAAAAATGCACACAATTATAAAATTTGTTGTCAATTCATTAAACATTCCATATTAAAGAAATTATTATTTTTATTATTAATAATATTATAAAAAATATTTCAAAAGAAGCGATTTTAACTGTTCTCAGGTTTGGCTCTCCTTACTGACCCTGCCGGACCAGTCCCCCCTAATTACTATTAATTTACACCAAATGTACTGTTCTTCATTCACTTTTGAAATATTTGTATTTTCTCTAATTGCACTGCCTGTACATTTTTCACTATTAGTTTGATGTACAGTTTTTTTATGTCCTATGGCTCTGTGTCTAGCCAACATAAGTGTCAGTTTATATACAACTTGTTCTTATAACAGATATCACAAGATGTGCTAAAGAATTACTATATTTATCTTTCGCTTACACCCTTCGAGAACATGATTTCGTTAAACCCTTGTTATTTTAACAGTCATGACATGTTACTAATCCTAAACAGTTAACATTTTGTCTTCAAGAGCCAATCTGTTCTATAAACAGCATAGAGAATACTGAGACAACACCCACCTGATAATATTGATGCCACAGCTGCAATTATAAAGGAGACAATGACTCCAGGTCCGGCCATTTCTTTGGCAACCAGTCCCGACACGACATACATGCCTGTGCCAACACAGCTCCCGACACCGAGGGAGACTAGGTCCACTGTAGTAAGTACCCGAGCTAGCTTGGTTCCATGAGCAGTTGTACTCCCAGTCCCTTCCAGCATTGACTCCACGGGTTTGGTGCGTAAAATCCGTGCATTGACTGCGTGCCATGTGGCTCCCCATGGAATTCTCCTTGGGTCCAGATAGGAGAGGAACCCACTCATGGTTTCAAGAATGTTCGAAAAGTAGACACAATGCTAAGGCTGCTTCCAGCATTCACTTTCTAATAATAGAGTATTATGCTACAGCTGCTGAACCGCATGACAGAATGCACCTTCGTCCTCGTAGATCAAGATCTTTAATAGCCTGTAGGGAAACAAGATATAATGTAACCAGACCAATGCTTGTTGACTACACATCGTACATAGTTTAAAAGATCCAGAACAGTGCTTGATTTCATATTTTTTCTTTTTTTCATTTAGTGGAAAGCTCAAACAATTTGATGTAAAATAAATCTTTCTATTGTAAAAAAAAACAGCATGTATGTAAATTAACCTTTTGAGTCAGTGCATCAGTGCATTTTTTTTTTTTTATAACTATCTGGTATTTTCAGAAACTCTTAGTTTTGTAAAGTGAAGCACATTCCAGATTTCTGCTTGGTGTAATAGTAGCATTCTTAGACTGGCACAGCTAAAGATATTCCATAATAAAGTTATACTTAGAGAAGATCAAATGCAATCACATCAGCTGCAGTGCCATGATTAGACAGATACCAAAGTGCCAAGGTTAGACAGCCACCACAGAGCCAAGGTTACACAGCCACCACAGTGCCAAGGTTAGAAAGCAACCACAGGGCAAGGGTTAGACAGCCACCACAGTGACAAGGTTAGACAGCCACCACAGAGCCATGATTAGACAGATACCACAGTGCCAAGGTTAGACAGCCACCACAGAACAAGGGTTAGACAGCCACCACAGTGCCAAAGTTACACAGCCAACACAGTGCCAAGGTTAGAAAGCAACCACAGGGCAAGGGTTAGACAGCCACCACAGTGCCAAGGTTACACAGCTACCACAGTGCCAAGGTTAGCCATCACTATTCTAATTTATGCAAACACTTCTACATGAAATTAACAGGAAACGTAATGCCAGGAGCTGACAAAGTTAAGTAATCAAGATATTTCATATTTGCAGCAGGTCTGAAGGGACCAGATTCCAATGACAGTATAATATAATAATCCTCTTTAATGTGGATCTGTCACTTTTTTAATGTTGGTAACCCCACCCCAGTTGCCCCATTTTGTTTCTATTTTTGTTTCTTTTTTAAATTAAATTTTTGCTTTTTTTTATAAATGGAAAAGTAGGGGCTATTTTTCTTTATGTAAAACCTGAAGGTTGACAAAAGTTGATAAGTGGTGGAGCTTTAGTCAAACTCCAAGACCTTTGTCAACTTTATCACTGGCATTACACACTTATTTCCAGTGTCAAACTACGTCCGGGACCAGAGTGTCGAAGGAAGGGCAAAACAGGGAATTCACAGTAACACCATTTTCGGAACACAAAGAAGGCGGGACTGGCACAATTTAAATTTGTTTTAGTTGCACCAGTCACCGAGACTGAAGTGGTTTTTGGGGTGGGTGGGGGAGCTATAGGGAGGCTCTTAGCTTGACCATGATAAAATGCCAGTGTTAAATATATATTTATATACTTTTTTTCAAAATAAATAATTATATAACTACAGTATATCTATTTAGGATCTGACAAAGGTGACATGCTTGTATTGCAGCTGCGAGGGAGAGAAGCAGAAGATAGAGATACTTATCTGAAGCTCTCCCTGGCAGTTTATCCACCAGGAGTTGTTTCAGTCTTGTACTTTTGTGCCACAGTGAGCATACAACAGAGATCTATGGAGGATCTTGCAAGACCAACTCTTGTGATGTATAAGAAGATTCCAGTTTCCTACAGTCATCACTGGATATTGGCAAAACTTGAAATCAGAAGTTCTGACTTGTCCAGCTTTGTCAACTTGGGCCATAACCATATGACAAAGTACCTTTTGATTGCATTGGAGTTTCTTTGAAATTCCAACACAGTCAATATGTGTATATCATAACGTTTTTATTGCCTTCTTGAAATACCCAAAAGTGACAGGGCTGCTTTAATTTCAGTTTGTCTGTCGAATAGTTCTGTGATGGATCTATGATGGATCTTCAACAGATGGGAGAACGTTTTCTCTGAAGAATAATGAAGCAGAAAATGGCTCTTTCTGAAATGGAAATATGATCACGTTTCCACCAAAAAAATATAAAAAGCCTGAAAGAAACATCATGGTTTTAATTAGTTCTGGGAATATCAGAGTTAGTAAGAGGGAAGTTCAATTAACTGACATTATTGGGGTTATATAGTATTAGATGAGTGGAGGAAGGCATCAAATATGGCTTCTATCTGCTAGTTTATACAAATATGTGTTATCTATAGATATATCATGCACTTCTATGGGAATTATATAATTGAGTAAATCATTGAAAATTACATTTACTTGCGTTAACCCTTTTTACAGGTAAAGCTCCATTTTGTTTAACGATTTAGTAAATTACATCACAATTTAGTTTAGTCCAGGCAGAGTCAAGGTACACATTACAAACAAGGAGAAATAGAAACGTTGCTTAATTTCTCTTCTTCTCTGCAGGCTTTTTCTATTCTGACTGCCAACTGTGAAGGACGATTTATAACAATGACTTACATGGAAGCAAGATGAAGACAGTTGCAAAATTAACAGGTCTAAAGTTCTACATTTATTTTCTCACGAATACATTTTAGTTAAAGTGAATAAAAGATATAATATAAAAAATCCTGAGAAGTGGCAGTTTCTTATAAATCTGTTTTAGGATGAAACCTTATTGCTGTCCCTGTGATTATACACTGAATACAGTTTAATAGCCTTTGTGTTAGACGACACTTGGAGTTTTCTGCATAATGAGTTAATTGAGCTAATAAAATGTAAAATAAAATGCTAAATTAGAACTTACAATATCTATAATTATTTTCTCTGGCACAATGAAGCAAATTAAGTGATGGGAACAAAGAACACATGCTGTAGTATGATTAACAATACAAAACATTGGCGCAATCATGTGACTAGTATCAGCTGGGAATTCTAAAGGTTTATTTTGTATAAATGTGTTCCCTTACTAAACAAGGCAGTTTTACTTAATACCCCTTCTTTTTTTTTCAACAACATGTCCTGACATGAAGGTTTGTTTCAAACCACTTTTGTTTTCCAGACACCTTGTAATTGGTTTTATAAATTATTTTATATAAATATGACACATATAAATAACAATACGCATGTGATTTGTATCTAACTAGCTGGCACCTAGTCATGAATGCAGGTACTTGACAAATACAGATTTATTACAAAATTCAACAAACTGAATATAAATGTACCACAGAGTTCAGTTATTGAAAGCAGATTTAAACATCTATCAGTAAACTCTGAATTATTAATCACAGTTTATAATTTGCTTTCAACATTTAAAATGTATAAAACCCTAAAATCCTGCTCTGTAATAGATACAATTCATGTGACAATCTAGGTATTTCAATATAGTGCACAATCTGAATCCGTTATAAAGTAGATTATTTTACTAAGAAAATGTTAGAAATTCTGCTATTTATCAGCATCCCAATACAAAACAAATTGTTCACAAATCTTTCAAGCAAGATAAATTAAGACATCACTAAATCACTAAAGTCACCTGGGCCACTTACTCTCCACTGAGTGGCCTGTGTTCAGTGGTCCTGCCCTTCTAACCCTGCAAAGTGAGACACAAACTGCAATGTTTATATTGCCGGGTTAACTCCACCTCTATCTTCCGGACAGCCACAAGAGATGCTTCCACTGCACTGGTCACATAGGCCTCATAGGAAAGCACTGATTCAATGTTTTCCTAAGGGGAAGCTTGGATTGGTGCATGGCATTAGGTTGCTGCAGGTCATCAGTCTCCTCCATGAGGAGTATTGGATTGGACCATTTTTGACTACTCCATGACAAAGCAGGAGGAGGAAGGGTTAGCAGAATCGATGGAGTCTTGGCTTTGGATAAAGGTAAGTAAATAACATATTTTTAGTCACAATGGATGTTTAAATAAGTAATGAATAAGTAATAAACTTGTGCTTTAATGAAGGAATAGACGGACTTCTGCTAAATAATTATATTTCTTTAATTGTTTGGTTCTATAACTTTATAAATATACTAGAATTTGGTGGCAACATGCCTATCTTGGAAAAAATGCCAAGGTTTTTACACGTGAAACGCATTGATGCAGCGCTGAAGGACTTCTCTCATCAGCTATTGAACCTTCTACCGAGTGGTAACTTGTAGTGGTGTCTTACGGTCCAACCCATTAAAGCGCTAGGAGTACAGTTATGTATTCATAATGCTTTAGGTTTCCTGTTTTTTCTTTTACATGAAATTCAAAACTGTCATTTACAACATAGTTTAAACAGAAGTTTAAATGACTGCATAAGCTGCCATCAGGCACAATGTGACAAAAACATAGATAGAGTGCAGGGAGCGAGGGGCTCAGGAGGACCCCTCAATAACCAAAAAGGGTTTTAGAAGCGAAAGACATACAAATAAAACTAGGAAGAAATATAAGTGCAATGTGTGACAATTTTAACAAATTGTGTGAAATTAATAAGTTAGTTTATTTTTTCCAAATATCTTTTTTATATATTTCTTTTTAGATAGAAAAATGGGATCAGAGAATATACATAAACAGAACACGTCCTTGTTACATATATATCGTATACAGTATATGTTCGTATGGGTTCACTCTACATAGTATAACAAATACATTGCACAATTCTGTCAGCTCAAGGTACAGCCACAATCAGAGCCTATGCATGTGTAATAGTAACATAGCTGATAAATAATACAAGACAATCAACCCCTGAACTAAATTCACAATGTGCATATCGAAAACAGCTTATATTGCTCACATGGTCATTTGTGAGAAGAGGAGAAGATGGCTCTCAGATATAAGTGTTCCACAATAATATATATTTACCCATGTCTTCCCGATGTACATCCAAGGTAGGCTTACTGGTTATTAAGAGAGGGGAAATTATGGAAGGGGGGGGGAATAACAGGGGCACGTGCTCATATTGATTTTAAGTTATGTCCTACGCCGTGCTGCATCTTCCCTATAATGCAACCAATCTCGCCACATTTGTTGGTGCTTTTCTTTTCTTCCCATCCATCTATTCTGTAGGCATTTTTTAATGTTGGCATGCCATATCCACTCTTTCTAGTGCTTCTGTTTTATCTGGGGTGTCGTTTTTTCCAATTGTAGGCGATGCTAGTTTTAGCAGCCAACTGCTGTTTTGCTTGGTATTGTGTGCAAGTCCTGGTGCATATGTAGTAGGAAACATTCTAGGTGAGTAGTTATGGACGTTCCCATTAAAACATGAATGGTTTGTTTAACTGCATTCCAGAACTGTTTTAGTTTGGGACAATCCCAGAAGATATGTAGAAGGGTTCCCTTATGCCGCTGGGATCTCCAGTAAGTCAGAGACATTTGCATATATGTGGGAACGTTTCGCCTGGAACCATATACCAGCGCATAAGTAACTTGCTATATGCTTCCCAGTGAGATAAACTATGGGACAAACCTTTAGTGTGATGTGTGGCTTGTAGCCAAGATGATAAGAAAAAAAGTTTCCCCCAGATCCCATAGAAGCATATATGGTAATTCCCCCTCTCCATTGGGATCATTGAGTGAGATATAGCACCAGGAAAGGGTTTTACCAGCCGTATTGGGTTTCAAGCACTATTTGCCAAAGGGGATAACCGATGCCATATTAGATTTTATAACGCTGTTAGATAATATTACATTCTTAATCCTCATATATGTGAAAAAACTCTCTAGGTGGGAGAAAGTAAAGTGTTTGCAAAGTTGAGTAAGGTTTAATCCCAGATTTATCACATGTGCAGCAACTGCAGCTTATCAATGCCGCTAGCACTCCACAGGGTTAAGCTAAGGTCCTGCGTAAAGATAGATATAATGTGTAATGGGGTAAGAGATAACATTCTCAGATCCCCGCTTAATTTTGGTGCCCAGGTGGACCAACATTGGAGCATTATTCTAGACAACGGAAGCACGTGTTTGTATTTTTGGGTTATTGGTAAGGTCTTCCAAAGAAGTTCCTCTAAAGTATAAGGTTTAATGCATGCGTTTTCTAAGTGTAGCCACAATGGCACGGCTGGACGGAAGAGTACTGCCATGCTTTGAGATAACAATGAGGCCTGATAATATTTAGTTTTGTTTTGAATGCCTAATCCTCCTTTAGCGCATGAAAGCCATATCAGCCTAAATGCAATCCTTGGAGGTTTTCTTTCCCAAATATGTGCGTTAATGATTTGCTGGAATGTTTTGAGTAATTTGCTTGGTAAGGCAATAGGGACAGTATGGAAGAGATACAAAATATAAGGTAGTATCATCATTTTTATTGTGTACATACAGCCCAGCCATGTCAACCCCAGGGACCCCCAACCTTTCATTTGGTTCCCCAATCTGTGCAATAGTGGGGTATGAATTTCCTTAATTAAAAGGGAGTTGGATTTAGTAAACGTTATCCCTAAATAGTTAAGTGAAACCTTACGCCAATCAAATATGTAAGTTCTATTCAGTTGGGAGATTTCTCATTTTGGTAAGCCTAATAGTAAGGCTTGTTTTTTTTGGTATTATTTTTATAATACAATACTGTGCCATATCTATGCAACAGATTTAGCAAATGTGGAAGCGATTCGGTAGGGATTGCAGGATAAAACTTACTGGGAAAGGTTAAAGGATCTTAAATTGTATAGTTTGGAGGAAAGACGAGACATGGGGGATATGATAGAAACATTTAAATACATAAAGGGAATCAACACAGTAAAGGAGGAGACTATATTTAAAAGAAGAAAACTGCCACAACAAGAGGACATTGTCTTAAATTAGAGGGGAAAAGGTTTAAAAATAATTTCAGGAAGTATTACTTTTCGAGAGTGGACACATTGAATAGTCTTCCCGCTGAAGTGGTAGAGGTTAACACAGTGAGGGTGTTTAAGCATTTGTGGGACAGGCATAAGGCTATCCTAGACTTAAGATAAGGCCAGGGACAAATGAAAGTATTTAGAAAATTGGGAAGACTAGATGGGCCGAATGGTTCTTATCTGCCGTCACATTCTATGTTTCTATGCTAAGCATCTCAACAGCGATGCTATACCTATCTTGACAGTGTTAATCTTATCGAGCAAGGTAGAATAAAAGTGCTATATTGATTCTACTAATCTATCTCACTGACACATTATGATGGTAGATGTGAAAGGTTGTTGTTAGTCAGAAAATGGCATAGTGAGGAAAGAGATGAGAGATAAAAAAGATACAATCTTTAATATATTACATTTTAGGATAATCCATCCTACAACATACATCAGTAAGACATGTTGAATCTTTGCAGTCAGGTCCATAAATATTGGGACATCGACACAATTCTAATCTTTTTGGCTCTATACACCAACACAATGGGTTTGAAATGAAACAAACAAGATTTGCTTTAACTGCAGACTTTCATCTTTAATTTGAGGGTATGTACATCCCATTTAGGTGAACGGTGTAGGAATTACAACAGTTTGTATATGTGCCTCCCATTTTTTAAGGGACCAAAAGTAATGGGACAGATTAACAGTCTTAAATCAAACTTTTAATTTTTAATACATGGTTGCAAATCCTTTGCAGTCAATTACAGCCTGAAGTCTGGAATGCATAGACATCACCAGACGCTGGGTTTCATCCCTGGTGATGCTCTGCCAGGCCTCTACTGCTACTGTCTTCAGTTCCTGCTTGTTCTTGAGGCTTTTCCCTTCAGTTTTGTCTTCATCAAGTGAAATGCATGCTCAATCGGATTCAGGTCAGGTGATTGACTTGGCCATTGCATAACATTCCACTTCTTTCCCTTAAAAACCTCTTTGGTTGCTTTTGCAGTATGCTTCGGGTCATTGTCCATCTGCACTGTGACGCGCGCGTCCAATGAGTTATGAAGCATTTGGCTGAATATGAGCAGATAATATTGCCCGAAACACTTCAGAATTCATCCTGCTGCTTTTGTCAGCAGTCACATCATCAATAAATACAAGAAAACCAGTTCCATTGGCAGCCATACATGCCCACGCCATGACACTACCACCACCATGCTTCACCGATGAGGTGATATGCTTTGGATCATGAGCAGTTCCTTTCCTTCTCCATACTCTTCTCTTCCCATCACTCTGGTACAAGTTGATCTTGGTCTCATCTGTCCATAGGATATTGTTCCAGAACTGTGAAGGCTTTTCTAGATGATTACTTTCTATATTAGATTTGGGGTTTAAGCCTGTCATTTGGTGGATCTGGAACCACCATACTGACCTCTATGTAACTCTATTTTTTACTTTACTTTCTATATTAGATTTTGGGTTTAAGACCGTCATTTGGTGGATCTGGAACCACCATACTGATCTCTATGTATCCGATTCTTCACTTTTTGTAAGATTTGGACACATAGTTACTCTTTTGTATTTAACTTTTCTAGATGTTGTTTGGCAAATTCTAATATTGCCTTCCTGTTTTTGAGGCTCACCAATGGTTTACATCTTGTGGTGAACCCTCTGTATTCACTCTGGTGAAGTCTTCTCTTGATTGTTGACTTTGACACACATACACCTACCTCCTGGAGAATGTTCTTGATCTGGCCAACTGTTGTGAAGGGTGTTTTCTTCACCAGGGAAAGAATTCTTCAGTCATCCACCACAGTTGTTTTCCGTGGTCTTCCAGGTATTTTGGTGTTGCGGAGCTCACCGGTGCATTCTTTCTTTTTAAGGATGTTCCAAACAGTTGATTTGGCCACACCTAATGTTTTTGCTATCTCTCTGATGGGTTTGTTTTGCTTTTTCAGCCTAATCATGGCTTGCTTCACTGATAGTGACAGCTCTTTGGATCTCATATTGAGAGTTGACAGCAACAGATTCCAAATGCAAATAGCCCACTTGAAATGAACTCTGGACCTTTTATCTGCTCCTTGTAAATAGGATAATGTGGGAATAACACACACCTCGCCATGGAACAGCTGAGCAGCCAATTGTCCCATTACTTTTGGTCCCTTGAAAAGTGGGAGGCACATTTCAAATCCATTGTGGTGGTGTATAGAGCCAAAAAGATTAGAATTGTGTCGATGTCCCAATATTTATGGACCTGACTGTATGTTCCGGGTGAGAGTGAAGTTGGTGTGGAAAGATAGATTTGTCTACATGTAGATAGCTGAAACTTTATTTTATTAAGAGTTGCCCAAAGAAAATGGTACCTGTCTATCATGAGAAGATAAGGGAAACCGAACACATCCTTATTGTGCCTGAAAGGGGAAAGTATCGGAGGATGTGTAGATATTTTACAAAGAGAATGGAATAAAGAATGGTAGCATGGCAATCAAGAGTGGTTAATATCAAATATTCAGTGAAAATACAGAAAAGAGAAGCTGCGAAGGATAGAAGCTGGGCAAAGGTAGGGCTCCCACTCTGTATGGAAAATGGTCACGTAATGCATGCATGTGTAATTGCGGCACATTGGATAAACATGGTTATCATGTGTGATTCATGATATGTGTTTTTAATAACAGATCAATCAATGTATGTCATACATTTTTTTAAAAGATGGAGATTGAACTTTTGATGCTTATATCGAGGTGTGTGTTTGGATTAAAAGTATAATTTTTGATGTTCTGCATTAACCATGACATTGACATCACCCACTACTTCTTACAGAAAATAAAATGAACACTTTACAATTGTAGTAGTTGCTTTAAGTATAAGGGCGCAATGGGTCAAGTACTATGCTACTAGCAGGTGTAAAGGTTACTCATTACAACTACAAACGTATAGGAATGGCGGTGGCAAGAGCATGCGCAGCTTTCCTGTCCACCTATAACTTAAACAGAGTCACACATTGCTTCGTATTATGGCACACGCAACACGCCAAGAAAAGTACATGTCTGGTAGCTGGGAGCAGTGGCGTACATACCAGAGTCGCAGGGGTCGCGGCTGCGACCGGGCCCGGCCCACCAGGGGGCCCGGCCGCCCCTGCGACCCGGTATGTAGCCACAGGGCCAGCCTCTTCCCCTGGGGGGCCCAGGAGCCGGCCACCCCAGGGCCCCCCGAGGCTGGCCCTGCTAACCTGGGCGGGTGGGTGGCCGGTCGGGCAGGCGGGCGCGCGAGGGAGCACTCAGTGCTTCCTCTTCAGCTCCCTCGCGCACCGATACCGGAGCCGGAAGATGACGTCATCTTCCGGCGCCGACATCCCTACGCGGCGCGCGAGGGAGCTGAAGAGGAAGCAGTGAGTGCTCTCTCATGCGCCCGCCTGCCCGACCGGCCACCCACCCGCCCAGGAGACCAGCAGCACCACTGGACCCCAGGGAATCCCCCCAGCACTCCAAAAGGTAAGGAGGCTGGGGGGATTACATTTAAAAAAAAACATTAGTGTATGTTAGTGTGTGTGTGTTTGTGTGTTAGTATATGTGTGTTAGTGTGTGTGTGTGTGTGTTTGTGTGTTAGTGTGTTAGTGTATGTTAGTGTGTGTGTTTGTGTGTTTGTGTGTTAGTGTGTGTGTTAGTGTTTGTTTGTGTGTGAGTGTGTGTTACTGTGTGTGTCTGTTACTGTGTGTGTTTGTCTGTTAGTGAGTGTGTGTTTGTCAGTGAAAGTGTATGTTTTGTAAGTGAGTGTGTATGTATGTCAGTAAATGTGTGTGTCCCTTGGCGCTGGGGATCCCTCCGCCTCTCAGCTCCGAATGCACATGCGCGGCAAGAGGCGCGCGCGCGCGCATTTAAACCGCCCATAGGAAAGCATTACTCAATGCTTTCCTATGGACTTTCAGTGTCTTCTCACTGTGATTTTCACAGTGAGAATCGCGGAAGCTCCTCTCGCAACTGTCAATGAGACAGCCACCAGAGGCTGGATTAACCCTCAGTGAAACATAGCCGTTTCTCTGAAACTGCTATGTTTTCAGCTGCAGGGTTAAAACTAGAGGGACCTGGCACCCAAACCACTTCATTGAGCTGATGTGATCTGGGTGTCTGTAGTGGTCCTTTAAGTGTGTGTGCATACCGCGGTCGCGGTGCCGCCATGTGTTGCGGCCCCGACCAGCGCAGAGTAAGCGCGGGGGGGGGGGCCCACGGATAAATTTTCGCACCAGGGCCCCATGGGTCATGTGTACGCCACTGGCTGGGAGAGAAGGAAACAGGAGAAGTAGGGCCTAAGGATCTAAAAAATCTACTTATTCTGAAAACATGCATCTGTCAGGTTTCTAGTTTAACTCCACTCAAGTGGGAGTAAACTAAAAGCTCACAAAGGCAAACGTAAACTAAACGCTCAAACAGGCAGAAGTACAGTAAATGATCAAGAAGGCAGAAGAAAACTAAATGCTTAAGAAGGCAGCATTAAATTAGACATATTATTAACTAAATACATCTTCTACATCAGGAATGAACATATCTTATACTCCAAGTGGATAGCACTGTGCTGTACATGTCAAGTGTACATGAAATAAGTTGGAACACTAATAAAGACCACTATTCTTTATCTGGTTCCGAACTGTACACATCAAGCTGTTTACTTGATGTCCACCACTTGGACTTTTAAAGGGTGAATTTCTTTTTTTTGTTTTTTTTTACCTGTCTAGACCAAGTTTCAGATCCCAACTGCCTTGTAAATCATCAACACTAATTTGAAAGTTCAGTTCAATAAATCTATGGTGTGTAGTTTCAACTGCTCTCTGTACTGCAATTTATGACAAAAAGGCAAAGATTGAGCAGTGCTGGACATCCGACGAGAATCTGCTTTTCTGTTTAAGTCGTTTAGAACTGTCAAGTGATCTGTAGACCACTGACAAATGATAACCACATTTCATTGAATGGCTAGCTAAATGTAATGGTAATGGGAAAATATATTTATCAACAGGTTTTGTTTTAATAACACAAAAACATCATCTGTTGCAGCCAAATAGCTTATAGATTTATAGATTTTTCTTAAAAAAAAAAAAGTGTTGACATTTCTCCATGTACTATGTCAGCTCAAGCACGGTGCCCATTCGCAGGTTGTCAAAAACAGAAGGAGTCTAAGAAAAAGTATGCACTTTTCTCACACTAAATCACAAAACAGAATGGATTTTATGAGCTAAGGCAGATGCTAAATACCAAGGTATTGCCTGATGTACTATCAAACTATACTTTTTAAATATAATCTATCATCAGAATACTGCATACCGATTAGTGACACCTGAGTTTCATTTAAAGGGACAAATAATATTTTTTATTTTCTAATCTTAAAGCAGTTAAGGTATTGTATTGTTAAAAATATTAATGTTTCCATGGCAACATTTGTGTGAGGTAGAAAATATTCACAACATGTCCTTTGCACTCCAGCAAAATAACAACATTTGTAAATTGCTTTTTCTTACTTTGTAGGTTCAAAATATATTTTAGTGGGTAACCTTTTTATAACTAAGAACAATATTACTTATTCATATAAGCTGTCTGTTTAACAAATATCGACCACTACAATGTATAATGCATAAATGTAGCAACAAACAGATGATTCTCTCTCAAAACTCACTATTTGGGCCTCATTTACTCTTGTATTGAGTTTATTCAGAGTGTTCGTTTTTTTTTGTTTTTTTTTTAAACCACTTATTTTGTAACTTGAATGTGCCCAGACCCTCTCCTGAGAAGTTGATTTTACTTTGTCACAAATTGAAAATACGCTCAGCTGGAACGAAATACGAAAAGCACAGAAATGTTACTCAGTTGATTTCCCATTATTTCTGTGCCTCAGCCTAGTGAATGGATTATTACATTCAAATATGGGTTTTGCAATGCTAGAAAATAAGGAGGTGCTATGCTAATCTTTTCTTAAATTTCCGCTGGTAGCTATATTTCTTCATATATAGTCATGAACCTGGATCCACAAGTATCGTTTTTTGGCACAAATGTCAAACTTGGTACCACTCTAGTTTTGACCGAGAGAGTTTAGTTTAACACTTGGTTTCCATGTCAAAAGGTTCATCTGTGTACAAGAGGGCAGTGAGGTTAAAGAGACACTCCAGGCACCCAGACCACTTCTTCCCATTGGAGTAGTCTGGGTGCCAACTCCCACTACTCTTAACCCTGCAACTGTAATTATTGCAGTTTTTTTGTAAACTGCAATAAGTACCTTGCAGGGTTAACTTCCTGACTCATAGCACAGATTTTCTGTGCTAGAGCGTCACTGGACGTCCTCACGCTGTGTGAGGACCTCCAGCGTCGCTCAATTCCCAATAGGAAAGCATTGAAAAGCATTTTTAATGCTTTCCTATGGAGAGCTCTAATGCGCATGAAGGGGAGGAGCGGCGGCGACCCGAAACCACTGCCGAGGGACATCGGTGGGGGTCTCAGGTAAGTCACTGAAGGGTGACCACCCCTTCAGCAACATGGGATGGGTGGTGGGAGGGAGAGGGGACCTGCAGTGCCAGGAAAACGGATTGTTTTGCTAGCACTGGAGAGTCCCTTTAAGCTCAGTATAATTTTGAATTTTTCATCCCTTCATCCCTTTTTGTTCATTGCCCATTGCAGTAGTACAATCCATTACTAAAACATCAAGTATAACATTAGAAAATGCCTTGGCCCCTTACATGCTTCTGTGTAAGCAGCATTCATATGGCCAGTTTAATTAGTGAAATATTTGATTTACAAAATTTCCAATATCCCTGACACTAAAGGATATTGGGTGTGATGCTCTTCTTAATGATCTGATATGGTATAATTATCCAAAACTAACTGGGTAATCTACTAATGTGAGAATTCCAAACTGACTTAGAGCATTTTTCCTGTTTGGATATTTTATTCCTTAGATTTGAAATACACCTTTAATGCTCATGTTAGTAAACAGCCATGTACAACACAACATAGCCTAGATAACAAAGGGTGATTATTTAATTCAATGGGGGCTGGGGAGATGACATTGATACATTAATACCAGGAGATAAACAGTGACCCCACACTCATATATCATTAGATATTTTGGGATGTCACATTCAAACACTGCTAAAAAATCTTTTGAATACATTAAATGAAGGTTGTCCCTGTTCTCATAGGTTTTACGATGGGTTTTATTAAAAGCAAGTGATGCCCTTTGTATCATTATCTCCCTGGTCTAGTCAAATAAACTAAAACAGCCTCAGTATAGATATGATAAGTAAGTAAATATATAAATATGTACACATTCACGCATACATATCATGGTAATGGAATAGCAATCTAATAATACACTTAATATTATCAAATAACAATATACTGTAAGAAATAATTAGTCACCCATTATGAATCTGTGAAATCCATCTGTAGTTATCGATACTCATCTGAAATCCATCTGTGAAAATATATTCGACACTAAATCCAATCTACTGACAGGAGAATGATGCATGCATATTATTTCAATTGCTTTAAAACCATTCTGCCTCACCGGAGGCTTTCTTCCCTGACCTCTGTGTATTTACCAGGTTGTTTTGACATGGTGTAGATTAGGAGTGACTAATTTATGCTGCCTGAAACATGGTCAGGTGTTTTCAGCATTCAGGGTATCTACAAAGTTCCTTTAGGCTTAGCCTTTGTTTGTAACTTTTAGTAATTCATTACATGAAACTTTTCACATTGCATTATATTAAAACAGATCTCTAACAAGTAGGAATATTTTCCTAGTTTGTTGCAAAATTGGAAGCGCTTCAGACTGGGGTTTTTGCCTTCGTTTGGATCAACAGCAAAAACATATGTGAGGAAGGCTGAACTTGATGGACACAAGTCTCTTTTAAGCTATGCAACTATGTAACTATGTAACATCTGAGTTCAGTATTTTAAAATTCAGCATGTTTAAATATTAACTTTTATAGAATACATTTATTCCATTTTCACTCCAACAGCAATAATGCAAATGAGCTTCTACTGATGTTAATATGGGCTGATTTGGGAAAACCAACCAAAATACAGTACAGACTGAGTTCCCACTGAAGTTAAGCAATTGAACGGACACTCATGACTTTAGAGAGTATCATCACTTTTTGAGTTCAAGGAATTCAAGGACATCTATCTGGTCCCTTCTTCATTCATGAGCCGCCATCGACTTGACAATTGTTGACAACAAATAGACAATGGGAAATCTCATAAACACAGGATATTCATTGCTTGGAATCTCTAACTATAACCTGAAGTTATATAGATAGAGATAGAACCTTTACTAACTTAGAACCCCTTTCCGCTCCCATATCCCACAGGCAGCAAGTAATACTACTGAGAAAGAGGTGGCTTAAAATCAGTAGATATCTAGCCCAATAGGGCAAAAAGGATGATGTGAGGTTCCATTCTTCCAAATGTGGAAGCATGTAATTGTCAAAAAAGGTTGCAAACAAGAGATACCAGAATATTATTATAGGGACATTTATATGCATTATATTTATATGGGAACAAAGACTTTTTTTCCCCACTGGCATTCTAAATTTAAATTGAATCATGATCACTACGCAAATGCCACATTCATTACTTTGGCACAACAACATGCTGAGAAAGTATTTATTATGTATCTTAGGAAAAGGTCTAGCATTATTTTATTTGTGTTTGTTTTGTCTAAGGGATATTCTTTATTTTTTATTTTTTATTCTGTATTTATATTACACATAAAGAGGATGTAAGATGGAACATAACAAGAAGATAAGTAAGAGTCTCACAGGACTCATAATAAATTTGTTCAAACCATAGAGTAAGTGTTTCAATATATACACGATATATATTTTCAACAATCCAAACATCATAAACTAATTTAGGCAGTATCTATAAAAGTTCACATGTCCAACCGTTCATCAAGGAACGTGGTCTCAAAAATGTGCAATTACAAATTTCAACAAGAAACAATAAGAGAAAGTGAAAGAGAGAGAAAAAAAGAGGACTAAAGACATTTAAAATGAATACATTTGGTATTACCATGTGTTAAGTTACAAGTCTAGCATTATTGATGTTCTGGGATTGCTCTTTTGTTGTTAAACCAATAACACACTTTGTGAGCATTGAGCAGGTTAATGTTTTTGTACAAAGAGCTGCTAATCTTTTATACTAACTGTATGGTGTATTTGTCATTGTGAGGTAGCCACTATAATCCAACATTTGCCATTTTTACTAGTGCCACAAGGTCATACTAATCTAAGTAGGGAAGCTACAAATTATCTCCTTTCAAAATCAGTTACCTGTATCTAGCAGTATTTACTGCAAGGATAATGTAGTGTATATAGTATAAAAATAAGCGGGTATTTATTCGATGTTGTGACATATAAACTCATGGCTCTAAACCAGGGCAGACTGCTCGGCAGGGTATAACTTTGTGCAAAACGCACACAAGGATTAGACACACATTCAAAGCAGTACTGGCTGAATGTTTGGGACATATATATATATATATATTTTTATGTTTTTATTTATTTTTGATTGGATTGTCCTTTCATGTAACAGCTTAAAGAGTAAAAATGTACAGCTTAGTTGTTGTTATGTGATAGAATCATTGCAATGGAGAGGCAGTTGTAACATTATTGCAGTAGTGAAGTGCAGATCAAAATCGTGAAATATAATTGAATAAAGTCAGTACTATTATAGCCAAGGGGGTCACAGTTCAGAGCATTTACAACCCCCCAAATACCTAAAAGCAATCATAAAGTACCCCTTACATTATAATCCCATAACCCTAAACACTTTAATCCTATGTCTCCTGATATCAAGCCTATCTCCTTTTGAACATTATCCCTTACGTTTATGCCCCCTAAACATTTTTTTTGTAAGCACAAAGGCTAAATACATTTTTGGACTAAGCATTAGAAATGTTTCATAATGTGCTTAATTTTAGAATAATCAACACTGCGGAACTGACAAGGGTTCACTTTCTTAGAGAGGTGATCTGTCACTCAAACTCTGATGAAGGTTTACTGATGTAAACCTCAAACCTCTAGGGATTGTTTTAGACAAACACAGTGAGCACAATCAAATCTCCCTTTAATTCTACAAATATGCCTTTACACTAGTATAATTACAAGAAGACACAATTAAAGGGACACTATAGTCACCAAAACAACTTTAGCTCAATGAAGCCATTTTGTTGTATAGATCATGTCCCTGCAGCCTCACTGCTCAATCCTCTGACATTTAGGAGTTAAATCACTTTGTTTATGAACCCTAGTCACACCTCTCTGCATGTGACTTGCATAGCCTTTCTGAATATTTCCTGTAAAGAGTCATCTACAGTTTATCCTTCCTTTTTTGCAAGTTCTGTTTAATTTAGATTTTCTTATCCCCTGCTATGTTAATAGCTTGCTAGACCCTGCAAGAGCCTCCTGTATGTGATTAAAGTTAAATTTACAGATAAAGAGATACAATTGTTTAAGATAAATTACATCTGATTGAAAGTGAAAACAGGTTTTTTTTCATGCAGACTGTGTCAATCAGAGTCAGAGGAGGTGTGACACGGGCTGCATAAACAGAAACAAAGTGATTTAACTACATGGCAGTGAATTGATCAGTAAAACCTGAAAAGCATGATCTATACACTAAAACTGCTTCATTAAGCTAAAGTTGATTAGGTGACTATAGTGTTCCTTTAAGCTGTGAACACTGGCCGCAATGTTTCTTTAAACCCAACAAATGTAAGTCAAGTTTAGATTGTGTGCTATCATTGGTTAAACATTAGTGGTTACAGATATTATAGAAAAGCAGTCAGTGGTCTCACTGCTACATCAATTTGAGTATATTTGGCTCGTGGTCTTGTATAAATTAATACTATCCTTACCTTTTTGTGTCATTTTACCCCACTCCCTCTAGCATGTAAGTTCATTGAGCAGGGCCCGCAACCCCTCTGTTCCTGTGTGTCCAACTTGTCTGGTTACAACTACATGTCTGTTCGTCCACCCATTGTAAAGCGCTGCGGAATTTGACGGCGCTCTATAAATATCATAATAATAATAATAACATTCTCCCTTACTGCATTAGTACAGCTTCATGAAACTGAGAGCAATACTGTGACATAAAATCCTGAAGTCTACTTTATTCTACCTTATTCATTTTCACTAGGAAGCTAGCCATACATGGGCCCAATAGAACAAAAACTGATAAATAGTGATGTTGCGAACCGTTCGTGAACTTCCCGCGAACGGCTCGCCACGGTTCGCCACGATCGCTTCGCGGCGAGCTCCGGTCAGCTGACACACACCGGCCAATCTCCAGCAGACCCTCCCTCGCAGACCCTCCCACCTCCTGGACAGCATCCATGTTGAAGCCTTCAACGGTTCGCGACATCACTACTGATAAATAGTGGGGTTGTATAAAATTAAGGAAGATGCAGAGGAAAGGAAAGTATTGAGTTAGAAGCAAAAAAAATTCAATAGATTGGCTGTAGGTATGCTACTCTTTATAAAAGGATGGTTGGTAGAAAACAGAATGTTGTAGGTAATATCTCATCATTGGAAGGATGTTTTA
The DNA here is from genome assembly GCA_933207985.1 of Pelobates cultripes. Taxonomy (NCBI): domain Eukaryota; kingdom Metazoa; phylum Chordata; class Amphibia; order Anura; family Pelobatidae; genus Pelobates; species Pelobates cultripes. The sequence continues at coordinate 102,333,186 of OW240913.1, forward strand.
AGAGCCAGAATTAATCACCAATTTATCCTTCACCCCTCTGTAGACAGGGTGACTTTCTTAAAGTCTAAAAATGCCATTCACCGAAACCCATGCAAACACCATATTATAAACAATGTTGTTGTTTTTGAAACTCAATATGGCAACATAATATATGGGAGCTATACTGAAGATGGCAGAGCACACTATAGAAATGTCTCAGAGAACTAATTTTAAAGAGTTTTTGATATGTAGATTCGATTTTGTTGTTATTTGAATAATACTTTTGTGACAATTTCAAAGATAGCTGCCAAACCATGTAACGTGATGACCAATAAAGGTGGCAAAGGAGACAATTATGGATATAGCACATGCATAGATAATGCATGAAGAAAAGAAAATGAAACATATTACAAATTCAAAATGGCTGCTGACCTTTGTGAAGTTTGACCCCATATTATCTTTGATACTGATACTATTGATGACAATTTCAAAATGGCTGCTTAAATATATAACTGATTGACCTGATTTTCCAGCAATCTCAAAAAACCTATACAGATAAACAGATGCCATAATTATTTATCTCAATACTAATTTTATTAAGTTTACATTGCCTATTCCCTAAGGTTTGATCAAATACAAGATATTATGGAGGATATTTATCAAAGCAAAACGTGTTTTTCTGGGTGCTAAATGTTGAGATATATTTTATTGGTTTGCATGGTGATTGCTCTTTATTTAGCACCCTTCCCTTAGAATAGCACCTGCTTTTGGAAAGTCTCATCCTACATTTGAAGCATTAATTAAATTTCCTTACAAACCTGCATAGTGTTTCTTTTTAATTGCCCCAAGTTCAATAAAAAAAATCATTCTTTTTTTTCTACTTTGAGAAAACGAGCATTTTTTTTTTTTTCTAGGTGCATCAAATATCAACCAAAGACTTTAAAAAGTAGCTATATTCCCATTTCTCATTAACAATTCCTTGGTATGTCTATTACTGGGGTAATTCTAGATAGATGTTTAGTGGCTGACATCATCTGTTAATGAGAAATATAATTACAGATACAAAATTAGACTGTTACCTCCACCTGCATTGTGTGCTTAAATGTCTGGACTCTGCACAGATTATGTATAGAGAAAGATAGAATGGAGAGAAAGAACATTAAAACAGTTTACTCAGAAGTTGATAGTGAACACAAATTTTAAAATGAAGATTACACAGCCGGAGTTAGATAGTGAGATATAATATTAGTTTTGATTTTCATTTAATACGTCTACTGTTGTCTAGGAGACAGGATGACTTAATTTACCTAGCTATTCCTATTTATGTTCACAGGCAAGTCACTGAATAACAATGCTGTATTGATCATTCTTGTGTCTGTTTCTTTTCCAAAGCCAGTGGCCCAAAAGAGGAGGTTTTTTTTTTTTATTGGTTTCCTCATTGCTATAGATTTAGGATATCCCCACATCTAAGGATGTTGTGGATAAAGAAGTGGTTTACTAAAACACATAAGACATAGGATCACTTGAATACTTAATACAAAATAAATCTTTATTATTATTAAAAATCACTCTCCGAGATAAGCTCATACAACAGCTCATCAAATGAGAATAACAGTATTCATGTAACTGACATTCGGTAGAACAAAAATGTAAATTACACTTCCAACCCACAATATAGGCAATACATGAAATCATCCATGCAAGCCAACGTTCCCCAACAGTAAGGCAAAATAGGTTTAGATGCATGAGCATGTACATACCTAATGAGTGAAATACCAGCAACCACTGATATAGACAGCGCAGAACAAAATAAAATACCCCCCGCCCCCAACATTTCGCCAATCAGCCAGCTGCAAGCACTGAGTGATCTGAACTACAAAGCAACTTGTCTTAGACCACATTAGGACAACCAGTGAGACTTATCACCAGAGGGTGTTGTACGAAAGGGCTTTAGGGGCTGAAGACCTGCATGTGGACATCTTTACCCCCTGGTCTTTACAGTTGATGGAAAGGCAGGAGAATACTGATTTTGTTTTTTCTTCTTTTCAACTTTACATCTGGAGACTGCTTTTCAAAGCAACTGCCTATTACAAAAAGAAAGATTAGTAGTATAATGCTCCTTCAGGCTACTTAGGGGCGGTTGCTGCAATATAGCAACACTCCTGGCTATCACCATTTGTCAGTAGTTTTTCTGACTGTCTGCAGCCAGGTTGTGAATTAAAAGCAGTAAATTCAGTGCTATTGGAACTGAGACTGTGTACATACACTGATAAGGAAGATTTTCTGAAGTGAGGGGGTGTGGCTAAAGAGGAAGGCTTATGGTGCTGCATTTTCAAAACATTAATTGTTTTTATGCAAAAACTATAAACATTTGAGAATGCAAACAATACAGCATATTAATAAGGTTTAAACCTTCAAATGCATTACAGTTTTATTGGTGCCTGGGGTGTCCCTTTAAACAAACCAATGTTTTAGTTAGATAATATTCTTTATAGTACCACACAGGTTAAATGATTGCAGGATGTACAGAGAGCTTGCAGGAAATGACCAGCCCAACGTGGGAGAGAGCAGGAAATGGTTTAATATTAAAAACTGTTTGAATAAAGGAAACATATTGTAATGCTGCCTATAGCCGTTTTGCAATAAGACTAAATTATCCTGAGAAGAGGTGGTGATGGAATACAACTGATTAAAAAGAAGTTGATGATGTGGATTGAAAACTGAATTTAGTGTCCCCACATGATTTGAATATGGATTGCCCAGTATATGCATTTATTTGAAGACGTAAGGGAATTGTTATTCGGAGGAAAAACTGTTTAGTAGATCCTCCCCATGATAGGGTAACATTGTAAATGTGTGATAACTATTTTGTATGTTCTTATATTTTATTAGTTTGTTTTCTGTTTTTTACATTTTCCCCTTTCCTTGACTATGATGAATACATAAATTGCTATCAAAAGAGGCAAAATGTGATTTAGTTACATACGTGAAAACAGTGTAGTTAGTTGCTTTTTAAAAAATGTTATCTTTATTTGTGGTGTGCATAGATGCAGGGCCGTCTTTAATAACGAATGGACCCTGGGCAAGTGTTTGCTTGGGCCCCCTGTGCCCTGCCGCTCTCGCCCCTCACTCCCTGGTATGCAATCACGGCATCCATCCCAACGCAGTGGCGGTACTAAAGTAGAATGAATTTTATTGGGACCCCAATTGCAAGGTTGGACTAAAGGTAGAACCCCATCTGTCGTGCAACTCCAACAATGCTTTGACAGCTGGGACTCTACCAATTTCCCATGCTTGCAGGGTTGTATTTAGCACTGAGCCATGTTAGTATGTTTGAATGTAAGCATGTGTTTGTATGGAGTATGTTTGTGTGAATGTGTTTGTATGTGGTACTGGAGTTTGAATGCAAGTGTGCATTTATGTGTAGTGTTTGTTTTTGAATGTAGGAGTGTGCTTGTATGTAGTGTTGACGTTTCAATGCAGGAGTGTGTTTTATATGTAGTGTTGAAGTTTGAATGGAGGGGTGTATTTGTATTTAAAGTTGCGGCTCAGATGCACAGGTACACACTCTGACGCACAAGCAGATACACAGATACATACACTGACTACATACAGATAAACAGGCACATACACTGACAGACACACTGACACAGGTACATATATTGACACACACACAGACACATACACTGGTAGACGTACTGACAGACATACTGACACAGGCACATATAAAGACATACTGACACACAGACACATATACCGACATACTGACACACACACACACAGACACAAACACTGATCAACATATTGACACACATACACTGACAGAAAAACTGACACCCACATACACTGAGAAATACTGACACACACACACAGGCACATACACTGGCACACACAGACTGATATACTGACACACACACACACAGACATACTGGCACACAGACAGATATACTGACACATGCATACACATGCACTAACAGACATACTGACGCACTGACAGACATACTGACACATACACATACTGACACACACATGTACTGACACACAGACAGACATACTGACACACACACACAGACAGACAGACATACTGACACACACACACAGACATACTGATACACTAACACACACACACTAACACACATATACACTAACACACATACACACACACACATACATACACTACACACACATACATACACTAACACACAATACACACTACATACATACACTAACACACAAACACTAATACACACACAAACACACATCCCCCCACTTACCAGTGCTGGGGTGCAGACACAAACAGTGTAACATATTTCACGAAACACTGACAGCGTTGAGACTCCACATACCCTCTTCTCACTGACACACATGCCAGGCCATACCATCACATCAGCTCAGTGCTGCACACACACACACAAGACGAACACTGAACAGAAGACTACTGCCATCATACCACCGACAACAGACCGCTGACGCCTGACAACATGGCCCACATACACATACTGCACACACATATGCCTGACACACAGACAGACAACTGGGCAGCACACACACAGCCGACGACAACTGACACACACACCTGACATATGATACACAACACCACACACAACACACGACACAAACACAAAACACTAACAACATATACATTAACATACATATACACATGCACACATTATACACTGGTTACATACATACACAACACAAAACACATACACGTCTGCACATTACACTAATACAACAGAAGCAGATTAGCTTTTTAAATGTAAGAGTAAAAGAGTGGTTAAGTAGACATATAGAGCATAGACCAGTTTTACAGCTAGGTAATATGTTTGTTTTTCATCTACAGAGTAGGTAACATGCTAGTTAGATTATAAATATACAGCTGGGTACTGGTGAAATAAACTCAAGGGGTTATAATTAAAATGAAACATCACTGTGCATTGCCGGTTGCAAATAACAGGTAGCATTTCCAGACGCCTTTCAACCAACACCACTGGCAGGTAATGATAGAGTTCTCCGTATCGAATACTGTGCAGCTTCCCGCCACCTCAGGACACAACAGGGAGCGATAATTCTTGTGTTGTTCAGTGAGTCCACACTGGTAGTGCTGTGACTGCACTGATCCCTGAGCCCAGATTGAAACGGGAGTCACTTCCCTGTGTCCATGGGTCCCCCTGCTCTGTGCAGTAAGACCGTGGGACTTCGGGAGCTCCGAATCCCGGAGGCTCCTCTGGGTATATGGACAATGGGTTGGATGTGCTTCCAATTGGACCCCCAGCCCAGAAGAGAAAAGTGCAATCCCGGCAGCTGTGAGGATCCAAAGTTTGGCATAGGAGGTAGAACTGTGAGGTTTGTGTCAGAGACCTGGCACAGCAGCCCTTTTGCATGCTCCACTGGAACTCTGAGGTGAGTTGTCACTCTGCTTTGGCAAGCTGCTTTTGGCGCCGTGCCACTTTTCTCCAGAACTCCTCGAGTAGTGCGTCCAGCTTAGTGGAGAAGTCGGCTCGCCCACTAAGACAGGCAGCAGGGCTCAAATTGCCCTACTCGGATTGTGAGGTTATTGCTGTGGCTGCCATCTCAAGGGCATTCCGTGGCTGCGGGAGATCGTGCTGCGGTGAGGTAAGTATCCCAAGTGGGGACCAAGATAACCCAGCCATCTTGGTTGTCAGGCCCCGCCCCCCAGTTAGATACTTTTTATGTACATGAGGATAACAATTTTGTAAGTGAACATAAGGTAATATTGTTAGTTGCCTGTTAAGAAAATAATGTTTTATCCAGTTTTAATTTTTGTTTATTAATGCTATCTGATACATTACCACTTGTTCAGTATAAAAGTAGGTATGAAGCAGGCATCTCAAATGTCAGCCTCCCATATATATGAAATAAAACTATTGTGGTTCTCTGGCCTTCTATTGCACTCAGAGAATTCTGTGAGTTGTACGTCATCATCATCTGGGCTGCCAGAATTTGACATCCCTAGTATAAATGCTAGCGGGAAACATGGCTATAAAAGGAGCTTGAAAAAGACTGAATTGTTGCTGCATTTTTGTGACATCAATAAATTAAAAAATTCTTCAAGATACAGACCATTATGCTGGAATTACTATATCAAGACCAAATCAAGTGTATACTTTGGTTTTTTTTTTTTTGTATTCTTTATTTTTAATATTGCATGTGCATGGAGGAAACAAGGAGTCTTTATGCACAGTTGGTATACCGACAAGTATGCATAACACGTACAAGAAGTGCAGTTATACAGCAGCACATTTTTTTGAGCATACAAAAGAGGGTTCATTTGCAGGATATGTATGTGCTAGAGAGAGCAAAGAGGTTCAAGTAGAGTATTCAGATTAATAGATGGGTCTTGTGCTGGCTCACAGTGTAAAATATAGGACTCAAATATTATTTTTTTTCTTAGTGGTTGGGTGATTACCCACGGGGGCGGGGGGGTTGTTGTCGTGGTTGCTGGGGTAAGGGTCTGTTGGGGTACTGTGGTTTGCCAAAAGTAGGTGAAAACATTCTGCATAATGGGGAAACTGGCTAAGTATGGTGGTAAGCTCGGACTATGTGCCCTTTATTGCTTTATGGCTACATGGGTGGCCCTCGGATGACTGCTCGCTGGTTCAGGGGATTGTGTCTAAGGGTCTTTCGGGGGGGGGAAAGGTAAGGGTGCTGGTTTGCTTGACCTACAGCCATTGACCCACGGATGACAGTCTGGGGGTCACCTATATGGGGTACCCCAATGTATTTCTTGTGGTAGGGCATAACAGTAGAACAGGAGACCAGTAGCGGGAGTTTAGGTGGTGACAACTGCGTAGGAGTCTGCAGAGGGCCTCTGGGGCACAAATGGGCTGTGTTAGCCAGGTCCCAGGTGTGCATTGTAGCCATTGTCGCTGACCCCCTTGGTGGTGAGAGAGTATTGTGGGAGTCCCAGAGTCTCCAAAATGGCTGCTGCCCCTTCAAGATCCTGGACTGGGTGGGAGGTGCTTCCTTGTAGGACCACCAAGATGTGGGATCTCTTCCATCTGTAGGAGATGTCTCATGCACGGAGGAGCGATGTAAAGATCTGCAGTGTTTTGCACCATGCTAGGGTGCTTCCTGATAAGTCTGCATAGAAGGTAAGGGATGAATTCTCTGAGTTGTAGGGGGTTTCCCCCTAAGAGCACTCATTACTGCTGCCTTGTCTTGCCTAGTTTGGAATGAGACTTATAGTAAGTCTCACAATCCGAAACATCCCGTCGATCATCACCAATTTTGCCTGTTTGGGGGGGTAGTATTGCACTCAGTAGACGCCTCATAAAGTGCGGTAGTTCTGCTTTGGGGACTGTCTCCGCTACCCCTCTGATTTTGAGGTTATTGTTGAATCCTCCAGTATTGCGAACTGCTGCTCTATGGTGGTATGTTGCCTTTGGAGTGTGTGCATCTCTTGTTGTAGGTGAGTAATGTGTGCCTTTGCAGTGTGGGAGTCGCTTTCCAGAGTTTCAATACAGCCTGTCGGCCTTGTAGATCTTTTTGCGGAACATGGCCACATCCATTTGGATGACTCTTCGTAGGCCTGCCAGCAGCTCCTGCATGTTAACCTTGGTTACCGGTGTTGAGTCCGGTCTGGAGGCAGCAGATACCGGGGTCGAAGACGGTACCCGCTGAGCAGGCTCCACGGAGTGGTCGTCTGAGAAGTCGGAGCTCTCTTCCATGTAGGGAGCCATCTTGGGCTGTGAGGCGCCATGTGCCTGCCACCACAGATCACCCATGCTCATGCCCAGTCTCGGCTTGTTTGCCCTCTGTTTTTTGTTTTTTTCTGGGATCCAGGTGGGGTCGATTTGATTGGGGCAGGATTCGAGAATAGTGGTACAAATAGGTCTCTAGTCACAGAGCCCATCGGACTTGCGACCCCAACGGTATAGTTTTAAAATCATAGATACTAAAAAATAATACACGTTTACATGCTTATAAGTTAATTATGAATAAATAATACAAGATAAGGTATTATCCATAAATTATGAAGTAACAGTATATTAAATCAATGGGGTTCTGCTACAGAGAGAAAACACTTTTAAAATTGTGTGCCTTTGTATAAGCAGCTAGCATAATATTTTTTTCTTTCAACTCTGCCTTTAAATATGCAGAAGAAATGCAGAAAAATATTCTGCAACATATAAATTAAAGAGTATCTGAGCTAGGAATAGACATTAACAGTAATATGAGCTTGGTTATTCTGGCATACAGCACGTTTGTTAGGAATATTTATTATAGGATATTGATTACATTACATCTCTTATAAGAATGACGTCAATGGAGCTATTTAACAGTGTCCCAGGCACAATCAAGAGTGAAAAAGCAAATATTGTCCGGAGTCTTCGACTAAGATACTTCCTATTCATCACTGATATGATCATTCCTCAATCTTTTTTTATCTTTATAAATGTGATGATATATATTTTCTAAAAATGTAGTCTGCATTCTAGATTCAGGTTACTGTATTAATACATTGTTGACGGCCGGATTTAATTTACATAATGTGTATCAAGATTCTATATTACATTAAATCACCACTACAAATATAGAACTGGATTAATTAAGACACAAAGAAATATTGGCACATTTAATATGCAAAAGCCATGCTTTTATCTCTAACTTGATGTTTATCACTGACATTTCTGGGTCATCAACTGTTCCATGCTCGTCTACGGTTACTCAACACCCGGTTTTGTAGACAGAAATGCTGGCCATGTTATTTCTGATATTTATAAAGATGTGCCATGTTAAATATTTACTGGCCTAAAAGAAATGCTCTAGCAGTATATTAAATCTATACAATGAATGTACTAAACACAGAGGGTTATTCACTAAACACCAAATAGTAGAGAATTAAAAAAACCCAATTGCACAAAATAGCCAAACTGTGTCTATGGCTGAGTTAGATTTTTTTTTCCAAATCACAACATATTGGCTAAATTTTGAAATCCACTTTTCATTTTACTACAGTTCGATGATGACACTGAAACCTCAGAGTTTCCTGTGTGGGCCTTTTTTCCCTAGAATTTGGAAGGGAAATCACTATTTGTAGGGTGGGGAGTAGCTCAGGCCATCATTATCTTTAAAATATGGAAAATATCAGCTGAATTAGAGCAATGCAGGAAACAGCTTGCCCTTACAAAGATATTATTCACAAAGGATGATGGAATAAAAGCTTTAGCATGTTGACAATTCTCAACAAAGGACGGCAGGTCTGATTACTTTTTTCTTCGTAAAGCCATCTGCCGTGACTGCAGTCATCGGGAACGCTGTAAAATGTATTGTCATTATACTCATTGGTAATGTCCAAAAAAAATAAATAAGCAAAACAACATCCAGTCAAATAGACCCGCCACACAGGAGCGGCGCATAATTATCTTTCCAAGTCTATAACAATAAAATCACAGGTGTAAAATATTTGCTCGACTGCCTGTGCTAATATAAGCAGTTTATCAAGATTTTCCACTACTTAACAGAGATAATATTACAAAAAAACAGGCTGGTGGTTATATTTAATTTTTATAGCAGAGGTACTAAATCATCCCAAAATGAAACGTGTTACTGACCCTCATTAATAACCAGTGAGGTAATTGTGTTTTTAAATTGGCCTGGGGTATTTGAGACCCACATGTATAAAAATAGACTAAAATAGACAAAAATTTTATCAAATGCAACTTTTTGAATGCAGTAAAAATTGGTTTAATAGTGTAAAAGTTATTTACTCCAATAGCTTGAAATTTGCAAACATCAAGTGGATGCCAAGGAATTTTAGAACATACCCGGTATCATGGTCCATACTGTAAAACCCTTTTTTTGAACAATTGACTAATCCACTAATGCCCATTTCCTATCTAAAATCATCCATTATATCCTTGTTTCCTGATTTTTTTCCTGTTTTATTTTCTGATCAATGCCAAAGATGAAAGCAGTAGAGTTCTTTACAACATAATTTTAACCCTATAATGAGCACATTTTGTTAAACCATATCAAAAAAAAATTCAAATTCGGAATTAAAATTATGTAGTAACTAGAATATGACCTAAAAAATAAAATATAATTCTCCATTGTTCCATAATAAGATAAATTAAAGTATCTCTTCTACCATAAGGGAATGGGACATTTCAGTTATGAAGAAAGATTTGATAAACTGAAATCGTTTACATTAGAAAAAAAGATAGCCCTGTACAAATATATACAAAATCAATACAAACAGCTGTCTGGCAATCTATTCATTAACGTTAATGTACATAGGACAAGAGGTCATCCTTTGAGACTTGGAGAAAGGAAATTTCACCTGCTGCAGAAATATTGGTTCCTCACAGTAAGAAAAATAAGGATTTGGAATAATGTGCCTAAAAAAATTAGCAGATCCTGTAGAGGCCTTGATATTAAAAAAACAAACAAACAAAAAAACAGACTATTACAGGGTACAATGATTAATGTGGATGGTAAAAGCATGTGGATCCAAGGAGATATCTAACATATGTGATTTGAAATCAAGAAGGTCTTTTTCTGTGTTTTTGGCACATTTTGAAATTACTCCAGACTGGATTTTATTGCCTTCTTTTGGATCCCTTGCTGAAACAGATGAGTGGATGGTTGAACTTGATTGACTTGAGGCTTTTTTCAACCTATAGTACAATATTAGCACTAAATGATTTTAGGAGAAAGTATACTTATACGTACAATTTATATACTTTTATGTACAATTATACAAATATACATACAAAATGAATGTGTAATTCTATAAGGTAAATGGGCCCATACACTTTCTGAATGGTGGATGTTACCCAGTAGACTACAGAATGTAAGAAATTGTCCATGCAACATATGAAGGGCTGGGTTTACATATCTACATTTAAAATAATCCAAATTCTACTGATTAAAATATATTAGAAACCTAAATGTCGAGAGGAATGATGCTAAAAAATAATGTTACCCGAGCCACGGATTGCCAAATATGTTTTCCTGCATGACATTAATAGGGTTATTTACTAGAGTGAGAATTCAAGGTGAATTCAAAGTGCATTGTGAATTTTAAATTTAAGGCCAGCAAAGCTGAATGGAAAGTGCTTAAATAATATTTCAAGTTCAGCTATTTTGACCTTAAATTTGAAATTCACTCTGAATTCACCTTGAATTATACCTTTAGTGAATAACCCTATATTTATAGAACTGAGACATGATGCAAACCTAGATGGATATGGACAGAATATGGTAGGAAATGTATTGGTTGTTTCAAGTATTTGAGCTAGACCTACTTATGTCTTGTGGCACATCTAAATTATCAATATTTTCATTGGCTCGTTTATCTAAATGGTTATCAGGACCTGTGTCTCAATATAAAGTTCAGAGGACATCTTGGAGAAACCATCTCCTAGACTCAAGAAAGTATTCTTATTTTAAAATATTCACTTACTAGAAATTGCTTAGACAGAATATATAAATTGTGTATTCATTCACTTGTTTTACGGATGATGGATTCATAGCAATGGCCAATAGGTATTGTGAACGTATAGTTATCATGGCTCAATTTTTCAAGTCCTACACTACTAAAATGACTTGTCCCCATAAGCCTGGAGAAAACATTGTACAGTTACCAGGGTTGAACTTCAACTTACCAATACTGAATCTTTACTCACAGATGGCTTGTGAGCAGGGCAACACGTCCATTGCACGCGGAGGAGCCACAGCTCCCTGTCAGTGGCAGGCCAGCGGCTCTCTAATTAGGCAAGTTAGGCAGCCGCCTAAAGCCTCGCAGCTGCCTAACTCACTCACCATAGGGCAGGCAGACTGTGTCAGGTCCTTGGTCCCTCACCGAGGATCCAACACCAGGAGGAGGCCCGGCGGCTTACCCGGTATGCCGCCTGGTGCGAGGTCCCTCCAGTCTGCCCTGAGAGGCAGAGAGCCAACACAGGCTGCAGCTCCCCCGGGTGTCAATTAAGGTATTTTTAAATGACAATCCCCTCCCTCACTGTCACCCCACCCCACTGTGTCACCGCCTACCCCCTCAGTCACTCTACCACCTGTCACCCCCTCCCTCACTGTGCCACCCCCTTTTTTGGATTATTGCACTTAACAATATGCAACTTGAGATCCTTGTTTAAGGGAGAGGCGTCATAGTGTGTAAGTGTTTCACAAGACAGCTAAACATACTTGGCTAAATGTTGGCATTTACAGTAGATTCTTATCCAAGAGCAAAAAAAAAAAGTACAACAGGCTTTAAAGGGACACAGAAATATCTCAAAAGCAAAGCAAAATGTGGATCTGCATCTGATGTATATGACATTTGTCCCAATATTTTGCAGTGGTGGTTAGGTGAGAAATTGAAGTCATGGGAGGGATAGGATATTGACTCTTTATCACGGCTCATTGCCTAGTCAATTAAATGCCAGATGGTCAATGACACACAGTCTTATCGAGGCCAGTTTTATCTAGTGTGGTGTGGAAGGGCTACCAGAATGGGAAAAATGAATGATACACTTTTATAGGACCCACTGGGGAAGGAGGCTGAACATGGTGATTGTTAAGCATTGATACTAAATCAGAATGACCTGGAGTCTTTGCATTGCTGGGCTTCCAGACTGGTAAAAAGGTTTTTTAAAATCCATCTATACTTTATTCCATAAGTAACTGCCTAAGTGGGCAATGTAATTGTTATATTTTATTATTTTAGGCTGATAATGCCAGGGAAAGCAGGATAATGGTGGGTTTGACAGTAATATACAGTCTTGCTTTTCCTACATATTCATTTTTCAGTTTTATTTTTTATTTTAATTGCCTCTTTGCCGAGAGGTGGAGATGTTCTGTTTTACATAACCAAGTCTTGCAAGATGTATCAAAATGTATTTTGTTTGTTTTGTGTAAAAAAGACAGATCTCTAATGCTGTCATTAAAAAATGTGAAGAACTGACCATGGCGCTGCAAATGTAGGCTAAAATAGTCTAAATGGGAAAATTTCTCAGTCTCCTAAACACTATCTTACCAGCCTTTCTATTTTTACCTATAATTCAAAATTTAATGAATAACCCCAGAATTGTGTTCATTATTTAATTGTGTAGTGTGGATTATTCCCAATCTGTTTTGGAAAATAACTGTTTGTCCTCCTAAAAACTCAGAATAATTTCTTACAGTTACAAAATAGGCATGAGATAAGAGTTAATGAAAATGAAACATAAAAATGTTTTGTAGAAAGCCTTCACAGGGATTTGCAATGAGAACGTAAGCACTGGCAGTCAGAATTCAACTTACTCATTCAACGAATCAGTAAAAAAGATAAGTTAACATCTGTTTTAAGCCAATCTGCCACAAATCAAAATAAAAACCGTGCCTGTCTTATGTAGTATTTATTTATACACAACATAAATAAAAATCTGTTCCTATTTCAAGCTAAATATTACAGATTTTAAACACCATATATTGCTATATGAAAGGAAGAAAACAATAAACCTACACTCTCAACTATACCTCTATGCTACAACGAGCCACAGATGATCTCAACAGATGGCAGGAGTTGTCCCTGTCGTGGCTGGGACACCTAGCTTTGGCAAAGATTAACCTCTACCGATTCCAAACCCTTCCTAGCCCAATCCCAACCCCAGACTTCAAATACCTCCAAAAACAAATCGACAAATTCATATGGGCAAACAAACAGCCTAGAGTTAAACAATCGACCATGTAAATCCCCAACGGAACAGGGGAACTAGGTTTGCCCCACTTTCAATACAATTATCACGCCACGCAACTCACCCAAATCCAAAATCTGCACTCCCCAATAGGAATCAACCGTTGGGTAGAACTAGAACATGACCTCTTCGGCTTTGATTTCCCATCCCTCTACATGTGGGTAACAAAGAAATTCTGCCCTATGCCACCTCCCATAACCCCACTCCTTACCAACTCCATTGACATATGGAACATAATCACCAAGAACTTTCCCATCATTAACCCGACACCAGTGATCCATATTCTGCGCAACAGGGCATTCCCCCCGGGCATGACTCCTAAAGATTTTGCACACTACGAACAAAATGATCTCTATAGGTTATATCATTTTTTTGCGGGAGGAAGTTTAATCCCATACAATTACTTACCACGACATAACTCAGCATACAACACCCATGACTTCTTCAGATACCTACAAATGAACAGCTTCCTAGAACACTCAGAAAAATAGGATAGCGGCCACCACCAAACTCATCTTTTGAACCAGCCTGCATTCATAGCTCAGTCCGCAAAGGTCAGATCACTGACAACTACACACTCCTAATTACTAACTAGCCCTGAGAGGCACTGGCTTATGTGTCGGCCTGGGAGGGGGACCTGGGAAGAAACCCCCAGAAGAAACATCTGATTGGCAGGACATATGGGAGGCCATGGCCTCTATAACTATTTGTGTGATCCATAAGGAGTAGGCCTATAAGACCATGCTCAAATGGTACCTGACACCCACACGTCTATACCAAATGGGTAGGTTAGACTCGGAACCTTTGCGAAAACAGGGGAACATATATACACCTCTGGTGGCAGTGTCTCAAACTGATCCCATTATGGGCAAAAGTCACCAAATTGGTCTCGGACCCCCTGCAGACCCCCTGCAGATAGCCATCCTACTAGACCCATGGATCTGTCTCCTCTCCAAACTCTGGGACCCATTAACCAGAGCCCAAAACAAACCGGACAGCCCTGGCAGCAAGACAAGCTATAGCAGAGCTCTGGGGTTCACCAAACATACCCACAATATGGACACTCAATAGAAATGGATGGAATTTCAGCAAAAATCCACAAAACGTCAACATTTTTACAAAATTTGTGACTTGTGACTAAATGAGCCTCTACTCCAATAATAGCTACTCAAGTCCGAAAACTCCAACACGCCATCAGATACTACCTCATACCCTTAACAGCTGAAATATCCACATGCCAGGGGAGGGGGGAGACCAACTACCTTTCTTTTTCCTTTCCTTTCTATTTTTTTTTTCTTTCATCTACCCTTTAAAACCCTATAATGTGCAATAAAATGCAAACGCAAGGCTGAATTGTGTACAGCACAACAGTACACCACCCAGCACCAAGAGAAATTAAAACCTCACTACAGCAAAGTATAGCAAAGGATACCCACCTAACGAAGATACCCAAAGGCTTCAGCCCAGGTCACGGCACTGAGCCCACAAAGGAGCCTGGACTGGAGACCCAAACACTAAGACCACTTTAGAGTACTCTTGTGACAAACGCTCCTTGCCCTGGATGTTTGCCACGAATCTTGGAGAAGTGTAGAAGCTGGCCTCCTGCCCACTGACTATGGGCCATATACCCGCTACGGAATCTGTTGGGGCTATATAAATGGGAATAATAATATACAAATACTCTGTTCGGGAGTTAAATCTCCCCAACCGCCATTAGTAGCTTGCCCTGGTTGCACCTTGTTCGGCACTTTCCCTTTATTCGGATGGAACCAAAAGTTGGCTATCTGACAGACGTGAACCAAACCCACGATTAGTCCCAGTGGTACTTAGCCGCGACCCCTATGGAACTAATTTCAGCATGAGGACTTAGCTGCGAATGTTATGTCACCTCAGTGGGACTTAGCCGTGAATGTTATGTTTTCAGCACGAGGTGACCGTGCGGTTCCCGGACAACTTGGTTTGCAGTTTTTAACCACTTTGAAATCCACCAGGAGAGCGCTTTTTGGAGGAAAGGTGACTGAGACTAAGGGGAACAAACGCTACCTAGGAGCCAGCTGGAGCACCCTGTATTGCAGCTGCAGGAGCTCCCGGAAATTGACAGGCAAAAGCACCAAACGTCCTGGAACTGTCTTTAGCATAGGTAGCGTTTCCCTTACACTGCATGGATCTGAGCGCTATTTGGAGAACTTGGTCAGGGCTATTTGACAATATAATATTTATGGCGGTTCCTATTTGTGTTATGTGTATCTTTAATATTTTATGTTTTATGCTTAGTCATGCTGACACCGAAATTCATGGGCGTGTTGTGGGAGTGTTATGGGCGTGTTTGTCTGTATCCCTGATGTGTATAAAAGCAGGCCAACTGGCCAGAATAAATTATTCCTGTTGTACCCTTCATCAAGTCTAGGCTGATGTTTGGGTAGCTCAGAGCTTTAATCGTGGCTTCACTTGGGATTTGGGAGAACTACCGCGGATATACTCAGGCGGAGTATAGGTGATCCGTTACAACTCCCATTTTTTTTCTCTCCTGGCTCACACGCGCTATACCCCATACCGTCCTCATATCAAACACCCTGGCTCTGCAGTCCCACGATTAGTCCCAGTGGTACTTAGCCGCGACCCCTATGGAACTAATTTCAGCATGAGGACTTAGCTGCGAATGTTATGTCACCTCAGTGGGACTTAGCCGTGAATGTTATGTTTTCGGCACGAGGTGACCGTGCGGTTCCCGGACAACTTGGTTTGCAGTTTTTAACCACTTTGAAATCCACCAGGAGAGCGCTTTTTGGAGGAAAGGTGACTGAGACTAAGGGGAACAAACGCTACCTAGGAGCCAGCTGGAGCACCCTGTATTGCAGCTGCAGGAGCTCCCGGAAATTGACAGGCAAAAGCACCAAACGTCCTGGAACTGTCTTTAGCATAGGTAGCGTTTCCCTTACACTGCATGGATCTGAGCGCTATTTGGAGAACTTGGTCAGGGCTATTTGACAATATAATATTTATGGCGGTTCCTATTTGTGTTATGTGTATCTTTAATATTTTATGTTTTATGCTTAGTCATGCTGACACCGAAATTCATGGGCGTGTTGTGGGAGTGTTATGGGCGTGTTTGTCTGTATCCCTGATGTGTATAAAAGCAGGCCAACTGGCCAGAATAAATTATTCCTGTTGTACCCTTCATCAAGTCTAGGCTGATGTTTGGGTAGCTCAGAGCTTTAATCGTGGCTTCACTTGGGATTTGGGAGAACTACGGCGGATATACTCAGGCGGAGTATAGGTGATCCGTTACAACTCCCATTTTTTTTCTCTCCTGGCTCACACGTGCTATACCCCATACCGTCCTCATATCAAACACCCTGGCTCTGCACAGAGATCCAGCTGCGGCCAACTGAACCCAACAGAAATACCTTCTATACCTATTATAAATAGCTACCATCTTTTTTTTTTTTTCTAGTTAAGTTCTTGTTACGTTATGTTCTCTATATTCTGATCCTAGAAAATAACGGCTATATAGCCACAAATTGACTCAAACACCAGCTGGAAGCACTCACAGACAAAAACCTACACAGATCCAAGGGCACTCAAATAAATGGGTCACAGTTTTATAAAATGTGTAACTATAAAAGAGCCTTAATACAATCAGTAACCGCATAACTGTTGACTCATAAGACAAAAGTATATGTACTAACCTGTGCAACGTTTCCTTTCTGTAATGATCAATTTTATGATAAAAAAAACTCATCAATAAACACAGAATGTTTAAAAAAGAAAAGAAAGGAAGAAAATGATAAACATGGTTATTCATTTAAAGGGACATGCCACTATCCAAATTCAAAATCAATCAAAAATCACTGCTAGTAGATGTATTCCAAATAAAAAAAATATGTATGCATTTTTCAATTGTGGTTTAAATCTTAAACGGCTTGCAAAACCTGTCCTTCTCTTGTCTGCAGTCTTTACAAGCCCTCCCCTTGTAATCCCGAACAGACTTGATGTGGCTGTCCAATCACAGACTTCCCAATGAAGCTCAATGAGAAGTCTTTGAAAGGCAAGTGCTTTGGGCAATAGCTGCCTCATTTTTTTATTCCCATTGAGTTAGCCAAACCAGGAAGTAATAGGACCTGTTATCTGCTTGAAAGCCACGGGTGTAACCAGGTTAATTTATAAAAGTGTACATTTCTATTGAAATCTGCAGTTTTTTGCAAAATTAAACAAATAGGACACACTCTTCACGCATAAAGCTTTTCAGCAAGCGAAAGTGCTTAAGTGGTCTTGAGTGTTCCTTTATGTAGGGATGCACCAAAATTTCGGCTGCCGGAATTTTCGGCTGAAAATGGGCCTATTCTATTTTGCCCGAAAACGGGTCAAATCTGCTGAAAATAGGGCAGGTCCCTCCCGTCTGCCCGGAGAGAGAGCCAGTACAGTCTGCAGCTCCGCCCGGTGTGAGCTGCAGACTGTGCTGTATATTGCAATCTGTGGCCAATCAGAGCGTTGCCGCGGGTTACCACGATAACGCTCTGACTTCTGAATTTCGCAAGATACCACACAGTCTGCAGCTCACACCCAGCAAAGCTGCAGACTAGAGAGACATCTCTATACTGCACCACACCATGTTCCCTACACACACTATGTAACTTACACACATACACACTACATCCCTTTCCCACACCTCACTATATTCCATACACACACTACATAACCTACACACATACACACTACATCCCTTTCCCACACCTCACTATATTCCATACACACACTACATAACCTGCACACATACACACTGCATCCCTTTCCCACACCTCATTAAATTCCATACACACACTACATAACCTGCACACATACACACTGCATCCCTTTCCCACACCTCATTAAATTCCATACACACACTACGTAACCTACACAAATCATTTTGGGGAAAAAAGTAATTTTCTGTTTTTGTTTTCGGCTTAGGGCATCCTGTATTTTCGGTTTCGGCCCAGAATTTTCATTTCGGTGCATCCCTACCTTTATGTAGGAATTTGGGTCAAATCAGTTGAACTGAAGAAAAAAACTCCAATACCTACTTGGAGAAATTTTCCAATTGCCTATTTTTGCCTAAAATTTCTAATTCACATTGGACTCCTGGCAAATCACACTTTAATAATATGAATAAACCCGTGATTGAGCAAACGGTGGGCATACATTGAGGAAAGTCTCTGGAAGCCATTTAACCCCTTAAGGACACATGACATGTGTGACATGTCATGATTCCCTTTTATTCCAGAAGTTTGGTCCTTAAGGGGTTAAGCAGTAAGTATTGCAGTTAGCATGTCAATCTCCCTTGTCATAATTATATTGAGGTACTGTGTGTGTGCACTGTTCCCCAATCTGTATTTTGTATATATTTTGGTCTTTACAGTAGCACCAGTACTTAGAACTGCATGTTCCAGGTGTGACCCCAATTCCCCCCTTTTTTTAATTGAACAACAGGTATACAGATATTAATGTTGTTCATGTTTATTTACTACGCTCCACATTTTGTAACACATTTAAATAACAAAAAAAACCATAGTAGCTCATGCTAATTGAGAGGTAAAAGATGGAGTATATTAGCTTAGCACACCTGCAGCTTCTGTTAGCTCTGTGCAGATGCCGAACAAAACATCCCTGGATGTTTGATTGACAGCCAGGGAGGTGTTTCAGCCACAATTACTCAGGTGTTGATTTCTACTGAAATCAGCACTCTAATAAACTGTCACAAATATGATGGACTCCAGACATATAGAGCAAATCAGCATGGCGAAGTGCTAATTTATGTTTGAGGAGTGGTTCTTTAATGAAATGCTTTGGAAAGATGATGGGGATAGACAAATGATTAAACAGCATGGCAGCCATTTGTAAAGGAATGCTTTTGCCCACTATTGAGGTGAAAGTTAGTTTTATTAACCTGTTGCCAGAATGATACTATTCGTGAGCATTCCCACAAAATGTGGATCATAGTCCCGATTCTCTGCTCACATCTGTAAAATTTATTAGAGATGTCAGGAGAGATTATATGCATGAGAATTGCCTCCTAAATAACTGGGCTGATTGATAAGTGATGAAGGAAGATAAATATCAATTTAGACCACATCAAAGAAACTAGTCACAAGATCATCTCCCACTTTTCAGGAATTTGGGAGGAGAAGGCTGATTTGGGATGATCAATAGTTGATAAAGAGGGGAGATACCTTTGGCCATTGATAATCACTAGAACAGAAAGGTTCAAATTGAGTCAGTTCCCTGTGTACTATATGTTTTTCTGGGAGCAAATTAAAATAATGTTAAATCTGATAATGAAATAACTTCTCAGTCCAGGTATGTGTGCTGTCATTAAAGAGATATCCAATAGAGCTTTTGCATATGGGGGAGTTGACCAAGGTGATTATAGGTCCCAGACCCAAGGATATCAATGTAGAGGGCTGTAAACCAGAGTGAAATCAGAGTTGAAAGACATAGCAAGTAAGGAACTAAATTAAGAGATAAGGCCGTGTCTCCCTCTGCATGAGTATCAAAACCACCAGGGTATCGCCAATTTAGGGATGGGAAGAGAACATTCAGCCACATGTCAAGTATCCAACCAGACAGTCTAGTAGAGCTTAATAGAGTTAGTCAACTTCAGGTCTACCCAGTGAGTCTGAGTTCCCCATGTCTGATAGTTAGTAATGCTATTTAGGTGAGTGGTGTTATCGGACAGTTTAATAGATAAGACTACAACCCACCCCCCCAGTGGACAACAGTTTCATTGTTAGCCTGAGTCTCCTGGAAATCTGCAATGGGATGTGTCATTTCGCAATGATATAGATTCAAGCAGGCATGTTCTTAGAAATTACTAACATTATTTTATCATTTAATATAAAAATGCATTTATTACTAGAAAACAAATATAGAGTGAAACTGAAGCCCCTGGAATTGAACTGTACTGAAACAACTGGTATTATTGCCCTTTTAGTGCATTCAGAAAGAATTCAAACACCTTAAAGGGACACTATAGGAACGCAGACCACTTCATCTTATTAATAAAGTGGTCTGTGAAGGAAGGGGGGCACGATGGAGAGGGGGGAGGGGGGCAGAGGGAGCTATAGTGCTAGGAATACAGCTTTGTATTCCTAGAACTATAGGATCCCTTTAATTGTCTAATTATCTTTTTTTGTTTACTACACTTGCAATGGTGTCAAATATCTAAATCAAACTTTGTCATTATTGGACACTGAGTGTAGATTGATGTAAATAAAAATATATAAATATACTTGTACATATGCATAAAATTTATAGAAAATAACTGAATTGGCTACTTTGGCTACAATGGTCAACTCCCTTGTCTATTCTCCTTTATTCTCAGTTTAGAGAATAAAACAAAAGCAAGACTATATACGCTAAATAGCACTAAGAGAAAAGAATACATGTAATTCTGCAACCAACACTTTCTGAGTAATTATTTTAAACATTTAATTATTTTATCTAATGTTATTAGCTTGTCTGTCTATGTTATACAAGTATGACATGTGATGGAAATACGTGATGTGAAAATGCCAAAAATAGAAAAAAGAAATGATCACATTTGGTGTCTTTTTTCAGTCTAATTAATGTTCTAAATATCCTCTGTATGATTTCTTAGCATCACTTCACTACCCCATTAGCTATCATTATATAACACATTCTAAAATAAAGTTGGAATGTATAGTGTTATCTTGGTAAGCTAAAAATAAAGTAAAGGTAACTATTGTTATAATATATTTAACATAGTATTTTAATGTTTAGTATTTTTACATGGAATATTAGAAAACAATCATGCAGTAAGCTGATTAAGATATTTAAAGAGAATCTTTGCACACAGTGATATTCTCACTTAGCATGTAGCGGCCAAGTGGTAAAGATAATGGGATATATATTCAACTCAAGCTCTCCAACACAGAGGTTTACTCCAACACTGCATAATCCTCCATAGATCCACTCTCACTACACTCTAGTTAAAAGTCTAACAAGAGTGTTTAATGCAATTAATATTGTTTAATGAACTTTGGTCAACTTTAATTCTTTAGAACTGCTGTAGATGAAGGAGGCATTCAGATGAGTTTGTGGTCATTACTTACCGTCTGAGCTATTTCTACTTAGTCTCAGAGTACAAGAACAGTTTAAGAAGTTTAAGAAGAACTAGCTTAAATTTGCCATTTTTTGCCAATTAAAAGTCTACATGATTACATTCTACATTATATGTACCTCTATATTGCCAAGAGAAATGTTCTTGGGTAGAATCCTAGACTGAACTCTCTCTGTTTATTATGGATTGTGTTTTTTGTATTAAGTTCAATAAACACATTTCTAAACCTTCTACTTTGCTCTTTGTGGCTTATCAGGAGTGAAAGAAAGCTTACAATTCTATATATAAAGCCCCCAGAACCTGTAATGAACTGTCTTTGTATCAGTAAGTTGAAGTAACCTTTTTTTTCTGTTACAATTATATTATTACTAGAATTACCATTTAGAACTATCATGGTTTAGAAGAGTGGTTTTCAAGGAATGTGATTAAGGACAGTTGTGTGCCACAAGCCACCATAAAGTGTGCCATAAATACATTGACTCAAGCTGCTTATTAGGCTGAATGCAATCCTTAAATGAACTCTCTTGGTATCAGGCGATCCCCGGCACTTCCTTACCTGAAGGGGTTAAACCACTCAGCTGACTTCTCTAAAGCAATCAGCAATTTTTTCTTTACATTGTGCCAATAAATGTGATCTAAATAAGGTCATGGTTTACTGGCTTAGAAATTGTTATGTATATATTATATATATATTTGTGAATGGCATGACGTTATCCTTCAAATAACAAAGCTTACATTTCTAGCCAGTATTACCTTATTTGTACTGCAAAATTGAAAATTACTGGCATGTAACAGTAATTTGCCTCCCTTTGTTACACAGGAAAAAACTGACAAAAGCCATTATGTCTGTATATTATCAAAAAACGAAAATCAACACTACACCTATGTAGTTAATTTACACTAACTATAATGTAATATTGTATATAGCATAGGACTTCACATTTTCAGTGGTCATATATATCAGGGCTTAAATTTTGAAATTCTATGCTACTGGTCAGTCTCTAAAATGTACTCACCACTGCAAGCCATAGCATACACGCCAGGGGTAAATTTCTACTTGCCCAGATTTTCAAGTGCCAAATGCTAGTGTCAGGTGGGTATTTTGGGCTCTGTATATATATATATATATATAATTATAAGGCACATATATGTATATAGTTAAGGTAAACATTGTTATGGAAAACTCATTTTCTAGAGCTTTATACTGTAACATTTTAGAATTTCCACAATAATAAAATAGAATTTCCAGCTCAACATACAAATTCTCAGAATGAATGTGCCCAACATGAACTTTCCTGGTCCTACCTGAGATATGAAGATGGATGAATTATGTAACATGATACCTGTCTGTGTTGATATACATGCCATGCTGGGAATTCTGGGAGAATTGAGGAAACTATTTGTGCCCATGGTGGACTTTTTCCCAAGGTCCCAAGATATACATGATGCACAACAGTAACTTTTCAACTTGTATAAAACTTTGTGGAGTTTTATTGTGACTTTAAAATGCTCTATTGTGAATTTAAAATGTTCTTGCTCCCCCTCCACTCCTCTTTGATACAGAGGGCTGACCATGTGATCACATGCAAATGTGTTAAAATGGAATGCAAGACAGATAATTGCTAAGAGATTATCCCTACACACTTCCTTTCATAGCACGCCTTATCGCCTATTTGTCAATTTATCTTAATTGATTTTTACATTATACTTATCACTCAACATAAGCTTGCTCAGATTAACCCAGGTCATATATAAACAGGCGTCTGTTTTTTGTTTCATCTACCAATATAGAACATTAATATATTTAAATCTACATTGGTTTTAATATATATATTTTTAACACAAACTCTCTTATTTGAAAACAAGAGAGTGAACACACAAATTGCAAATACATTGCATGTACCCTTAGCGTACAACGGGTTAATATGAATGAGTCATGCTAACCTTTTTCTCTATTTATATGTTATTCACATTAAGAGAAGTAACAGATAATCCCAACAAATATCTTTAAACATTGTTTTTTTTCCTATTATAAATCATCATGACTCATTCTCCTAGCAATATCTTAAATACAGTATCTGAGATGGCAAGAGTTTATCTATGTCTGCTACAGATCACTACCATAATGCTTTGCTGGCAGAACATAATGGGAGTTGCTTGCTTTTTATATTGTATATATGATGTGTGTGTGTGTGTGTGTATGTATGTAGATAGATAGATAGATAGATAGATAGATAGATAATTAGATAGATAGATAGATAGAGAGATCGAGAGATAGATAGATTGCTAGATAGATAGATAGATAATTAGATAGATAGATAGATAGATAGAGAGAGAGATAGATAGATGGATAATTAGATAGATGGATAATTAGATAGATAGATAGATAGATAGATAGATAGATAGATAGATAGATAGATAGAAATGAAGCAACTCCCATTATATATATTACATGGTATAAGAAGTGCTGAAATCCAGAGACCATAATTCCAGGACCCTGGAGAGCTCCCATAGACTAGCAGCAGTTGAGTTGCTGTCTGCCAAGTAATAAAGCATTACTGCATCAAGGAAATGTAAGCAGTACTCAGTGTAACTGATAAATCAGACAACTGTCAACTAAAATTAACCCCTCTGGCTGAAAGCATTTTGCTTTGTCACTGATCCCTAAACCCTAATCACCACCTCCTGGCTACAGCAAAAACGAGTTCTACAATAGGAGGGGGAGGAGGAGGTATGTAATTGTATTATATTAATGTTGGAAATCAGCAATTTCTTGAGATTGGAAACAAGTGTTCAATTATAAGAGATCTATAAGAGAAAGACAGCTTCTGTTAGCTGTATAATTATCAGAGTGTGAAGAGGCATGCCAGTGCTAGTAGGATGGAGTCCCTGTATTAAAGGGGTATGCACACAGATTGCTATATAACACCAACACCTGTTGGCTAAGAGTGACTTTAATTGATGACTCTACTAACTGATGACTTTGCCACAGGATACAATTAAGACACTAGGCACAGAATGAATGCACTTTTATAATGTATCATTTACATCACAGTAACAGGACAGGCTCACACTGGATTTCTGTTTGGGTACAGGTTCACTGTTTTTTTTAAATGAAGCTTAATTCAGTTTGTGTATATTTCTAATCGCTATACCATAATACATCTTCTAGCTAAGGAACCGGAAACATGATAAGAGATAGTCAATAGATGCACTGTACATGGACCACGACTGAGTGTAGGTTAGCATTCACACACAGCCTGCTCTCACGAGGATTCAGAATCCTGCTGTTTAATTAGAATCTTACCATTACAATGTAACAAATATAAACAGCACATCCGCATGCAACATTCCATATATATTATCTATCTACCGAAGTGACAGCATGTCACATCTCATTAGCTCTAGTCCTCACTGTCACCTAAGGAAGACAAGCCCATGGTGTAGATTACAGTACATGACCAGGTGACCCCAGGTGGATTACACTTTCCTTCCTAAGGCTGGTGGGGTGGGGGGCTGGGACAGCCTTGGGGCTCCTGGACTCCTTTCTATGGGACAGAACTGATGCTCTGTAAGTACAGCATGCAGTATAGTGAACCCCCTTCTCCGCCTGCTGTAATGTATAATAAATGCACGGATAGCTCTGCTGCCCTGTTAATGCTGATAGTATTAACATCATTCAGGAGCTGATAGCACACACACACAGCTCTGGGAGAATCTTTCAAGACTAAGCCAAGAAGCCAATGTACACAGGAGCTTGGGGATGAGATAATACTGCAGGGTGGGGATCCCAGGCAAAAGGTGGGGAGGCAGCTAAAGGGATGATATAAGGAAGGTGGCACTCACCAAGTCCAGGAAATCAGCAGACAGAGCAGGCAGTGCTGAGCTCCATGTCTCCTGTGTGTGGCTGGTAGGGAGGAGGAGGAGGAGGAGGAGGATGTGCACGCACAGGTCTGAATCATTCACACTAAACCTGGGTCACGTGGGCCCAGCCACATACATAATGCATCCAGCTGCTCTAGCAAGAGAGGGGGTCTTCTAAATAAGAGTTGTGTTTGGCTGGAGAAAAAAAAACATGGCTGCTGAGGGGTGTCATGGGTTAATTGCAAAAGTCTATACAGTAGGTATGCAGGGGGTTATGATATAAAAAAGGTGTAGCTTGTAAAACAGAGAATAGAAATGAAACCAGACGTCTGTGTATTGTGTGTAAGTGACAAATGAATCTGTCTAGTGCTAGGCTGCATTGAACCAGTGGTACATAACCCAAACTGTGCTGACAGCCAGCTATGGCAGCAATGGGATGATAAAAGCTGTATGCTATATCACAGGGGAGCTGACCTGTATACCTGTGTATAGAATATGCATGTGGGGTCACATAATAGAATCAAGCCCAACTTGTGTCTTTGAAAGTTTAGCAGGATTTGGGATTTTTGTTCTGTAAAGTTTGTAAACAAAAAAAAAATGCAATCTACAGTCGATACAAGCATATATATATATAAAACGATTCACGACAAGAAAACAAAACAGTTTGAAGTTATAATTTGCATCAGACAGAGGATCTATAATCATACTTTGTCTACGGTGAGCAAAATCTATATGATTAGTTCTACAATAAGAATGTGCACTACTACAGTTTAGACTTGTGCATTAGGTATTGGTCAAATGGCCATTTGTCTGAATTTAGGTCGATTGGAGGTTTGGCTGAATTCTGTGTCTCCACACAGCGCTATATGGACGCTAATCCATGCAAACGCCTAGCATGGTGGACAAGCATGTTCATTTGTTTTGGGATTCAGAGCTCCACTCAATGTGCAAGTGATGTTTAATGTGAAAAAAGATACCTAACAGCTAGGGGACACACTCTCAAATGGTGATTTTATTCACAGATCACGTGACTAATAAAGGAAAAATAAGGAGGAACAGCAAATAAAAATCTATATTTATGTATTACATTTTTAATAAATATATTTTACCATTTATTGGTTACTTTTTCTCACTTGATTTTCAAACCAAATGGCAGATAAATGCACCTATCAGTTTTTTATTTATATTGTGTATCTATTTCATATTACAGTGAATCGCTCATTTTCGAGCCCCATTTTTTTCCTTCATCTGTATAGTTTTCCTGAATATTTTTCATATTCTGATGAATAAACATGCATCATAGGTCTTTAACTAAATGGACATTTTTGGAAATAAGGATTCAGCCTCACAGAATTTTTCAGCTGTGCACAAGTATCCTACAATTTGTTAGGGAAACCCTAAAATTAACCCTTTTTATATCAGTGTCTTGGTACTACAATAAAAAGTAATATTAGTAGCAATATGTGTTTACTTTCTCTGTATAAAAAACAAGCCTAACCCTGTATATATGTGTGTGCCTCGTTCCATTTAATTGGAAGACTTTAAAAATGTATAGGATTAAAATATAGTTACTAACAGAAAGCACAGTGACAAACAACAGGTTTCCATGGCGACTGCCCCAAGTTGAAAACCTTGCACATTTTTCAGTAAGCAGTCCTTTGTAACTCCCTGTACTCAATCTAAGACTTCAATGTAGTTCATGAGTTGGAGCTGCTTTCAGCCTGTTTGCATGTCATTCTACTCGTCTTAGATGTAAAACCAGCTAAATAGGTCTATTTCAGACTGCAGTTTGTCTAACAGGTACATTGTCAGTCTCAAAAATAAGGTTCTATAGAAACTGGCCAATAGATTTCAGTACACAGAAGCTCTTTCGATAAAGAACAAGCTAGGGTCTGGAAATATGTAGGTAATGTTCAGCTATGTCTTTGGGTAACATGGGTAACTAGGTCATTGTTATACACACTTATTGTAGGATGAATAGTTGTTGTCTTGTCATTGGTGACCTTACAATCTATGGATAGGTGTGGTAGTATAAATACATATATTTACATATACACTACAGTTTGGGATAAGTAACACTTTTTGTTTATTTAAGCTTGCATTTGAATGTTTTTGCTAAACACTCATGGCCATTTTTCAGTGGATTATCTGTACACTAAAATGCTACCTATTAGCAAGATATACATAGACACATACACTAATATTGGTTGAATTTACATTATAGACATAAATCAGTGTGAGCTTTCTCTGCAATATTCTGTTATTTTGATACGTATCGAAAGTTCAAATTGATAGACATTTTACTATGTAGGCACATGCTGAACCCATTCTACACTATTTGCTATACCTGAGTGACAGTTTTTCTATACATGATTGTTATTTGCCTATGTCCTTATTATGTGAGTGCCAAGAGATATTATTTGGATCTGTCACTATACATTATCTTTGTAAAATTGAATAAATCAATTATAACTAACCTGGTTTTCATGTCATTATTCTATGGGTATTGTTGCCAAGTGATATCATTGGATACAAACAATGGGTTTGGTGTCTCTTGTACAATGGAATGCTAAAAACTACTAATAAAATGGAAATCCAAGATTCTGATTAGCTGATGGGTTTCTGGAGTAATTATTATTATTATTTATGTTTTTTTACCAATACCTGATAATATAGTTTATTTGATAAAGCAGAATATTCAGAGATGTAGTCAATATGTGAGGTAACAGCTGGTTGATCGAACACAAAACCTGATTGTCATTTTGAAGACAAGAAGGAACATTTTTCTATTTTGTGGAAATCAAAATTCAATTCAAATTTTAATCAACTTTTTTTCATCTTCTTGTGGATCAACAACAGAACTTTAGATATTGAAAGTGTGATGGACTTGTGTTTTACAGTAGCATATATTATTATGTAGTTATGCAATTAGTAAGTACAATACTACTACGTCTGCATCCACACTGAGAATGGTATAACCCTCAAACTAATATTTTCTGTTAATTGCTTTATAGCAGGGGTGCCAAAGAGTAGATCCCCACATGTTTTAAAACTAAATCTTCTATGATGCTTTGTCATTCTAAAGGCATGCAAAGCATTATAAGCGTTGTGGTTCTACAACATCTGGGGATCTACTTTTTGAGCACCATTGCTTTTAGCTTTGTGAGATAAAAAAAAATAATATTATTAACTTGTGAATTTATTGTCAATGAGTTCATGAAATGAAATATTAATGCATCATGTATTGAAGATATATATATATATATATAGATAGATAGATAGATCGATAGATAGATATATTTTCATCTGTATTTAAGGAAAACAAGTAGGCAGCTAAGTTAATATCACTTTAAATTTGAGAGATGTATTTGCGCTGTAAGGCTGCTTTTAAAGGTCAAAAGGATCACATAACTGTAAAAATATACTGTATTTCTTGAATGCTGCGCATAGTTTTTACAGATGAAGTATTGTATAATATGATGCAAGAATTTTGGTGTTAACACATTAAATGTTTATTAAGCTGTTCAGCTATATTGCAGAATAATCTCTACTATAATACACAGCAAATGTATAGCTCTCAAGACTTTTAGTGGGATGCATAAGAGTAGGATTTACGCATTATGCATTTATGCATTAGTGGGTTGCATAAGAAAAGCAGTGAAAAAAGTCAGTTTTCTGAATATTGATGGACCTCTGGGAAGTAGTAAGGAATAAAAGCAAGCACCCTGATCTGATATAAGTGTCATTATTTAAAGGTATATCATTGCCTGATTAAAAGGTTCCATAACCGTACCTAGAGTCCCCTGGCTACATTCCTCTGTTCAGTGGTAAACCATGTTTGTGTTAATCTGCTTTAGCCATACCTCCAGTGAGTTAAAGACTAAATTGACAGTGCCAGAGGAGTCTGGGCACCATAACATATTTCAATAACATGAATTTATCATAATGCCTAGAATGACCCTAGGTAGGGAAGGTGTCTGTGTGAGTGCTGATAACAGGCAATCTATGAACCTCACGATATTTCTTTTCATTTGATTGTAAACATTACTGTGCCTTAACTAGTCAAGGACATCCATTGCCAAATTATAGTGAATTGAAAATTGAATTGCAAAATGAAGATGAAAATTGGCAAGCCATTATTATAGCTGAAAAGCAAAAAAGAAAGGATGAGAACTCTGAGAACAGACGAAAGCTTAGAGAGACTCGATAGCTTGCCCTTCGGTAAATCCCCGCTCAGGTCTCAAAATAGTTTTTGCTCACTTCTGCCATTACAGAGAGAACATATCTGAAGCATATCAGACTGGTCCCATCCGTACGGGCAGTCCAGATCCAAAGTGACAGCAAGTTCCCTCTGCACCAGAAATACAGCAGCCCCAGACGATCGTTTCGGCCTATTTTTGGGCCTCATCAGTGAGGTGTAGCTGATATCCCTCTAGGCACAGTGAGCACGGATACACGTCTGGATTACCCTTTTAACTTAGGGTTAGCCAAGTTAATGCATTAAAGCAGAAAAGAATGAATGAGAACTCTGAGAACGGACAAAAGCTTAGAGTTATTATATTATAGCTGAGATAGAGATTCAAGTTTTCAATGTGGTGCATAAACCTCTGTGTGTTCAACAAATGCAGTGAGAATTTTTACTCTGTATCAATGCCGGTTTAAAACACATTGTTCTGCAATTTTAATGTTTCAGGCCTTGACTATCCATCACAATTCATAATAACAGAGGCCAGGTACCACGGAAATTCATAATTCTATTGAAGCATTAAATTAGTAGATTGCACACGAAATAACGACAAAACAACAACTGTGTGTAGATTGAAGTTAAGGGACGAGAGAAAATTTAATTCTGGTATATCCGTAAGTATGGATATATGTATTATTATTTATTAACACAGAGAAATATTGCTGAGAGCTATAAAGAACTTGTAATTCTGCCACATGTGTACATAGGTCAGGGAGTGAAAAGAATAAGGAATGAAATTACAATTTATTTGTTGCACTATCCTTTATCCCAACAAATCCCTGTTGAGTAGATATGCTTATAATAAAAACCTGCTTTCACCTTTGATAATGCTGAGTTCATCATATACACTGCTAGAATTGAATCACACATAACCTCTGGTACTTTTGATGTGTTAAGTACCATTAGTACCTATTCCACTCTTTCAATTAACACTAAATATTAAAATGTAATATTAACAATAATTTGTAACTTATTCAGTCCAAATTTGGCAAATGATTCCAATGTGTCTTTATCTCCTGCATCCTGTCTATACAGTTAATCCTTTTAAAGTTTTACCTTGGTTACTTAATGCCAAGTTTGACAGACCTATTAAAGGGACACGACACTGCCCAAATGCAAAATAAATACAAATCACTGTTTAGTAGATATAGCCCAGATGGCAATCTAGCATGCATTGAATTATGCATTTTCTCATTGGGGATATATCTAAAGCAGTTTGCAAAAGCTGCAGACCTCTTGTCTGCAGCCTTCGCAAAGCGTTCTAACCCCGCCCAGACTTTCTGTAGCTGTCCAATCACAGAGTTCCCAATGCAGCTCAATGAGCAGTCTTTGAAGGCAGGTGCTCTGGGCAATTGCTGCCTCTTGAGTTTAGCTTCACTGAGCTAAACAAACCAGGAAGTAACAGGAACAGTTGCCTGATTGACAACCGGGGGAGGTGTAACCAGGTTAATTTCTAAAAGTGTCAATTTCTATTTAAATCTGCACTTTCTGGAAAATTAAAAAAATAGGATACACTCTTCACACAACTTTTCAGCAAATCAAAGTGCTTTAGGGGTCTGGAGTGTTCCTTTAAGGCAATACATGCTGATTATTTCAATTATTAATAATTGTAGTGTTAATGGATTAATCTAATGACACGTGCATTAGCTTTGAAATCTGTTTGTTTTCTGTGGTTGTTCTGCTGGGATATTATGTGAGTTGCATCTTAAACATTCTAATACAGGGAGTGCAGAATTATTAGGCAAGTTGTATTTTTGAGGATTAATTTTATTATTGAACAACAACCATGTTCTCAATGAACCCAAAAAACTCATTAATATCAAAGCTGAATATTTTTGGAAGTAGTTTTTAGTTTGTTTTTAGTTATAGCTATGTTAGGGGGATATCTGTGTGTGCAGGTGACTATTACTGTGCATAATTATTAGGCAACTTAACAAAAAACAAATATATACCCATTTCAATTATTTATTATTACCAGTGAAACCAATATAACATCTCAACATTCACAAATATACATTTCTGACATTCAAAAACAAAACAAAAACAAATCAGTGACCAATATAGCCATCTTTCTTTGCAAGGACACTCAAAAGCCTGCCATCCATGGATTCTGTCAGTGTTTTGATCTGTTCACCATCAACATTGCGTGCAGCAGCAACCACAGCCTCCCAGACACTGTTCAGAGAGGTGTACTGTTTTCCCTCCTTGTAAATCTCACATTTGATGATGGACCACAGGTTCTCAATGGGGTTCAGATCAGGTGAACAAGGAGGCCATGTCATTAGATTTTCTTCTTTTATACCCTTTCTTGCCAGCCACGCTGTGGAGTACTTGGACGCGTGTGATGGAGCATTGTCCTGCATGAAAATCATGTTTTTCTTGAAGGATGCAGACTTCTTCCTGTACCACTGCTTGAAGAAGGTGTCTTCCAGGAACTGGCAGTAGGACTGGGAGTTGAGCTTGACTCCATCCTCAACCCGAAAAGGCCCCACAAGCTCATCTTTGATGATACCAGCCCAAACCAGTACTCCACCTCCACCTTGCTGGCGTCTGAGTCGGACTGGAGCTCTCTGCCCTTACCAATCCAGCCACGGGCCCATCCATCTGGCCCATCAAGACTCACTCTCATTTCATCAGTCCATAAAACCTTAGAAAAATCAGTCTTGAGATATTTCTTGGCCCAGTCTTGACGTTTCAGCTTGTGTGTCTTGTTCAGTGGTGGTCGTCTTTCAGCCTTTCTTACCTTGGCCATGTCTCTGAGTATTGCACACCTTGTGCTTTTGGGCACTGCAGTGATGTTGCAGCTCTGAAATATGGCCAAACTGGTGGCAAGTGGCATCGTGGCAGCTGCACGCTTGACTTTTCTCAGTTCATGGGCAGTTATTTTGCGCCTTGGTTTTTCCACACGCTTCTTGCGACCCAGTTGACTATTTTGAATGAAACGCTTGATTGTTCGATGATCACGCTTCAGAAGCTTTGCAATTTTAAGAGTGCTGCATCCCTCTGCAAGATATCTCACTATTTTTGACTTTTCTGAGCCTGTCAAGTCCTTCTTTTGACCCATTTTGCCAAAGGAAAGGAAGTTGCCTAATAATTATGCACACCTGATATGGGGTGTTGATGTCATTAGACCACACCCCTTCTCATTACAGAGATGCACATCACCTAATATGCTTAATTGGTAGTAGGCTTTTGAGCCTATACAGCTTGGAGTAAGACAACATGCATAAAGAGGATGATGTGGTCAAAATACTCATTTGCCTAATAATTCTGCACTCCCTGTATACCCAATGGAAAATATCTTCTAAACTCTCATTACACACCTGTAACTGTTTTACTGATGCTGTGATTTTTATTTTATTTTTGTCAATCTTTATTTTGAAAGTGCAAGTGGGAACATACCGTGTTTCTCCGAAAATAAGACCGGGTCTTATATTAATTTTAGTCACAAAAAACTCACTAGGGCTTATTTTCAGGGTAGGGCTTATTTATTTACGGTACCGGTATGTACATTGAACCCCCCCTTTAATTAATCCACCCCCCCTTTAATAAATCCACCCCCCTCTAATTAATCCACCCCCCTCTAATTAATCCAGCCCACCCTTTAATTAATTCACCCCCTCTAATTAATCCAGTCCACCCTTTAATTAATTCACCCCCCTTTAATTAATTCACCCCCCTCTAATTAATCCAGCCCACCCTTTAATTAATTCACCACCCCTTTAATTAATTCACCCCCTCTAATTAATCCAGCCCACCCTTTAATTAATTCACCACCCCTTTAATTAATTCACCACCCCTTTAATTAATTCACCCCCTCTAATTAATCCAGTCCACCCTTTAATTAATTCACCACCCCTTTAATTAATTCACCCCCTCTAATTAATCCAGCCCACCCTTTAATTAATTCACCACCCCTTTAATTAATTCACCCCCTCTAATTAATCCAGCCCACCCTTTAATTAATTCACCACCCCTTTAATTAATTCACCCCCTCTAATTAATCCAGCCCACCCTCTAATTAATCCAGCCCACCCTTTAATTAATTCACCACCACTTTAATTAATTCACCCCCTCTAATTAATCCAGTCCCCTTTAATTAATTCACCCCCCTTTAATTAATTCACCCCCCTCTAGTTAATCCAGCCCACCCTTTAATTAATTCACCCCCCTCTAATTAATCCAGCCCACCCTTTAATTAATTCACCACCCCCACCCCCTTTAATTAATTCAATTAATCCCAGACATAAAATATCTAGCGGTACTCACATTTCAAAGATTCCTTGCCGAGTCCGACCACTGGGAGCCTCACCGCCCGGAAATGGATCCTTCCGCTGAAGATCCGTGAAGGCAGACTGACGGCGCTGCAAAATGTCGTCATCACGTTGCGCGACGCTCCTCCTACAGCAGAAGAAGGAAGTCTCGCCGCAAAGGTACAATGCCTAGGTCTTATTTTCGGGGTAGGGCTTATATTGCAGCCCACCCCGAAAATCCGACTAGGGCTTATTTTCGGGGTAGGGTTTATTTTCGGGGAAACACGGTAGATGCGCGCAGTGCCACGACAACAGCTGCATGCAAAGCAATTATTAACATGGTATAACAGGGACATGGCAAACTGTATATTACATGTGCACAGTTTTTTGTTATTTAAATTCTTACTGCGTGCTTAATCCACCAAAAGTACTGGCTGTGTGCTAGCAGGAGCATGGTTAAAATAACATGGTACAATACACAACATAAGCCATTATTGTGAATAGTAGTATGAACTAATGGATTAAGAGTTTTATATGTCGAGAGGGTAAATAAAAATAAAAGTAAATAAATTTGAACAGCAAAGACTGAGCCCACTATCCCTATAAGAAGTGGTGTAGGGTAGAATTTGGATTTAAGGGGTAGCATAGGCTATGTGCCTCATGCCGTCTCAAAATGTAAACATATAAGCCACAGTAGTTCGGCTAGAGGTTAGCACTTACGGTAGTAGCATAGTTACAAAAAAGGCGAGTGAGTGGAGGGGGGTAAAGGAGAATAATCCCCATGCCAGTGGGTGTATTTAGAGTAGGGGGATGCATCCCAATGGGCTGTCATTGTGGTGATAGCGCATTGGTGCAGTGATACAGGGAGATTATGTGTAACTTCAGAAGAAAGAAATATCAAAACAAACTAAACATAACAGAGTCACTGCAGGTGGTCTTGGTCAGTACAGGAAACAGCGGTAGTTGCAGGGCTACCGCTTGGCGCGGCAGGCACAAACGGACGAACCCTCGAGGTATCCCAGGCAGACAACTGTGGGTCCGGAGCTGTATATGGCGGTCCTTCTGCAGCAGTGGACAACCCAATTTTCTGGAGGGTGCTGGGTATATCCGAAGCCTCCAGTACTTTCAATGTCTCGGATTCATGGAGGATCAGAAGACAGATCCCCCATGAATCCGAGACATTGAAAGGCACCATCTTTAAGGCACCTTATGTTTTGTAAGTTCCAGAGTTAAGGGTCTCAGGGCCCTTCTCCAGTCCAAAGTAGCTCTGGATAGATCTGGGAAGAATGCCAGCTGGAGTTCTTCAAAGGAGTAGGGTGACTTATTGCGAATGGCGGTCATGAACACCTGCTTGTCAGGGCTGTTTTGGAAGCAGATTACGATGTCCCTGTGCACTCCTGTTGAACTTGCCGGAGGAGCTGGGGGCCTGTAGCATCCGTACAGAGACATTAATTTGGCTTGTTTGGCAAAGAGTAGTTGGGCTAGAAGCCTCCGAAACAGGTGAGGTAGTTCAGCTGTGGCGATATTGTCGGGAAGGCCTTGCACCTTTATGTTCTTCCACCGCCTCCGGTCCTCCATTGCCGCCACATACTGTGTCTGCGCCTGTTTGCGCCATAACGTGGAGAGTTCCCAATCTAGGGTAGTAAGTCGTGTCTCGTGGCAAGCTGTGGTAACCTCTGTTTCATGTAGGCGGGCCATTACTCCACTGATCTCTTCTTTAAATGCAGAGATGTCAGCAGCAATATTTCGGCATAACTTGTCTAGGAGGTCCTTCAGGGTACCTTCCGTCACTGATGTTCCAGATTTTCGATCAGACTGTATAGCAGCTTGCTTGTCTCTAGTCTTTACCTCCAGTTCCCTCAGATCAGGTAGGAACATTTCACTGGACGAGCAAGACGGCCCATCCGAGAGAGGCGCCATGACAGGCCTCGTGGAGCTTTAGGGCCAACATAAGAGATCGCCGATATCGGCGGTAGTTGGGGGCTCATCTGCCCAATATTTCTTAGACTCACGCCCCATGCTAGCTGGAGACAACAGCTCTCTCTTGGGCAAGTTTTGTGGGTCCAAACTGGTGAACTAGCCGTTTTAGCTCGTGGCTTAGCCAGAACTCCTGCATTCGATCAGTCAGGCAGTTGGCTCTGCCCTCCCTGATGCTGTGACTTGTCAAAGAAACACAGACTGACAATGCAAATGAAAACCAATTAAACCATCTTGTGTAAAGATTAAGAAATATCTCTGATATTGCTTATTTGAGAACCAGTGTAGCCTTGCGTACATGCTTGGCATTCTTGAAATACTTTATTGTGCTACCTTTAACTGCATTGTAATTATAATCATTTATATAGTGCCAACCCATTCTGCAGGGCTTTACAATCATTAACTGGCTAAAATATATAACAGCAAGGAATCAACACACAAGGTCAAAGTTGGAAGACACAAGAGGTGAAGCAACCTGACAATCTATTGGATATTATATCTATCAATCTAAGACGATTCTAGATGTCTACTATACTTTACATAATGTCATTTTCCTGGAATTGCTCATCAGTCTTTTACCTTCTTCCAGTTTAAAATAACACTATCATATTTCTAACTTCTCTTTATTGCCATTATATGTAATCCCTTAAACAGGCACACTTAGCACAATAACCGATACATTTGGGGCCTAGCCCCCCATTTGTGATCAAACCATGTCTGACAAAAAAATGGAACAATCCAAGCAATCAATACCTAGTCCTTCTGCTGCCCCTCACATAACAGTGAGGTTAAAAAAAGGCAGCTCTCAGAGTTCAAAGCCCAGCACTCACAGCCATCCCTACATCATTTTACGAAGGGACTTCATCAGACAGAGAACAGTAACAAAGATTTGCAGCAATTCATCTACTAATGACCCTCCAAAGTCTCATTAAATGATATCATATGTATAAAAAGTTCTATGTAGCATAGAACCCACACAGCGCTTTTTGCACAGAGCAATTTATTAATGGGATGTGTACATGATGAAAAAATGACTGTAAAATCTGTAAAATCTGTTATTTCTGTTTTTTTGTGGTGTTTTTTTTTTCCGTAAGGTCGCTACATATCAAGTAGTAATAATTCTTGTCTAACTTTAATATCCGCACACATACAATAAGCTTTTAGTGGAGGTTGCTGCATGCACAGTATATATGCACGAAAGCCCCTTTGGTACCAGAAACACAAAAAAAAGCAAACTGTTAAGTGTAAGAGCAAGGTAGCGCTGCGCTAGCAGTGTCTGACCGAATGGGTAAGTATAAATAACACTACGGTTATTCAAGCTCTTAAAACTAGGACAATTCACAAGGGATAGTAGTAAGTGCAACAGAAATTGTGATTTCCAGGATAGAAATAAACATCCAAACTGAGAAACACCACTGACCGTCAGCATATAATAAAACAAGCCTTATCGTGTTTACAATCTCTAGTTAGGCAGCTGTGAATCTTGAATCCGAAGCTAATAAATTGTTTGTTTTGGAAGAGTAGTTATTGCAATATCCTGTGTGGACTAAGATACGTTTTCACTAGTTTTCAACAGAGATTATAGAGAAAGGTTACGTTCTTCCACTGTTGACAAGAAATAGTACATCTGGATATATTTTAACATTTGCAAAATTTGGTTCTATACATTGTTTAAGCAGACATTAATGGTAAATAAAGTGTTTTAGTGATCTGCATTAATTTTAAGACAATGCTGTTCCTTCTAATCCAATTAAAGGCTTTTTCGCAGGTTACATACATTTCTCTATATATTTGGTGCTTTAGAATAATGATCTCGAGTCCTGGTACTCTACCAGCTAAATGTCAGTGGCCTAAAATGTAACATTTTCCTCAAATCCTTGTTTTATTAAAGGGACACTATAGTCAACAGAACAACTAGAGCTTAATGTAGTTGTTCTGGTGAGTATAATAACTTCCTTCAGGCATTTTCATCTAAACACTGCCTTTTCAGAGAAACTCTTTAGATGGCTACTGGAGGTGCTTCCTGGCTCAGGGCTGCACAGTAAGCAGCCCTGCTGTCAGCGCCCCCACACTCTGCATGGAGACGCTGTATATTCCTCATAGAGATGTATTGATTCAATGCATCTCTATGAGGAGCTCCTGATTGGCCAAAACGGCATTTGGCCCCACCCCGTTTCCCTTTGGGAAAGCATTGGATTGGCTAGAAATCGTCCATTTCGATGATGTCACAAAGGGGGCTGGGCGGACCCGTACGGCGCTGGAAATAAGGTGAGTTTTATACTTTTATAGTTAGGGGGGACAAGCCACCTAAATGGTGGATTTAGCACTAAAGGGTCAGGAATACATGTTTGTGTTCCTGACCCTATAGTGATCCTTTAAATAATTCTGTGGGTGTATCTTTTCAATTAATATGAAATTATTGAAAGATCTGTATCATGCCTTTGAATGTATATATTGTTTCTGGGAGTTGCTAACAGTCTAGCAGTTTTAAAAAAAACCCTTGTTATTTGATATGATCGGTGAAATGATCTGGGTCCATGTGGAAAGGGGACAGGGCTGTACACAAATACAGCAATGGAGTGTCAGTGTGAATACACCGCAGACTGACAGCCTCCAGATCTGCCGCAATCAGGGCAGGCTATGTAGAGAGCCCCGCTAAAAACACTCAGTACAAGGTACTAATGATGCTCCTGCAATGCATAAAGAGTGCAATAAAAAAAGGATTGGTACAATAAAGTAGCCAAAAAACTTTTATTGATCTAAAATACACAGTAAAATACAGAATTAATAACCATAAACGCGTTTCACCATAAGTGGCTTCTTCAGAATGGGATAAAAGTAGTAACCTGGCAGGGGTTGTTTAAATAGGGCTATGTTAATTTGAAAATTGTGCCAAAAGTGTAATTGGCCAATCAGAGACAATTTTTAAAATCACTTTTCAAAATTAGGATTCAAGAGTATGGGAGTGATGTTTTAAAGGTGATGAGTCCATTTAAATTATTTAAATGTGAAAACGAGGGTGAGAAAGTTGTTTTTTAAAGAGAAAGAAAAAAAAAAGTTTGATTAAAGTAAAAAAAAAAAAAAGTTGAATCCTCTTTTTATTGCACTCTTTATGCCAATCCTCTTTTTATTGCACTCTTTATGCACTTTAAACAACTTTTTTTTTTACCTATTCCTGGCATTTTAACCTTTCCTGGTTACTTTTACTTCCACTGGCATTTTTAAAGTTCCAGTACTCCAAGAATTCCTAGGTGGGGATCATACCACCAGCGCCTATCCATAGAGCAGTACTTCTGCTCTATATTTGTGAGTATTATTTTATTTTCTCTACTACTCTCTTAACCTATCACAATTGAGAGCACTATTGCTGCTTTTTATTGTTCTATATTGGAGCCTTGGATCACCAGACGGTGCTGACGGACGTATCGCCGCTACATATCCTATAAGCGGGGATTATACCGCTGTACGCTATCCACACCAGAGCTGGCCATAGCTCCCTCAAATGTGAGTTTTTTTACCTCTTCTTATCTGCACATTGAACCACATCAAAATTGAGAGCACTATTGTTGCTTTCTGTCTTTCTTTTCCGAGTTCTGGACTACCAGACGGTGTTGACGGAGACCCCCTCCCTACATATCCCATAAGCGGGGATTATACCGCTGTACGCAATCCACACCAGAGCTGGCCATAGCTCTCTTGAATGTGAGTTCTTTACTTTTTGTTACCTATCACACCCTGAACTTTCATACTATACCATTAGTCGCCTCTACCTCTCTTGTATTTACATATACGGAACTGTCTACACTAGGCGCATCCACAGAGGACCTCTATCAAGTATCCTAGACCATCTATTGGCACCCTAGCAATACTTTACTGGACTATCTACCCTTATTTGGCGCAGCCCTTCCATATCTTTTTGTATCTATCCACCGAAGGACCCGAGGGGTTTTCCTTCATTTGGGTTGCTGCCTACCTTGACTAATTTTGTGATTACTAGCGCTGAATTCTTTTTGTGTTTGTTGATGTATAATAGGCTCTATTGATGAAGAAGAAATAAGTAGTTATAATGAGGGAAAAATACATAATCAATGTTTAATTATCAGGTGTGCGCCGTAAACAATAGGTAGAGTGTAATGAGCATTTAATTATCTCTGTGTCTGTTAACTGAAACTCATTTAAGGCTAATTTTAATGTTCTGCAACTTGATGTTAGGATACTGGGGAATTCTATTAATATGTTTAACTACAGTTCTAGTGAGGAATTATTATTTTTGGCTATTATTAGTATTCATTTAGTTAAAGTTTCCATTAAGTCTTTCTCTGGTTGTGAATGAGCAAATATACACTGTATTTGCAATACCATACATAGCATTGAATCTTAATTTTAGAAGTAAGAACAATTGAGCAACTCAGTTTACTAGTCATGTATCCTTAGATATAGTTAAAAAAGACATTAAGACAGTCTTGATGTTTCACATGTTTAAATGTGTTTCTTGAGAATAAGATTGATGGCTTTTCTGCATTTTTCCAGCTCCTAGTTTTTGTTGCATTTTAACTGAGTTTGTAACTTCAGAAATTGATATAAAAGCCTTAGAAAATAATATGTTGTAGAGTAACAGCATAAATGGAAAGGATATATTAAAACAGAACAAATCATGTAGAATAAAGTAATGATGGGGTCATTGTGTCCTGTCAAATAAAAAAGATCCATCGAGCTCAGCAAAAAGTGTTAGAAGCACTTTGAAGCCAGGGAAGAAATTTAAACCAGTAAAGTGATGGACTTTCTTCAAGCTACAGAGTTTCCTGGCAAGGAGAAGAATCTCCTGGATACATTGTTAGGTAATTAAATGGAAGGCTATCCAGAATGCATCAGCAAACTCCAGAGGACTGCAGTAAAAGGTAGCTGTGAAGTCTCCAAGGGAGGAAAAATATATATTAAGTAACATATTCCCCCAAGAGAAAAATCACTTCAAAGGCCTTGAGAACACTGCGGTGCACAACAAGCTAAATATATATAATAAACATTAAATAACAGGTTCTTGATTTTCTAAGTCTCCTTCATTTACACTGTGCAACATCACATGTTGCCAATATGCATTAAGAGTATATAGAGTGGAGATATAAGCATGCATTTTAAATCATTCTTCAGAAAATATTTTGGAATAATTAACATGTAATATATATAAATATAAAGGTACATAATCCTTGATAGTCTTCTTTTTTTCGAAATTGCAAATAAACATGATACTCTTTCTGGGGGCGGGGGGTCAGTAATAATGTTTTGAATTCTTACCAACTTCTTGAATGAAAAAGATCAGTTTCCTTTTTCTTTAATTCTTTATTTTAAGCTAAAAATTGAAACCCATTATACATCTTAATAATTCACGGGAGGACTAGTAGGGTTGGCAAAAGGAATGACTTT
Organism: Pelobates cultripes; assembly: GCA_933207985.1. Lineage (NCBI taxonomy): Eukaryota > Metazoa > Chordata > Amphibia > Anura > Pelobatidae > Pelobates > Pelobates cultripes. The sequence goes on from OW240913.1 coordinate 102,374,742, forward strand.
ATAATTTTACTTTATCATCATTGGCATTGGCTGTGTAACCTGAGCTCATACTCAATGGAATTAACTTGATAACAAAAACTTAGTATGAATTAAACCAGTAATGTCAGATATTTACAATATAAACACCATATATTTAACCTATTTGGATTATGGGTATTTGGCACAGAATAGATATAAACTCATCTTATAAGGATAAGGTATTCTTGGAAAAAGATAACCTTTTTAGCAGATGCAGCCAGGAGACCTACAGTACAATGCAAGAGATAGAAGGTCACGTAGGGGCTTATTGAGCATTGTTGGATAGGAGCAACGGAGGGCTTTTTAGGTTACCCAGTGGACAGTACAGATGGCAGAGAAGCTTCAATAACCAAGAAGATTTAGCAGAGACAACAGATATGAGGAGACTTGACAAGGAGAATTGAGACAAAGTTTCATGAGTGAGAAATAGTATTTTTAATGAGCTGATATAACTATGACATAACGATGGAGATTACTGTGCACTTTGAAACAAAGTCTGAAATAGTAGGTCAATGATTAAATGGATGATGTGTGAGCTTGGTCATGGGTCGTGAGCTAGGATCTAATTCTAGAGATGGAATGAAGCACAGGGATAATTGAAGAGAATAGTTAGGCAGTGAAGAACAAAGTCTGAAACCAAGAGGGTAGCTGGCATGAAGGGGTGATCCAGGACAGTAGGTAGGAGTGTGAGCAAGAGCCAGGAACCAATAATAGAGCATTAGAAGAATGCAAGAGAAACATGAGCCAAGATCTGGTTCCAATAATGAGGAATGGTGTAATTGGACACATTATTTTGTGAACCAAGGCTGCAAGGCAACAAGGTTACACACATCATGGCAGGCCAGGACACCTCAATAACTGAGCAATGAGACAAGGCAATGATTAAATATGCAATATTTGCTTACAATAACCAGAATTAACTAAAGGACCATTAAAGTCAACCAGGTCACTTCATCTCAATGAAGTATCCTAGGTGCTGCAGTCCTGTGGGATTATTCCTGAAATGCAAAACATTCCATTTTTTTTTAAGAAACTGCAATGTTTATGTTGCAAGGGTAAACACTCCTCTAGTGACAGCCATTATAGGTGCTTCTTTCTGCAGCAACCAAGCAAAACTCAGTGACTGAAGCCCCCATAAGAAAGCATTAATTCAATGCTTTCCTGTAGAGGAAATTTGTTGTGCATGCAGCAGTGGTGTATCCTGGTTTTGTGCTGCCCTAGGCATGCCAAAACTCAGGCTCCCCCCGGACTACCCCCTCCCTGTGCCACCCTCCCCCGCCTTCTAAATACACAAACACACATTCACTGACAGACATGCATACACTAGCTAACAGACAGACACACTCACTAACAGACACATACAGTAACTAGCAGACACACACATTCACTAACAGACATGCATACACCCTCACTAACAGACACACACAAACTAACAGACACACACATAGTAACACACTCCCTAACAGACACACTTCCTGACATACACTCACTAACAGACACACACACTGACACACACACTCACTAACAGACACACACACACACTCACTAATAGACACACACTAACAGACACACACACTCACTAACAGACACACTAACAGACACACACACTCACTAACAGACACACACACTCACTCACTAATAGACACACACACACATATTAATACACTCACTTTTTCTTTTAAAAATTCATACCCCCAGCCTCCTTACCTTTGGGAATGCTGGGGTGGGGGGAGTTTCCCTTTCCCTGGGCTGCTGGGCGGTTGGCGCTGGTGAGGTAGCACTTTCCCCTGAGCTCTCTGCGCAGAGTGATGCCGGTGGCAGAGAGCTCAGGGGAAAGTGCTCCCTCGCCGGCCGCCCGCCCGCCCGCCCGCCCGCCCGACCGGATTGTCAGTTAGCCGCAAGGCTAACATTACATTTGCCCTGGGCATTTGGGGGCGGCTTTTTTTGCCGCCCCCTGGAAAATGCTGCCCAAGGCAAATGCCTTGTTTGCCTCGCAGCTAATATGTCCCTGGCATGCAGTGCTTGGTATGCATGTGCATTGTGTCCCCCATGCCCCTCTATGACGAACATTGGATTGGACCAAATCTGGAGGAGGTCATGCAACCTCGATGACACAGCGGGAATAGGAAAGGTAAGCAGCACCAAGGGAGCTGATCTCTGATGAATTGCCCATGAGGCACAAAACACGTTGGCATCATCATGGTGATGTCTTTCCTTTACTACTGGTCCCAGTCACAATTTTAACTATGAAAGAATAAAGTTACTGTTTTTTGAATGTCAATTTTGTATTTTTTTTATCCCAATGGTTTCTGGCTGAATTATGAATGTATTATTTATCTACATGCTCAGAACTAGTTATTGCACTTGTGTAATTATTCCCATGCAGTAATGTTTATACTTTTGCTTGGTTTACAACATTGCTGTCATAGTTACCGGCAACCACTATCCCTCCAAATTTGAAACCAGTCTGTGCCCGTGTAAAGTAACAAAAGCAAGTTAACATCTGCAAATCCCCATACATCCCATAGAGAGAGAGAACTGTCTTACATACAAAACTTTCAGCTTTCACAACAATTAAACTATTACATAAAAATTATAACAAAAAAAAATATCTCATGGTAGATGCTTGACTAGTGGCCCCTATTCCATCCTTTAACCCATTGGCAGTGAGGTGAAGAGAAATAATATGCCCTAGTCTCCTGGTCTTCTCTAACAGTTGCCCAAATAGCGCCCAGGATATGCCCAGTATTATAGGCTCTTTGAAAAATATGTGCCCCATGGGGGACCAAAAGATACACAGTTCCCTTGGATTTTTATATGTGGCTCCTGAGAGGCCAGGAGATGCCAAATCTCCTGGGCACTTTATAAAAAATTATGATGGGCTTACTGAGCTCAGGACCCAAACTCCTGGACCCATATAACTATATAGGCATTTCCCACCCCAGAGGTAGCTAGAGGTCCTTGAGGTCATACCCACTCCCCTAAATATGTCCCTATTTTAATAATCTGGGATGCCTAATAAATCTAAAACAAATAATAAAAAAAAAATAATATTTATCTTTTCTTCTTTCTTTGTCCTCATGGGCCAAAGTCTCTTGTGCGGTAATGAAAATAAAATTAATTTAGTTTACAGGTAATGGAATATAGGCTCTGAATAATTAATCAGCTGTTGTACAGAGTCAAATATACAAAGAAATAACAAAATTCCGAAAAAAGGGCCTATCAAACAGCAGACACTATATCTAATCCACAATCCTATTTGTAGGCACTGAGTGTTCCTCGGAGGCATGCATCAACATTTTAGAGCAATAGCAGTAGTTGTTAAAATTAATGTCAGAAGTGTGTTGCTCAAAGTAAGTATGAAAGCAGAGATACGTTATGCCTGCACTCCTTTGTAAAGCCGTGTAGCAGCTACATTGAAACACATATTAAACAGACATAAATGATGCAGTTCAAAATGCCATATAAACGAAGACAGAATGCTCATCCAGTGATGGAGAAGGTATTTGACAATTGTATGGAAACACACATAATTAACTTAATGTATTGAACAATAATGACCCTGTCGTACATTTAATCCCTTTGTGACAAGGTGTTTGAGAAATCCCATTATAACAAGACATGACAAATCTTCAGTGTGCATAGTGGTAAGCAATCAAATGTCAATCACAAAGCTGGAGATGTTTGTGTTATACCGTAGACTTGCAATCTGGATATAATAGGAATAAAGCAGTGAATTATCAAGTGAACATTCAGTCCAAAGTAGCACTTTTTTATTTCTTTTTTGACAAATAATTCTTTATTAAGAAGAGTTGATTTAATGGTAAAATGCAAAACAAATACAAGTAATTGTCAAATGTACAGGCTAACAATAATATGTTACCTGCACTCTCTCCTAAATCCCTATGTATATTTAAACAAATGGAGGTTATTTAGTTACTCCAAGGGCCACTGTAGGGAATGCCTGCCTGCTACGTCAGAGGTTTGACTTGACGTGGCAGGCGGGCATTCCCTCCAATGGCCATTGGAGTAACTAAATAACCTCCATTTGTTTAAATATACATAGGGATTTAGGAGAGAGCACAGGTAACTTTTCTTTCTTTGGTTTTAACAACAATATGTATCTGCTCACATTATCTTCTGCACACGGAGAATACAAAAAGGGTTACCTTTATAATTCATTTCTAATCCCTCCACTAACTTTGCTCTCTTCCCACATTTCCCCCCTTGTAAACCTCTTTTCTTAGATTTGCATAAACAGTGAAATGAAATAGGAAAAAAAAGTACCATATTGCCACGTAGCAATATATAAACTGCATCTAAAATGAAACATCAGCAAAATGTTGCCAGTATTCACACACTAATATTCTTGTAAGGCGTATGAGAGTGCTGAGACTTGCTTTTTATAGGATTATTCATCAGCTCATAACTGCTCTAAAATTGGAATAAACCACTAAACGGGAGTATAATCAACACTTCCCTGACCATGGAAGAGTGACAAATAAAGATTGAAAGAAGGAGAGGATACATGGAACACAAACAAAACCAGATGAAGGAAAAATAAAATAATAAAGGTAGAGAAGAAAGAAAAACAAAACACCATACCGAAGCTGCTGCCCAAATTCCATCACTCTCATTGTCCTTTTATTGGGTTGAGGGACACAAAAGAAAGAGGTCCGTGCACCAGATGCCACCCCACAACAGATACTCTGTGCAGGGCCCTCCTGCTCCAATCCCACAAGCACAGAAGATAGAAGAAACCATCTAGCCATGTACGACTTAAGATCTTGAACCATCAGGTCCTCTAACTGTAATCTCCTAAACAGCCTCTACTCAATGCCACGTAAAAAGGACCATTGGTAGTGTCTATGTCCTAGGAATTATAGTTTTGCTGCTGAAAAAACCTGAAACCCTTTAATGTGTTTAAGAGAGATGAAAAAGCATTACCACTGGAGTAATGGGAGGGGGACCATTGGATAGCCTTTAAATTACTTGGTAAACTTTTCTCTAGAATGTTGCCATACATCCACCAATTGACATTGATGGCGTACTTTCACCGAACTGTCTGCATACCCATTTTGCCTTGTGTGCTCACGCTCTCATAACCTCAAAGCTGTGGATTTAAAAAATCCTTGTGGAATGAGCCAGTCACCAAGGGCGGGAACACTCCCACCTAGATGTGCATCTTCTGGATAAATGCTAGGCATGCGGCTCGGTTCGGCATTCCGAAATTCGGGACATCGTCAATTCGGGACTTCGTCAATTCGTCACTTCGTCACTTCGGCACTTCGCCACTTTGGCAACTTCGGCACTTCGGATCTTAGACACTTTGGAACTTCAAGAGGTTCGGCACTTTGGAACTCCGGCATTTCGGGACTTTTCTTGCAGCCGCTTGGTAGATAACTCCCTAATTCCCACGGTATTAGGGAGTTATCTACCAAAAGGCTGAAAGACCTAAATTGGTCTTTCAGCCAAATTTACTAATACTAAGTAAAAGTTACTTAGTATTAGTAAATTGTGCCCCTACTCACTATACCGCGAGTAGGGGCATGTCTAGTAAACAGTGAGCAGCCTGTGGCTGCTCACTGTAAAAAAAAAAAAGAGTCCCCCCTCCCTGAGCAGCGGGTGGGGGCACTAAAGTAAAAAAAGGGGGGAGGACCTATTGTCCTCCCCACCAGCCCCCACCCCTGAACGGTGGGTGGAGGCCCTAAATACAAATTGGGGGGGACCTAATATCCTACAAATTGGGGGGGAACCTAATGTCCTCCCCCCTGGCCCCCACCCCTGAGCGGTGGGTGGGGGCCCTAAATACAAATTGGGGGGGACCTAATGTCCTCCCCCCTGGCCCCCACCCCTGAGCAGTGGGTGGGGGCCCTTAACTAGAATAAGGGGGGGGACCTAATGTCCTCACCCCAGCCCCCACGCATGAGCGGTGGGTGGGGGCCATAAATACAAATTGGGGGGGAGACCTACCCCCTGGAATTTTCCCACACTGTGTAATTTGACTCATAACACTCTGATTGGTTACTTAATCCACCAATCAGAGTGTTATGAGTATTTAGTTACAGGTCTCCCCTCATTATTTTTAGGATGAGGGGGGTAAGTAGAAGTTTATTTTTTTGGGGAGGGGGTGACTAGGGGTTTGGGGGGTGACTAGGGGTTTGTTAAATTTGTATTGTAAATTTGTACATTAGGTCCCCGCCACCCAATTTGTATTCAGGGCCCCCACCCACCACTCAGGGGTGGGGGCCAGGGGGAGGACATTAAGTCCCTCCCTTATTCTAGTTTAGGGCCCCCACCCACCGCTCAGGGGTGGGGGCCAGGGGGGAGGACATTTGGTCCCCCCCTAATTTGTATTAAGCGCCCCCACCCACCGCTCAGGGGTGGAGGCCAGGGGGGAGGACATTAGGTCCTCCTTCCTTTTTTTACATTAGGGCCCCCACCCGCCGCTCAGGGGTGGGGGCCGGGGGAGGCGGGCAATAGGCAACAGGCTGCTCACTGTTTAATAGACATGCCCCTACTCGCGATATAGCGAGTAGGGGCATAATTTACTAATACTAAGTAATCTTTACTTAGTATTAGTAAATTTGGCTGAAAGACCAATTTGGGTCTTTCAGCCTTTTAGTAGATAGCTCCCTAATACCGTGGGAATTAGGGAGTTATCTACTTATTCATTCCTGTCATTACATGACTGGCTAAGTAACTTACATTTTATATGAATGTATGTTACTTGATTGTTGTAAGTGTTGCAAATGCTTACAGCTGAAGCCTGGCTATGTTTGTATACTTTTTATTTGAAATTGTGTACAGTGTAACATTCTTCTTCTTTCACTGGGTAAGTATATTAGTACTTAGGTAATACTGTGCTTCGGAACTTCGGCACTTTGACATCTCGGAACTTCGGCACTTCAGCGATTCGTCACTTCGGCACTTCAGAAATTCTGTAATTTCGGCACTTCGGGACTTCGGCAATTTGGCACTTCGGCAAATCAGCTATTCGGACATTCGGAAGCACCTGAATGCCTGAATTACCCGAAATTCGGCCGAATTTTAATTCGGACCGAAACGACTTGCACATGTCTAATAAATGTCATTCTAGACCTAAGGAGGGGAGCTCTGCCAGGATTCTTACTCTGTTTTAAGGTCCAACTCTGTATAGTGGGGTGACCAAGAGCCCGTCTTCACTCCATCATTTCCAAATACCAATAATAGCCAACAGAAAATGAATTATATTTTTCTAATGAAGAGCACCACAAGTGTGGCTGGACAACAACATGGTGAAATTACTGAGAATCAAAATTGCAATCTTTTATTTAGGCAAATGGTGACAATAATACAGCCGTCTTGTTATGAAGAGTTTAAAAGTTCTGTTAATTTTATCATTTGGATATTTGCTTGAATTATCTTTTCTTTTTAAAAAAAAAAGAAAAATGGGTGCGGTGTGTGAGTGGCAATAACCAAGCAGCCCTGCTCAGTCATAAATATTGCCAGTAACCTGAAGGTAGAAAACATAATGTTTACCAAAAAAGCTTAATCAAAAATTAAACATTTTCATGTGCATTCAGTTATAAATGAGAAAACATCAATTACACCAGCCAGATTATACTTGGATGACAAATCCTCATTTGTGATAAATTATTTTTTCTAATTTATGCATAAGCTGTTTTTTTTTTTTTTGCACAGTCTTTTTCGGAGAGATTCTGAATTTAAATCATGTTCTATGCAATCTCATGCAGTTCTTTGTTCTTTGTTCTTGTTACATTGACAAATGTTTGCAGCAAACAAGAATGAAATGTAATAATGTACTGTTATGACAGACAGATGGCTAGACAGACAGAAATGTATATTTCCACTCCCACTCCATAACAACTTAAGTTTAATTAAGTTATGTGACAGGAGTGCCTGGACACCTACTTACCATCAAGGTTTAAAATGTCTGTAGGGCACCACCTCCAGTGCTCCTGCATTTCAGTTTCGAAGCGGATAGCTGGACAGTTGTGCTTAGTTTCCCTTAGTTTTCCCCCTTCCAGAGCCGGGCGGGAGGGGGACCCTGAGGGTGGGGGCACCCTCAGGGCACTATAGTGCCAGGAAAACGAGTATGTTTTCCTGGCACAATAGTGGTCCTTTAATACAATTCCCCAATAAGTCTAACCCTCTATATGAAGTAGCTTGCCTATTTACTAACAGATGCAAACAAATAAGTGGAAATGGTTACATTATATGGCCATGCCGTATTATATCCACCACTATATCTAAAGCATTCCAATAACTATTATTATTATTATTTATTTAGGGGGATAAACACACTAACTGCAATACTTAAGGCTTAAACGGCTGCCAGAAACTATCTGCAAATATATGCTTTCTTATGGTCACCTTCAAGGGGAGCACGTAGAGTAGAGGGCAGGGGTGCACAATCTGAAATATACCTGGTCTGGATTCCAAATATACACAGAAAAAATAAATTGGAGGTTCTTTGGAGAAGTGATGGGCTTAATACAGTAGGGGCATATGGTGTAACTAAATCCCCATTTTTGTTTGCTATGGTAGGTGATTTAAAGTATTTCTTTTTGTGTTTATGGTTGCTCTGTTTCCGTAATTTGTATTTTATATATGTTTTGTTTTTTATAGCAGGACCATTATTACTAAGGAATGCATGATCTGGGTCTTCCCCCCAATTCCTTTTTATTTTTCATGTTATAGCATTCCAAGTGATACATAGTCCACTTGGTCTATGTTTAAAAAACAAAACAAAAAAAACATCAATCTCATCCCTGTATCTGTGTGACCAGGGTTCCCCAATCTACTATTCACCAAATCCAAATATTCACAAAATATAAAACCAAATGTTTTACCTAATTACCTACTTCCATGTAACTGTTCATATGAAGAATGATGTTCCAAAACCTTATCTATTCATTTTGTTTTATTATTACAAAATAACAAACTGATCTTGAGACTTATAAATTTTGTCCAAAAATGAAAGACAAATCCCCCCTATCCCCCCCCCCCCCCAAAAAAAAACAGTGCATTTATTAAATGGAAAAAAATTAATGCAAACAAGTAGAACCTAAAATATTTATAATAATCCAGAAAAATATATAATGAAGTAGAGAGCTTGTTGGAACCAAAAGGGATATGTAAATACTTCTGTCTTCCGAGCATCATTTTCTGACCTGTTAGTCATGTTCATTGGCGGGTTAAGATGACTTTTTTCCTCTTTCAATCTATTTTTTGCTTGTGGTCAGTTTGTTTTTAAATTCTTTTTTAATAATCAATTCAGTTTTATTTTTAGATTTTTAAATCAAGTCCACAGACATAGTACAATAACTTAAAAAAGTTTCCTTTGCAATGAGGACATTGGGTAATATATTTCATTTACTGATTAGGTGGCCAAAGGCTTGGTGATTCCCAGTCACATGAGCTTGAGTGGTATGCAGATGATAATACAAAGAGGATAAGCACAGATTTAATGAAAAGCATAAAGGGCAGTTTCTGGAATATCAATACATTTCTCAGTAAGTTCAGGAGAGACTCAGAAGGATATTATTAGACTACAAAAACAAAATAGAAAATGAAATGGGAATATGTGAACGAGAGGAACGAGAACCATGGGCTGTTATAATAAATGTGAACATCGAGGCTACAAATCCCCCTGAATACATTTTTTTGTTTGTTGTTCTTCTTGATTTTTGACTTACCACAAACTGCTCATCACTTCATGTGGCAACTGCAATGGATTCACTAAGGGAGAAAAATAGAGATATGTCCTTCCTGGTTCTCATGTGACCCTGTGCAAAGTGGAAACGCTGATCTTTTGTAAGGCATTACTAGTATGCCCATAGCTATCAAATGCTGATATCATCAGTAAAATAAATTGACAGCATATGTCTTAGCATGCACTACAATGGTGTCACATATGGCAGCAAAGGCAGTTCCCCGGAGTCACTTTGTGGGCTCTTTTCATGCAGTGAGGAGTGCCTAGACATGAGTGCCACATTGTTTCTCTTCTGATTCCCAAGGGGAAGTGGTGTCTGATACAAGTCTATATATCTATTTTGCATAATTCAGCTAAACTATGGGATAAGGGAATTATGTAAATAGGTTACATTTGAGATGAGCAAATTATTTTCAATGGTTTCATGCTTCCATCTTTCCTCCTACTGTCACAGTTTACCAAGAGTTGGAGCACATGTGCAGGAGATGGCACAATGAGGAGGCAAAAACCAAAGTGCAGTACAGATGAAGGGGTAACCCAAAGGCAGCGTCAGACGAGAAGCAGAAGTCAGGGCTGGCAGCGGAGTATCGTAATCGGTAAGGCAGGCAGAGGTCAGAGGTCAGAGTCCAGGAAATCAGTCAGCAGAGTAACAAAGATCCGGTAGGAAAAAACAAACGACCAGATACAAGGTCTCAGGCAGAGCTGGCTTTTACAGCCTGCTTATTAGGAGCAGATGACCGTAATTGGTAAGGGGCTGTAGGTGGATCAGCAGTGGATCCAGGCAAAGGAATCAGGTAGCAGAATAATGCAGACAGATACCGAAGACCCCTGGTTGACAGCATGGTAGAGAACCTGACTGGGATGCTGGAGCTGTGAGTTCAAATTCAGCCAGGTCTCTTAAAGAGGTGGCCACACCTTGCTGTCTGCAGGTTTCAGGGTGCACTCTGACAGAGCCCCCCCACGAGGGGTGATCTCCAGGCACCAACACACAGGGCTTCAACTAGGGGATCCAGTTCAGGCTCAGACAGGGACTCCAGGTCTGTGTAGGCATCAGGATCTGAAAGTGTTGCAACATTTTGCAGGTTGTCCGCATTCTTGGTAATGGCAGTGGAGGCAAGGAGCAGCAACCACCTGAGGGGATGCAGCTCTGGCCTTAAGAGACTGTTCGAAGGCCTCTAGATCTTGCTGTGATACCTACACACCTTCTATTGGGATGGAGAGATAATGCATATAAAGTGGGACAGAAGTTCCACTGTACTGTGAACCCAATAGTGGATCAGATATGACCAGATATGGTCGTAAGAGAGTAACCCACACCCCAATACCGTGTGGATATGGGCTCAATTATCCCCAAGCTAATGTCCACATACAGTATTGTTACCCTACAGTATAAGAGATAGGATTAGATGACATTCTGGAGATATGAGTTGTATGGAGAGGCCATAAGCAAAACATTATCAAAATAGATTTTCATATTATTTTTTACCCTTTACACAAACTATCATTGTTTGTTTACCACTGAACAGAAAAGATTACATGTAACATTTACTTTTTGTATATTATATGGTAATGCAAAAATACAAGTTAATACCTTTTTTTAGTGTACTGACTAGCTTATCCTTCCTTCTTGAGTGAATCCACCTTCATGTCTTCGTTGGTCGGAAACACAACCTCTCTGTCAAGCGCATGTGTCATTTAAACATCAGAAACTGACTGAGAAGGCATTTTACATATGATGCCACTATTTACTGTATTTAAAAAAATGATCATCCCCAATAAAACAATTGAAAGACAAGGGATAAACTGAAAAGAGGTGTTTATGTATATGAACTTAGTAAACAGGCAGTAAAATGTGTCATCTCAATTTCTCAGTAATAATAAAAACTGATAACAGTTTTCCTTTAAGTGTAAACCGATCTGTCAAATGAATATTTTAGTGGTGTGTATGGTTTCTCTTCCCAACTGAGTACTTTTAAAAAAATTCTACCAATATCAACTGATAAATACAGCTCTTTGGAATTTAAAGACCTATTTATTGTTATATCCTTTTTTCCATGTACATAAATAATATATAAAACACTGTCAAAGTGTCCTGGGTTATATCTTGAATAGAACTGCGCTGCAGAATTATCATTGTCATTTTCTGACTTTTGCTTCTTAATCATTTTATGGGCTCAGCTTAATGGAAAAAGAGAAAGCATAGTTACTGCAAAAATCATAGCAAAAGAAAATTCCTTTAACTTTCTGTACAAACCACTAAGTGCTTGAGAGAAAGTAAATAATTGAGTTCCTCTTGTGGCATCCCCTACGTCACAGAAATCATCATGACAGATGTATGGTTTTGTACGGCAAAGTCTGAGATCTGATGAGCAGCAGAGGGGAATTCTCATCCATGACAAAACAAAGATTGAAAACAGATTCAATAATGTAATTACACAGGGGGAAGTGGACTGTGCATGTTCGCATTGTCTGCTGCCTACGTAATCTGTGTTCTTTTTTTTCTTTACTGTTGACAGAAGTGCAAAAATAGGAAGATGTTTTAAATTTGAAAGCGGATTTTAAAGAACATGTCGTTTAGATCTTTTCTATCTGTAATGGATCCAGTAAAAGGCAACTAGATGTTTGTTTTATTTATTTGTTACCTTTTCATGATAAATGCCAAATCCCCAATTGAGCGGATATCTAGGGATCCTTCAGAAGGCATCTAGTTGGCAACAGTCCGAGTGCGAACACATGAATTTTAAGTGTGACGTCAATTCTTCTTTTGTAAAACCACATATGCTACCAAGCATGTAGAAGAAGCATTTCCACATCAAATATTAATGCAATTACTTTCAATTTAAAGATGAGGTGATCAGGACTGCATTCTAACTGCCAGTGTAATGTTTCCGTACAATTTTCGAGACACGACAGCTGGGGTCATTAATTATGAAAAAAAGCATGCAAGTCAAAATAGATGCTAAATGTTCATTGTGGTGACTGTTTGTAAGTGCTCAAGAGAGTAGTATTTACTTACGTACCCCCAGGCCTACTAACGTAATTTAAGATGAGCTATATAGTAAACAATGTATTGAATTGAGTTGCAACCTGCTTTCAAACTTTCAAAAACAAAAAACTAAAATTCAGCTAACATGGAGATTTTTTTAAACTGTGCTACTTGATCTTAATCTTGAAAATTATTTATCAACTCATCACATGCATATGACTCCGTAATCTATGCAAGAAAACCAAACACATCACAAACGAGACAGTTTGTTTTACTGTTAGAATGAGCACAGAGTGAAAGACTTTAATGAAAACAAATTATTGCACTGAGCTAGTCAGCAGTGGTTTGCACTTTAAAAAATATGCAGGGCCAGGAGGGGGGCCCACCAGGAGCCACAGCACTGGGCAAACTGGGTCCTGAGCCGGAGCGCTGGGCGAACTGGGTCCTGAGCCGCAGCAATGGCCGAGTGGCTCTAGAGTTGCCCCTCTGTCCCTCAGCGCCAGGCTGATCCTCCAGGCGCCTGAAAATGGGGGCGCCCTGGATGAGCCTTGTCACAGGGGGCCCAGTAGGTGGCCATATAGCCCCACAAGCTGTCCTTTAATCGATATGGCAGAGGAAGCACCTGCTGACCCTGATGGCATGTGCCTGCTCTGCAAATGAATGCCGGAGGAGAGGAGGCAGGTGGCGGCAGTGTGGATGGCGAGGGAGGCTTTTCTTGCTGCTTCTTACTCCTCCCTCACGCTCCCTCTGTGATGCCGGGAGCTGGAATATGATGTCATTCCGGCCCCGGCATACTAAACAGCGCACTGGAGAAGTGAGGTACTGCCCCACACTGGACCCCAGGGAGGTAATGAGGGTGGATGTCTGAGTCTGTGTGTCAGTTAGTGTGTGAGTGCTTGACTGTCAATGAGTGTGTGTGTGTGTGTGTGTCTGTCAGTGAGTGAGCATATGTATGTCAGTGAGTGTCTGCCTGTGTGTGTGTGTCTGTTAGTGAGTGTGTGAGTGTTTGACTGTCAGTGTATGTGTGTCTGTCAGTGAGTGTCTGCCTGTGTTTCTGTCAGTGAGTGCCTGCCTGTGTGTCTGTCAGTGAGTGTGTGAGCGTTTAACTGTCAGTGTGTGCGCGTCTGTCAGAGAGTGTGTTTGGGGGTGTGTGTCAGTGAGTGAGTGCATGTATGTCAGTGAGTGTCTGCAAGTGTGTGTGTGTGTGTGTGTGTGTGTCTGTCAGTGAGAATATCTATGTCAGTGAGTGTCTGTCTGTGTGTGTGTCTGTCAGTGAGTGAGCGTATGTCTGTCAATGTTTGTCTGTGTGTGTGTGTGTGTGTGTGTGTCTGTCTGTCAATGAGTTAGTGTATGTATGTCAGTGAGTGTCTGTGTGTGTGTGTCAGTGTGTGTCTGTCAGTGAGTGTGTGTGTGTGTGTCTGTCAGTGTGTGTCTGTCAGTGAGAGAATGACATTCGGTGGCGGCAAAATGGATCTTTGCCTAGGACGGCAGAAATCCTTGCACCAACCTTGAAAATATGAAACAGTATAAAAGGAATATAGAACAGAAAAACTAAGAAGCAAATGCTAATGGCTTATATTTACCTCAAACTAGTCTGCATATGTACTATTTGTGATTGTGGCCACTATGTCTTTCAGTAATTGCTGTCCAACTGTTGTTTTTACTTTAATATAATATAATAAAGAGCACCTTAATCCCTATATGCAAATGTAGAGGTTGTGGTGCTTTTAGGCTGTTGTTGACACCATCTCTCATTTCTCAAGCAAAACTATTTGGTGCTTAAAGTAAACCTTTGCGGAGATTGTGACAAACTACCCTGAAAACCCTGTGATTCCCCTCTCCTCTCGTTTGATATTTATTTGATGGTTGCATCTACCGAACACAGACCAACCCCTGGATCATTATCTTCAAAGTGACCACAAAGTTAATTGCTCTCTCTGGACGGCTGCCATTTGTATAACCGAACAACACGTGCGCTGAAAAACAGCAGCCATCTTGTCTCACAAACGCAGGCAGCGGTACTTGGTCGTCGAGTGTCTGGAACTCCAAGCCTTGACACTCTAACTTGCAAACACCAGTAACTTTAAACGTACGCACAAACTAAATGAATAATTGCTGCCTATGGGCCAGGGGAACCGTTTGGTATTTTATTTGTTTGGGACTTCCGAAATTGCCCGACTACTACCACTTTTGTTCTGGAACTATTTTGGCAGACACCACGTGTGCAGTCGGTTAAAACTTTACTATGGTGGTGATTCAGCTGTATTCATGGGATCTGAACGCTCAGCACTCAGATCGAGGCTATCTGGGGATATAAGACTTGTTTCCTTATGAATGTTATATGTGTTCTGGGGTGTTTTATGTTGTATTTTCTATACCTCTAGTGCCTGGGAGATAATTAGCTTAAGTAAGGTACACTCAATTATCTCCCAGACACAGAGAAGCCTGGGCATGTTTTCCTGTACTTTTGCTGTGTATAAAAGTGGGCCATCTTGCCATAATAAAACATAGAAACATAGAATGTGACGGCAGATAAGAACCATTCGGCCCATCTAGTCTGCCAAATTTTTAAAATACTTTCATTACTCCCTAGTCTTATCTTATAGTTAGGATAGCCTTATGCATATCCCACGCATGCTTAAACTCCTTTACTGTGTTAACCTCTACCACTTCAGCTGGAAGGCTATTCCATGCATCCAGTATCCTCTCAGTAAAGTAATACTTCCTGATATTATTTTTAAACCTTTGTCCCTCTAATTTAAAACTATGTCCTCTTGTTGTGGTAATTTTTCTTCTTTTAAATATAGTCTCCTCTTTTACTGTGTTGATTCTCATTAAGTATTTAAATGTTTCTATCATATCCCCCTTGTCTCGTCTTTCCTCTAAGCTATACATGTTAAGTTCCTTTAACCTTTCCTTGTAAGTGTTAGCCTGCAATCCATGAACCAGTTTAGTAGCCATTCTCTGAACTCTCTCTAAAGTATCAATATCCTTTTGGAGATACTGTCTCCAGCACTGCATACAATACGCCAAGTGAGGTCTCACCAGTGTTCTGTACAATGGCATGAGCACTTCCCTCTTTCTACTGCTAATACTTCTCCCTATACAACCAAGCATTCTGCTAGCATTTCCAGCTGGTTAATTACATTGTCTGCCTACCCTTAAAGGACCACTCTAGGCACCCAGACCACTTCAGCTTAATGAAGTGGTCTGGGTGCCAGGTCCAGCTAGGGTTAACCCATTTTTTCATAAATATAGCAGTTTAAGAGAAACTGCTATGTTTATGAATGGGTTAAGCCTTCCCCTATTTCCTCTAGTGGCTGTCTCATTGACAGCCGCTTGAGGCGCTTGCGTGCTTCTCACTGTGATTTTCACAGTGAGAGCACGCCAGCGTCCATAGGAAAGCATTATGAATGCTTTCCTATGTGACCGAATGAATGCGCGCGCAGCTTTTGCAGCGCGTGCGCATTCAGCCGACGGGGAGGAGAAGAGGAAGATCGGAGGAGGAGAGCTCTCCGCCCAGCGCTGGAAAAAGGAAAGTTTAAACCCCTTTCCCCCTTCCAGAGCCAGACGGGAGGGGGACCCTGAGGGTGGGGGCACCCTCAGGGCACTATAGTGCCAGGAAAACGAGTATGTTTTCCTGGCACTATAGTGGTCCTTTAAGTCATCAGAAATAATCACCCCTAAATCCATTTCCTCAGATGTTGAGGTTAGGACTCTATCAAATATTCTATACTCTGCCCTTGGGTTTTTACATCCAAGATGCATTACCTTACACTTATCCACATTAAATGTCAGTTGCCACAATTCTGACCATTTTTCTAGTTTACCTAAATCATTTGCCATTTGGCTTATCCCTCCTGGAACATCAACCCTGTTACATATCTTAGTATCATCAGCAAAAAGACATACCTTACCATCAAGACCTTCTGCAATATCACTAATAAAATATTAAAGAGAACGGGTTTCAGTACAGATCCCTGAGGAATCCCACTGGTGACAAGCCCACGCTTCGAATATACTCCATTGACTACAACCCACTGTTGCCTGTCACTCAGCCACTGCCTTACCCAGTCAACAATATTGGAATCCAAACTTAAAGATTGCAGTTTATTGATAAGCCTTCTATGTGCAACAGTGTCAAAAGCCTTACTGAAAAACATTCCTATTGTACCCTTCATCAAGTCTCGACTGATGTTTGGGTATACGAATAACTAAGTGCTTGATTTTCCCATGACCTACTTGGATTTCAGGAGAGTACGAAGGAACGTACTATGCGAACGTGCTATAATAAGCTAACCCGTTAGGAGTTTAGGATAGTGTGAACAAACATACTACACTAAGAACAAGGGGTTTGTTACAGAGATATTGGGTCCTAGATGGAATTTGAATTTAGGGTCCCCTGTTACTACAGGTCTATCTATCATTTTGATCCCACAGGCTCCCAAAATTCAGTTTACCAGTTAGCTGTATGGGCTTTTGCACCAACAGTAAAAACATTCAGCAGGTCTGACATACATATACACAGTTAATACATCACACACATTTCAAAGAGGATCAAGGAATCACAAAGAAGCAGAATTAAGGAATAACATACACTCAGATGGATAAGAAATAAAAAAGAGTGTTAAGGAATTAAAACACACACAGCTGTTTGTGATAAAAAAAAACAGAGCTGAGGAATCACAAACACCCAGGTTTAAAGGGTCGAAGACACAAGCCCACTAAAGGATAAAGGGACAATTGTCATGAAATTTCCCCTTATTGTTTTTTTTTTAAAGTTATTGTATTTAATGACATTTTATTGACAATTTTTTTAAATTAAGTATATATGGTTTTGTTTTTTTAAAAAAAGACTTCACTCTTTTATCTGGCTGTTATCAGACCAACTATTTTAAAGCAGTATCTTTTGGAATATAGACATTAGTTGTATATATATATATATATATATATATATTGTTTATTTCTAACCTAGCATTTTTCTTACAAAATGCTTTTTTATAATCTCTGTATTATGTACAGAAAGAGGGATCGTACAGTTCAGAGAATGAGATCATTCCCATGTCAACAACATGAAGTGAACTAATTCTGTACAAGGATACATCATTCCTTGCTGAAGTTTGAAGAAATAAAAGCCTTTAAAAAGGAAAATCATGCAGTTTAGCTGGAATTTATATTGCACTTCTCTTCACCCAACAAAACAGATGGTTAGAAGCTCATTATAATTTCAGAAAGAAAATGCTACTTTCTCTGTATCAATGATTTCTGAAGCCTTGACCTCAGAGGTCCCAAATTCTGCATAATAATCAGCAGACACAACTTGTAGAAATTCATAAATATATAAAGATGTTTGCTAGGTTCTAAAAATAAGTCTTGAGCCCAAAACAAAACCAGAACCAAATTGGAAACTAAAAGCAGACTTATAAGCTGCCCTACAATTCATCACATCAGCATAACGTGCAGATGTAGAGGTGGAAAAGATAAATTCAAGGATATTTCTCCAATGTGAAGAAAAGCACTGATAGATATTTAAAATAAACAAAAGAACTGCTTTATTTTAAGCAAATGTGGATCAGCATATAGTCAATGTTTCAGTTATATTAATGTGAAATACCAAAGGGTTATTGCAACCCTGTTTTAGTGAACATTTATATTGCTTAGGGATGTGCATGGGGAAAATTTTTGGTTTGGTTCAGAATTCCGAAATTTGGGACTTCGGCAATTCGGCACTTCGGGACTTCGGCACTTCGGTTCGGCAATTCGGAACTTCGACACTTCGGAATTTCAGAAGTTCGGCATTTCGAAATTTCAGGACTTTGAAACTTCGGGACTTCTCTTTCAGCCGCTTAGTAGTTAACTCCCTAATTCCCACGGTATTAGGGAGTTATCTACCAAAAGCCTGAAAGACCTAAATTGGTCTTTCAGCCAAATTTAATAATACTAAGTAAAAATTACTTGGTATTAGTAAATTCGGCCCCTACTCGCTATACCGCGAGTAGGGGCATGTCTATTAAACAGTGAGCAGCCAACGGCTGCTCACTGTTTAAAAAAAAAAAAGTGTCTTCCCTCCCGAGCCCTCACCCGTGCCGTGTGAGTGGGGGCTTTTATTTTTATTTTTTGTAAATATGATATTTATTTGTGTTGTCAAAGTTAAGTAATGGTGGGACTCGCAGGTCTCAGAAGACATGTTGAGTTTGATAACAGTTTGAGCAACACGCACTAGCGTTGGTAGCAGAACATGTGGGTATGCGCTCTGACTCGCAGGCCCACAATGTTGACGGACACGCAGGTCCCTTATAATATTTAGTTTTGTACATATGAATTTTATCTTCGCCAATTCTTACTGTTTACATAGACTTAGACTTAATCGTGGGCGTCGGAGCGGGAGACTCACAAGTCTCTGTTCGGTATGTGTCAAGCTTTTTACAGAAGTGTGTGGGCATTCAGTTACCCTTAGTTTGGCGTGGTTTTTAGGCTTGCAGGTCGCGTGCAGTTATTACTTTATCCTATTGGTTATGGACCTTAGCCTACGTGAGGCCCGTGGTGTATTAGAATGTTATGCCGATGTCTGGGGGTGCTTGGGTTATTGTTTCATGTGGCCTATGCCATCCACTCAGTATGTTGCTATGTTTTGCCTGGCATGCCAGTGCTCGTTATTATGGATATGGTCAGTCTGTCCCTCTATTTTTATTTTTTATTTTTTCCTCTTTTTCCCGTCCTCATGCCATAGTGTCGATCCCTGTTCAGTCCATGGTGTGCCTATGCTACCCCTTTTAGTTTGGGTGCTTGTGTGCGTACTCCTGTGTCGCTTAGGCCCTTTACCATGGAAGGGGTGGAATATCCCCTGGTGTTTTTCTCCCTGTTTCGCTTCTAGTAATCTCCATCTCCTTGGACCAGTCTTCTGTCAAGCCATGTGCCTGTTTGCTAGTGTCGGTTTATGTTAGCATTAGTGTAAGTGGGTCTGATGTCTTGTTTTGTTATGTGCTTGTAGTCCTATCATGTAGTGACGTGTCTGCTCTGTCTGTATATCTTGTCACTTGTTTCAAGTCTTGTTACTGCATATCCTTTTCCCTCAATCTGTTGTGTGGTTTGGTAAGAGCTTTTTTGCGTGTCTGTAGTTGGTTGCCCAGTGTGTGTTTCTTGTGAGTGTTGCCTCTTTGTGTGCTACGTGGTTTGTGTGTTTGTTGTGTGTCCCCCAATTTGGGGTTTGTGTCTCTCCGCTCTATTCTTATTCCATATCTGCTTCTAGTGTGATAGCTCCCGTTACTTCTTTACCTTTATGTTATGTGTGTGTGGATAGCTTCTCCCCTTGAGGGGAGGGAGGGGAAGGGGAGAAGAGGGAGGGGGGAGGAGGGAGGAAGGGAGGTTGTCTGTATCCCCCGTGGCGCGTCCAGGCCCCCTCTTGTGTTCGTTCCCGTCTCTCTCAGTTGGGCTTCCCTTTCTGTGTCATGTCTTAAGTGATATACAATATCCAGGGAGTCCATAATTCTGTGTGTTTATCTTCCCTGCCTAGTGTTCCTGCTATTTTGGCTTCTGCCATTCTTATGTCTTCTACTTTATTCTTCCATTGTTCTATTGTGGGTATATGTTCTTTCCTCCAGTGCAATGGGATTAGGGATTTAGCCGCATTTAGCAGGTGTCACAGGATCAACTTTTTGTAAGAGGGTATGGGTCGTTCTGTGTGGTGTATGAGGGCAGCTCTGTGGGGTCACCTAGGACCCCAATTTCCTGTTCAATGTTCCCTCCGTACTGTTTTTTTTTTTGTCACAGTCCCACCAGATGTGCTTCAAGGTTCCAGGGCCATTTCCGCATCTCCAGCAGATGTTCGGGATTGTTAGAGTGTAGCGGTTAATCAGGGAGGGTGTGCGATACCAGTGCGTGAGTAGCTTGTAGTTTACTTCCTGGTAGTGTGAGCCAGTGGAGCTTTTGTGTTTCAGTATTAAAATCTTTTCCCACTGGGCATCCGAGAAGGATTCCTCCGTCCATTCCTCCCATTGCCTTTTGTATAAGGTGTTATCTGTTCGGTGTCCTGTCAGTATGCTTTGATATATCGTGGAGACCCTCCCTTCTGTCCCTGGTGTCTGTGTGCATAGGTTCTCGAACCATTTGAGGTCCCTATGTATTTTGGCTCTGTGTGGTAGATTGTGGTAGTAGTGTGTCAGTTGGGCGTAATGGAATTGGTGCATCACCATGTGAGGCCTACCCTCCGTTATTTCTCGCAGTGGTTTTACTCCCGTGTTGCTTAGAGTTGCGTATATGGGTATGTATCCGTCTTGGTTATCCATCCACCAAGCTGATGGTGGGAGGCTGTCGCCTAGGTATTCCAGTGTCTCAGGGTGTGCGTGAGAGGGGATTCCTCCCCCAATATTACCTGTGCATCAGCTTCTCTATGCCATATCAGTGTATGTAGTCTTTTATCAGTGGTGTCTCTCCAGAGTGTTACCCAGCCCTGTCTTGTGCCGTTTTTAATGTTGAAACTGTCGGTGAGGGCCTCATTCACACGGTTGGTTGTAAAGCGCTGTGATCCATGTGAGCATGCCATCCCCTATACCTGTCACACGTAGTGTCTCCGTCATAAAGTTCCAATCTACTCTGTCGAAGGCTTTTTCAGCATCTGTCGACAGCAGTAGTAGCTTCGTCCCCTGTTTTTTTTTTTGCTAAATGTTGTATTGCAAATAACCGTATGGTGCAATCCCTGGCCTCGTGGCCGGGTATGAAGCCCGCCTGGTCTGGATGTACCAGTCTCGCCATATAGGTCTTCGAAAACAGCTTGACGTCTGCGTTGAGGAGTGAGATTGGGCGGTAGTTTCCTGTTCTGTGTTCTTGCCCGGCTTTGGGATCACCGCTATTGTCGCGGCCAGGGCCTCCCTGTGAAAGGCATTGCCATCCCTCAGGCTGTTTAACGCCCTAGTAAGGTGTGGAATGAGGATGTGTCCGAATTTCTTAAGATATTCCACAGGGAAACCGTCTGGCCCGGGCGCTTTGCCTGTTTTCACTTCTTTTAGTGCTAGTCGGATTTCCCCTTCCGTGATTGGTGTTTCAAGTTCTTCTGCTTCTGCCGGCGTGAGGGGTTTCGGTTGGAAGTTCCCCAGGTGGGTGGGGGACCTAAATTAGAATAAGGGGGGGGGGATCTATTGTCCTCCCCACCCCTGAGCAGCTTTTTTTTTTTTTTACAGGTACCTAGTTATTGCCCCCCTTTCATAGGTAGGGAGATAGGTTAGGGGGTTAATTAATTTTTTTTGGAGGGGGGTGACTAGGGGTTTGGGGACCCCTAGTCACCTGGGGGGTTACACTTTTATTTAGGGCCCCCACCCACCTGCCAATAAGGGGGGTGGACAATAGGTCCCCCCCTTATTGGTATTTAGGGCCCCCACCCTAAATACCAATAGGGTGGGTGGGGGTCAGGGGGGAAGACAATAGGTCTCCTGCCTTATTGGTATTTAGGGCCCCAACCCACCGCTCAGGGGTGGGGGCAAGGAGGGAGGACAATAGGTTCCCCCCTTAGTCTAACTTAAGGCCCCCACTCGCCGCTCAGGGGTGGGGGCCCGGGTGGAGGACAATAGGTCCCCTTCCATTATTTTAATTTAGTGCCCCGACCCACCGCTCAGGGGTGGGGGCCGGGGGGGCAATAGGTTCCCCCTTCAGGTAAGAAGCCCCTGCTCGCACAGCACGGGGGCTTGGGAGGGGACACACGTGTTTTTTTGGTTTTTTTGTTGATTTACTGCTCACTGTTTACTAGACATGCCCCTACTCGCGTTATAGTGAGTAGGGGCAGAATTTACTAATACTAAGTAATCTTTACTTAGTATTAGTAAATTTGTATGAAAGACCAATTCGGCTACATGATCATGCGAACTCCGCCAAAGATGGTACCGCTGCCCGTACACTTTTCCAACCAGTTACACGAAAACCATTCGGGTGATAGGTACTACGGGCTGGGAAGGGTGCATTCGCTCACTGAGAGCCAGGGGGAGCATTCGTCAGTGTTCGTACGGGAACCCCCGAAAAGACACCGGACACTGTTCTCGACTCGGCCGGTCAAAACTTCACCCGAATGTTGGTTTTGTTTCACCGAACAGATCTGAGCGCTTTTCGGACATGTTAGGCATTCAGACTCAGGTTATTTGGGGATATCAGACTTGTGGGGTTCCTGTAATATTTTCAAATGTTTTTGGGGTGATTTGTAATATTTACTTCTTGTAACTGAGAGATAATTGAGTTAGTGTTTCGTGGACTCAATTATATCCCAGACACAGAGACACCTGGAATGAGTTTGTACTGTTTCTTATGGAGACACCATACTGGGGGTCTGTGCATAAAAAGCCAAGTGTGGCACAATAAACCTCAGTCGACTCCCAGAACTGTGTGTCGTCCAGTCACTGGGGGAATGGGCTATAATCACTGAACAGCGCTTTCTTTCAGCTCCAGAGGACTCCAGTGGAGATATTCAGTTTTCTGATTGCAGCTATGCTACAATTACAGGCTAAGGTAATAATGCATTTCTTAGTAATACACACATAGTAATATACAAGTCAATTTACAGTGAGGGAAAAAAGCATTTGATCTCCTGCTGATTTTGAATGTTTGACCACTGACAAAGAAATAATCAGTCTATAATTTTCATTGTAGGTGTATTTTAACAGTGAGAGACAGAATAACAAAAAAAAAATGAGAAAAAAGCATGTAAAAAAAGTTATAAATTGATTTGCATGTCAATGAGTGAAATAAGTATTTGATCCCCTATCAATCAGCAAGATTTCTGGCTCCCATGTGTCTTTTATACAGGTAATGAGTTGTATCTCAGCTCGTTAGCTGTATAAAAGACACCTGTCCACAAAAGCAATCAATCAGATGCCAAACTCTCCACCATGGCCAGACCAAAGAGCTGTCCAAGAATGTCACACTAGAGCCAGATGACCTTTTGGCTCTACACTTGTGAATTGTTATACCTACACTCACCTATCATTGCATATACCATCTGCACCATGAATGTATATTATGTTTTTCACAGGTTTCTGTAAAAGAGTACAATAGTGCATTCATCTGCAAATTAGAATACTCAGGTATTTTTAGAGCTCCACTTATACTTTTTTGGTGTGACATACACTCACACTCACTTTGAATACGCACACACAATGTCACACTCTGACAATTTACTAACACATACACAAAATAACAGCCTCCACTTATTCCGTACCTCTATTAGCTGTGAAGGGTTTGGTCTATAGTAAAACAGTCTCTGGTGTCTGTGCGGGAGCAGGAGAATCATGCATTGTGATGCACAGGCCGCTTCCTGCTCTCCACAATATTTTGAGTCCCGAAGGATGCCTATCCCTGCACTAAAGCTCCATTACATGAAGCTCGGACAGAAAGTTTACCATTCCAAAATGGCTGCAGGAAGTCAAAGTTGTCTGCTGCTCAGGATCCATCATGACGTGTGGGCAACGCGTGGCTCTTCAACTACTTTGGAATATAATGGTAAAGTTCTGATGAATGCTGAGTAATAGAAAATGTTGTTACATGAAATGTATACATGTTCCAATCATGTTTATCTACACAGTAAAAATACAAGCATTATGGGAAAAATCAGGGTTTGCGCATACCAGGTTTGTAATGTGACTTTGGATTGGTTGGTTCTTTGTAATTGATGAAGAGCTGAAGCTAAGTGATACACAGCAGGCTGTGAATAATCATGGAACACCTACATTCTTCACTGTAACTCAAGCCATACTTGTGTGGGAATGTTTAGCAAAGCAGCACTTGGACCCATGGAATGGTAATTATTATCTGACATATAGTATTATTTATATTCTTTTCACCTACCACCGTTCTGGGTTATTATTTCTTGTCAAATGGAAATGGAAAACTGCTCTTTATAATCCCTGTGTAATTACGTTTGTTAGTAACAGAGTCATTATGTGTTAACACACAGTTCATATTTTCCGAATCCCGCTGCTATCATTTATACTTCAGCCGTATTGCTCTATAGCATATTATAGATTAGTGTGAAATGTAAACTTTAAATTTCATGCTGTTGATACAAAGCGAGACAAATACCAATAATAGCCCAGATTTTCTACTTTTATTCTATTGCTTTGAGCTGTGTCAAGATAGTAATGAACAATCAGGATTCAGCAAGGTGTGAAATCTAATATTACCTTGAAATTGTCACCAAACATTGACCCACATAGTAATTCTTTCTTTATGACAATAAAAACATGGTAATTGAAGTTTAGAAATTCTAGTCTTATATTCCGACCTTTATTTTTTATATGTGATGACCAATAAAGTTTATTGTAGTGGTTATGGCCTGTCCTCAGGATTTCTGACAAACCATTTTAGAGTGATTTAAAAAAAAAAAGGAAATGCCAGAAGACAAAATGCTCGCAGGACAGTGTCATTGCACTACCAAATTGATTAGCAGAAAGATAAAGGCTCATCAGTAGAAACTGACAAGTTCAAGGCAAAACATATTCTCGCTATAGTAAACAGTATACTAAGGTTTAACCAATAAGTGGAGATATTTTGTGAAGTTACGAGTACACATGTTTATTTAAATATAAGGAGGTGAGAAGGTTACACACTGGTCCTTTTTCATCATTATTATAATTTCCTTTTTTTAACCCCTTAAGGACACATGATAGAAATATACCGTCATGATTCCCTTTTATTCCAGAAGTTGTGTCCTTAATGGGTTAATGCATGGTATTTCATGCAGACAGGTAAATCACATTTTGCAAAAACAATTATGATCTATAAGATTCCATTAATCTAAGTCAAAGACTGCTATGTTGGATAACGATATCTTAAGAACAGTTCTAGTCTGATAATGTGGCAACTGCAATTTTTAGAAATGTAAGTTGAGAAAATTCTTATGCAGCCAGTGTGCTGACTTATCTATCCATCTTTTTATAATGGGCACTAGAGTGGTTCAATACAACACATGTCACGATACAGAGTGGTCCTCTTAGATACAGAGTGGCCACCATATTAGTTGCATTAATCTGTAAACAACCCAACATATGTTGTTTGTTTTATTATTGAAATGGAAAATTTAGGAAAGGGAGAATTAATTCTTAAATTGAAGAACATCTGTTCCTGACTTCTAGGAAGAAACCTCCGAGTTATTTTCTTAATATCATTTGGTTTTGATTAATATGCTAGCATGGATAGAATATATTAACACATTTAACATTACAATCCCCGTTGCGGTAAAATGTATATTTAGTTTTGCTTTCATTCAGGAAGAATTGAAATACATAATCTGAAATGTGATGCCCTCCAGAAGCAAGGCCCTTGCTCCCGATCTGATATGTATACCTTTACATCACTTAATATGAACAGTTTTCTATATTTAACCATTTAAGTGCAAGCCATGCAGTAGATAAACAAGGATATCGTCTGTACAGAAAACTTCTCAAATCACACTCAGGTCATTGTGATACCCTGAACAGGATAAGAGGACAACATAGATTAGAAAAGCAAATGCTATCATCATCAAACCAGGATTTATTTTTTTAAATACATCTAGATCTGGGTTTTTTGTTGTTGTTGTTGTTTTTGGAGGGGGGATGGAAGGGGCTGGGGGCGAGGGGTCGAGTAGGCAGTGCATGGGCAAAAGCATTTGACTTGTCCAGAACTCTTATTTTGAATGCAATATAATAGCTCATAGAACACATTAAAAAAATATTGGTAGTATATTACTTTACTTTGGACAGATTGACAGCACACTGCTCTGCACCTCTGATGAAATATGTCTTCTCTTGAATTTCACTAAATTATATTATTTTCCCCAAAGAGATATGTTGACAGCAATAAAGCTATGATTTCATTTATATTTCTGCAGTCGATCACATGTACACCTATACTGTTTTTCTACATAATTCAGCTGTCCCTTTCTAATAAAATTCTCATGCTTCTCTCCACAAATTCTAGGGACATATATTTATAGACAAATAGTGCAGTCTAAACAGTTACATGTCTTTTTCTAAAGAACACAAGCTCATAATAGTGAATAAGAGGCAGATTACCTCCAATGGTATAACATGGGAATATTGTAAAATTGGCAGAGCTATAGAAATCATGAAGAATACACTTCCAGGATTGTAGTTTCCTAGGAAATGAAAACTCAAGAGTCTTGGGTCTATTCATTATTCTTGTGTAGGCCAAAATGGAGCCTCAACACAGGAAATATGTGTTTGCTTGAAGTATTTTGTATATATATATATATATATGTATATATATATATATATATATATATATATATATATATATATACATAATACACATGCCGAGTTGAACCCTTTCATTTCCATCAGACTATTAGGTAATGCTGCGTGCCATTTTGATATCAATATTGACATGAAACGCTTGACAAATGATCCCTTTTATACTGCTCTGAACTCAGAATTTTTTGATGCTGAAAGATCCTGTATCAAATTCACATTTTCGATCATGTATGCTTTGGAGTTGCAGGCATAACATGGGCCAATAGACTTATCCCTGGAGTACATTTACTTCCAGGTTTCCTATGGTCCCTTGCCCTGTTGTGGTTCTTGAATACCCGAGAATGCATTCATTATGTTTGTTGATTATTTGGTTATAGACTCTAGCTTTGACTACTCTTGTCCAATGTACTCCAGACTTTGGCTTGTCCTTTGATACTCTTTCTTTCTGTGCTTCTTGACCTTGTCTTTTTCAGACATTCTGTTTCATATCCTTAGTGCTAGTCCACCCACTCTAAGGGTCAGTACACACAATTCTATCCTTTTTCTATCTATGTTTGCTGGTTAGGTTTAGGTCAGCCATGACACAGAAAGGCCTCCTCCCGAGCCCTGAAAAAGGATATAACTGCTGCCACTGCGGTAATCATAGCAACCACAAAATGGATATTATACATGGGACTTTACCTGGACCAAGGGATCTTGGGAAAAGCTGACAGACAACGCTTAGACACTGTTTTTTTTATGTAGTGGCTGTTGTTTCTCTGTTCTTGACACAGCTCTCAGTTTTGCCTTTCCAACATAGTATTTTGAAGGCTCGTCCTAACTGGGCTTGGGGAGTTGCAGCCTGCTCTTGAGCAAACACAAGATGTTGGTTGTGGAAGATTCTTGAGAATATCGTTGGAGAAGCTGTCTACTGGTTTGATTTACAAATAAAGCTATGGCTGTTGCATTACCGAAAATTAAGAAATTGGTGTGGTCTCTTTTTCCAGGGGAAGAAAGCAGTGGAGTAATGGGTGGTCAGCAGTCAAGAGCTTTGTAGAAGAGGTGACAGGACACTTGGAAATGGTTGCAATACTCAGGGATTCATAAACTACTATAAGCATGTATTACATAATAATTTTTTGTTGTTTTTTTTTCCTCATGTATTACAGTTGGGGTGCACAATTTTGTGGTAGAAAGAATAACACAGTAGCTCTGTCTAGACATGTGCAATTCATTTTGTTCCGAATCTCAATTCGGACGAATTTCGGGCAATTCGGACATTCGGATACTTCCGAATGTCCAAATAGCTGAATTGCCGAATTGTCGAAGTTCCGAATTGCCGAAGTTTCGAAGTTGCCGAAGTTCCGAAGCACAGTATTGCCGAAGTACTAATATACCTACCCAGTGGAAGAATGAAGAATGTTACACTGTATACAAGTTTAAATAAAAAGTATATAACATAGCCAGGATTCAGCTGTAAGCATTTGCAACACTTACAACAATCAAGTAATACACATTCATATAAAATGTAAGTTACTTAGCCAGTCAATGGAATGACAGGAATGAATAAGTAGATAACTCCCTAATTCCCACCGTATTAGGGAGTTATCTACTAAAAGGCGGAAAGACCTAAATTGGTCTTTCGGCCAAATTTACTAATACTAGGCCCCTCAGGTGTGGGGGCCGGGGGGGAGGACAATAATTCCCCCCTTTAAGTAATTTAGGGCCCCCACCCACTGCTCAGGGGTGGGGCCGGGGTGGGCAATAGGTCCCCCATTCAGGTTAGAAGCCCCCATTCGCGCGGCACGGGTGGGAGCCCGGGAGTGGGGACACAGTGTTTTTGGGGGTTTCTTTTTACAGTGAGCAGCCTAAGGCTGCTCAATGTTTACTAGACATGCCCCTTCTCGCGGTATAGTGAGTAGGGGCAGAGTTGACTAATACTAAGTAATTTTTACTTAGTATTAGTAAATTTGTCTGAAAGACCAATTTAGGTCTTTCAGCCTTTTGGTAGATAGCTCCCTAATACCGTGGGAATTAGGGAGTTATCTACTAAGCGGCAGCAAGAGAACATCCGAAGTGCCGAAGTCCCGAAGTGCCAAAGTCCTGAAATGCCAAAGTTCCGAAGTGTCAAAGTGCCAAAGTACCGAAGTGTCGAAGTTCCGAATTGCCAAAGTCCCAAATTTCAGATTGCCGAACCGAATATTTTCCCCATGCACATCCCTAGCTCTGTCGATTATTGCTAGATAGGATAAATATGCTTGAACATGCTAAACTGTAAATTATGAAATGATAGAGGCATAAGCTGATCTAGACATGCAGTACGTGTGAAAGCTATAAGTCTGGCGTATCGGGTGCAGGTTATGCAGGTATTAACATTTTGCAAAACATAACAGGCTAGTGAAGATTGTAAAACACACTTATCCAGCTATTCACTTTTGATTAAACATGGCTTATATTTCCCTACACACAGACATTTCTAAAGACATAGAACTTGGATTAGGTAGGGCAGGTATGTAGCTAACTTGGAAAACAGTGTGGTCGATATGTTCGTTAAGTCAGTGTACCACCCAATCTGGCTTCGTCTTCATGGTATATGAGTCTAGGATAGGTCGTCGTGGACTCAATTTGCAGGCGGTCAGGTAGGCCCCGAGAGTTGGCAGGCCAGAGAGTCATCCAACTCCCCAACGGGGGTCATGTCGTGTATTTGAGTTCAATCCATTGTGGGGAACAATGGAGTGGTGTGGAGGTGGGATTCCCCTTCAGACCCGTAGCTGTGAGAGAGGCTGTACCCTCTGGCCATGAACCTGGGGTCCATCGAGGTCCAGGGTCTTCCCTTGTGAGATGGTATGGTGGGCACTGCGTGGTACTGGTAGGTATCTTTGTGTACTTCTTGTGGCCCTTCATGAGTGTGGCTGGTACCTTTGGGTCGAGACCCTCTTCGCTCTCAGCCCAGGTGGGCAGCATGTGCGTGTGGCTGAAGCTGGGGATGGTTTTACGCCCATGAGGGGTTTCCCAAGCCGCATCATGCCTTAGCCTTGCTCTCTTTGCGGTGGCTTCTGAATAGTTTTAGCTCGCCTTGTGCATTCCAGCAGCTGAGCCGAAAATCTCTTGAAGAGAGCTTCCAGGAGGTCCATTGCTGCCGTACTGGGCCTTGCCAAGTCATGCTTATATTGTGCAGGCCTCGTGTAGCTGGTCCTGGCGCGTCCGCCATCTTGGATGCCTCTACTCTCGGTTGATTTGGGAGTTCAGCAAGGTATGAGGCTGTTATCTGAGATCGGATATCCCCCACGGTCCATGGGGGGGTGGGGTAAGTGCGTCGTGTTCGTGTGTGGCTACTTTTAGCGGAGGGAAAGCATCCGCCTTTCCCCCTCACCATCTCCAGAGGGCTGTAACCTGTTGCCATGGTTCTCGAGCACTCAGAGGTGCGGTACTGGTGTTGGAAGATGCGTGCAGGATTCCCCAGCTCGTAAGTCTCTGTATTTGGTGAATTCCAGAGCTTTAGCCTGAGTAATCTTTGGTTATGTCGCTATATCGCAGGAACTTATGTGAGACACGACTTGCCAGCTCACTGGTCAGGCTCTGCCCCCCATTACATAATAATTCAGTCTGTTCAGACTGAAGAAACCTTGATGTAGAAGGTGAAACACATCTCTGTTATCGGAATTTAATAAAGCCCATTTAATTTTTACCCCAAATTTGTATTTCCTATGCGAGAGAATTTTGTATGGTGAAATAGAGTTGGTGTGGACTGATACACACATTGCAAGTTTATAAAACTATATATAAGGGCTCCTGTGGTAGCAGTTAAGATTCAATTTAATTCAAATTCATATTGAATTAAACATTTTTTATAGAAAAAAAGCACTGGTGAACAATGTTTTGTTTATTAGTTCACAGTGTAGACACACTATATGGCACTATTGTGCTATGACAATGTATACATCAGTTTACTCCAACATCATGGGGTTCTAAACATTTTATCATATTTCAACAGCAGTGGTGTTATATATATATATATATACATACATATATATAAATATATATATATATATATATAACAAGGAATGTAGTGTGTGCATAGGGGATCAAGAGTTTGTATGTTAGGAATGTAGTGTGTGTAGGTGGTGCAGTGTGTGTGTGTGTGTAAAAGGCTTTAGAGTGTATATTGGGAACTACTGTGTGTATGTGTGTGTGTGTGTGTGTGTGTGTGTAGATTAGATGATCCAGACTTGGGTAACGGATCTAGCGTTTATCTGGAGCGTAATGTGTGTAGCGGTGCAGTGTGAGGGGTGCTGTAGTATATATATATATATATACTATATACATCCAAACATATATATGTATGTGTGCTGTGTGTATGTGTGAAGGGTGCAGCATGTGGGTGTGAGGGGTGCAGTGTGTGTGTAAGAGGGGTGCTGTGTGTGTGAGGGTGTTCTTACCTGCCATCACATTCTATGTGTCTTATTCTCTTTGTCTGTTAACTGTGTGTGTCTGAGGGTGCTGTGTGTGTCTGAGTGTGCCGTTTGTGTGTCTGAGGGTGCTGTGTGTGTCTGAGGGTGCTGTGTATGTGTCTAATGGTGCTGTGTGTATCTGAGGGAGCTGTGTGTGTCTGAGGGAGCTGCGTGTGTCTGAGGGTGCTGTGTATGTGTCTAATGGTGCTGTGTGTGTCTGAGGGTGCTGTGTGTTTCTGAGGGTACTGTGTATGTGTCTAATGGTGCTGTGTGTGTCTGAGTGTGCTGTGTGTGTGTCTGAGGGTGCTGTGTGTGTGTCTGAGGGTGCTGTGTATGTATCTAATGGTGCTGTGTGTGTCTGAGGGTGCTGTGTGTTTCTGAGGGTGCTGTGTATGTGTCTAATGGTGCTGTGTGTGTCTGAGGGTGCTGTGTATGTGTCTAATGGTGCTGTGTGTGTCTGAGGGTGCTGTGTGTGTCTGAGTGTGCTGTGTGTGTCTGAGTGTGCTATGTGTGTCTGAGGGAGCTGTGTATGTGTCTAATGGTGCTGTGTGTGTCTGAGGGAGCTGTATGTGTCTGAGTGTGCTGTGTGTGTCTGAGTGCACTGTGTGTGTGAGTGTGCTCTGCGTGTCTGAGGGTGCTGTCTGTTTGAGGGTGCTGTGTGTGTGTGAGTGTGCTATTAGTGTGTGTGTGAGTGTACTGTTAGTGTGTGTGTGAATATGTCTGGAGGGATTGTGTGTGTGTGGGAGGGGGCAAGATGTAAATATATGAAATGTGTTTTGTTTTTTTATTATTAAAAAAAATAAACTTCATATCCCCCCTCCCTTCTTACCTTTAGCCTGGGAGGGGGATGCCATGCCCCCATGGAGGAGTCTGCATGCTGCAGTCCCTGGTGGTCCTAGTAGTGAGTGAACTCTACCCTGCAGTTCCTGGGGTAGAGTTCACTCTCGCGAGATCTGAGCATTGCCGCGGTAACCGCTGCAACACTCCGACCTCGCGAGAGGAAGGCAGCGGAGCTGCAGGGTAGAGCTCCACCGGGTCCTCCTCTCCCTCCCTCCCCAGCCAGCGGCAGAGTTACAGTGCCTGTGGGCCGGTGAGGTACTCAGCAGGGTGTCGGCCCTGCATCGGCCAGCCGGGGAGATCCTGTGATCTCCCTGTTGGCCTCGGCCCCTGGCCAGTCAGGGCCTGCTTCCCTTCACTGTGACTGGTCCTACACTCTATCTATGTTAATTGTTGCAATCTAAAGTCAGAAGGAATGAAAGTAAGAGTAACAATAATACAGCAGTGATGCCTCCTGCTAAAAAAAAAATCAAAAAAATATTTAAAAAAAAGCTACCAAAGAACAAAGGAAACCTGGAGAAGATAGGGGTTACAAAAGTGATTTTAACTCTGGAATTATCCATGTTTTCCAGTTTCATGCTAAAAGTAATTTAGCTGCCGTGATTTTGTGTAATATTAACATTCATATTTTTTTTTTGTCATATTTGGCCAGTTTATGTTTAGTAGGACCACTTCAGGCTTAAAAGGTCATTTTATTTCAGTTATTTGGAATATTACATTGACTGCTTCTTTCCAAAGTTTGTTTATGGGTGCACATTGCCACCATAAATATAGTAAAACTTAGGCATGTGCATGGGGAAAATATTCGGCTTGGTTCGGCATTCCGAAATTCGTGACTTCGGCAATTCGGAACTTCAACACTTCGGCACTTCGACACTTCGCCACTTCGGATCTTAGGCACTTCGGCAACTTTGGCACTTCGGAACTTCGGGACTTTAGCAACTTCGGCACTTTGGAACTTTGGAACTCCGGCATTTCGGGACTTTTCTTGCAGCCACTTGGTAGATAACTCCCTAATTCACACGGTATGAAAGACCTATTGTCCTCCCCACTGGCCTCCACCCCTGAGTAAACCCACCAATCAGTTTTTTTTTGCGTTCATTTTATTTTTTTTATTGCGTCGGTTATTATGGATTTTTATTTGGCCTTTTTTGGGGCTGAAAAAAGAAGATTTTAGAAGAAACAAAACATTGAATGGTAAGTTTATTTTTATATTTACAGGTATTTAGTTAAAGGTCCCCCCTCATTATTTTTAGGGTGTGGGGGGTAGGTAGGAGTTTATTTTTGGGGGATGGGGTGACTAGGGGTTTGGGGACCCCTAGTCACCTGGGGGGAGGGGGTTTAAATATGTATTTAGGGCCCCCACCCGCTGCTCAGGGGTGGGGGCCAGGGGGGAGGACATTAGGTCCCCCCCCAATTTGTATTTAGGGCCCCCACCCACTGCTCAGGGGTGGGGGCCAGGGGAAGGACATAAGGTCCCCCCCCCTTATTCTAGTTTAGGGCCCCCACCCACCGCTCAGGGGTGGTGGCCAGGGGGGGAGGACATTAGGTCCCCGTCTTACTTTTGTTTAGGGCCCCCACCCACCGCACAGGGGTGGGGGCCAGGGGGGAGGACATTAGGTCCTCCCTCCAATTTGTATTTATGGCCCCCACCCACCACTCAGGGGTGGGGGCAAGGGGGGAGGACATTAGGTCCCCACCCCAATTTGTATTTAGGGTCCCCACCCACCTGTGGCTGCTCACTGTTTAATAGACATGGACATTTATATTGTCCAACATATCTGATATACAAGAGAATGGGAGAGCGTCTATTATTCTACTTCTGAATCCTTTGCGGTTTGTGAGTTTATCCCACCATCTCATTGAATCTTTGAGTCTCTGAGATTTGGTTCATGCCTCTTCAATAATTTTTTTGTTTATGTCTAATACCCAAAATAATGAGTATAAATGTCCTACCCCTGTTTTAGCTTTTTTCGTTTTGTACCATGTTTCTTGAGTTGCTGCATTGTTTTGTGAGAGCATTATATGAAAAAGTCTACTTGCCTAATAGTATTGTAAGATTTCTGGGCACCCCAGGCCTCTATCCTGCCTTGACCTGGCCAAAACTTTCATTTTAACTCTTGCTTTTTTTTTTTTTATTCTTTTTTTTTGAACACTTAGCATGTTAATAAGGCAATACGTTACAATATGTGGGCTATCGCCCTAAGAGGGGCTATCGCCCTAAGAGGTCACATTTAACAATACATGTATAACTAGTAGCTGGGTCACTGTTTTTAAAAAAAAAAAACAAGTAGGACAACATTATAGTACATTAAATTGACAATCCCTTGAGCACAAAAGTAAAGTAAAGGTAAAATAAGGGCATCATGAGTTTTGAATGCTTAAGTGCTGCAGGGGAAGCGGAACCCCCTTCGGGGATTTATCACATTGAGTTATCTCATGTTCTGGCATAAGGAGTAAGGGGGGGGGGGGGTATCGGAGCTCGTGCCTCAACAAATCTCTCTGATCTGGGGCCTCTTTATATGTGGGCACATTCACTATGGCTGCGTGATAATCTCTGAGTTGTTAATACTATGGAGCATCAGTCCCCTCTGGCATGCCTGAGTGTGCAAGTTAATAAGGGTTACGATCTTGGGGACAGCACGCCAGAGAAATACCTATTAAGCATAAAGGAAAAAGATCAACATTAAAACAAAATAACTTGGTGAATATAGTCACGAGTTTTAGTGGTGGAGTCTATGGCATCCTAAAGGATGGAGAAATGGTCTTTTGGTGGCGTTCAGGTTGTGTCACCCACTTGCGTAGTGCGTCACGATGACCTGGGTATAAATTATTTTGTCGCGGTGGGGTCCAGCCTGGACAAGGTGGTCGTGGGCTCTGGTCGTGTGACCGTCAGACCCAGTTGGCTCAGATGAGTGTCCAGCTCTTGTGGGCTTCTCGCCCGGAAGATAGTCCCTTGGAATGTGAAGGTGATGAGTCTTGGTGTTCCCCAGCGATACTGAATGTTGTTGGATCTCAGATGTCGTAGGCTTGGTTGCAGCGATTTGCGCCAACTTAGGGTGCTTCTAGTTAGGTCGGGAAACAGTAGTAGTTGAGAGTCCTCGAATGTTAGAGGGGTTTTCCCTCGGGTCGCTGCTAGGACCGCGGTCTTGTCCTGGTGGGATTGAAATCTCACAATTATATCAACCGTGGTGGTGGGGGGTGCGTTAGTCGGCTTGGGCAGATGGAACAGTCCATCTATCTTAAGCAGTTTTGCCTGTTTGGGTTGCAGTAGTGTTGCTATCAGGCGCCTCATATAGGGTGGGAGGTCCGCTAGCCCTATATCGTCAGACACCCCTCTAACCTTTAAGTTGAGTCTCCTTCTATGGTCCTCCAAGGCCTCCACCCTCTCTGCTGTGCCCATTTGTTGTTTGCGGAGGTCGGACATTCTTTGTTCCAGAGTGGTTAGACGTTTGTCTTGGGAGGTAGCTTTACATAGTTACATAGCTGAAAAGAGACTTGCGTCCATCAAGTTCAGCCTTCCTCACATTTGTTTTTTGCTGTTGATCCAAAAGAAGGCAAAAAAACCCAGTTTGAAACACAATTTTGCAACAAGCTAGGAAAAAAATTCCTTCTTGACCCCAGAATGGCAGTCAGATTTATCCTTGGATCAAGCAGTTATTACCCTACATTGAAAGATTATATCCTTGAATATTCTGTTTTTGCAAGTATGCATCTAGTAGCTGTTTGAAAATCTGTATGGACTCTGATAAAACCACTTCTTCAGGCAGAAAATTCCACATCCTGATTGTTCTTACAGTAAAAAAACCTTTCCTTTGCCTTAGACGAAATCTTCTTTCTTCCAATCTAAACGCATGGCCTCGTGTCCTATGTAAAGTCTGGTTTGTGAATAGATTTCCACACAATGGTTTGTATTGGCCCCGAATATATTTATATAATGTTATCATTTCCTCTCTCAGGCGACGTTTTTCTAAACTAAATAGGTTTAAATTTGTTAACCTTTCTTCATAGCTGATATGTTCCATTACTTTTATTAATTTTGTAGCCCGCCTCTGCACTTTTTCTAGTGCCATAATATCCTTCTTTAGAACAGGTGCCAAAAATTGCACAGCATATTCAATATGGGGTCTTACCAGTGATTTATAAAGAGGCAAAATGATATTCTCGTCCCGAGAATGAATGCCCTTTTTCATGCATGACAATACCTTACTGGCCTTGGCCACTGCTGATTGGCATTGCACATTGTTGCATAGTTTGTTGTCTATAACAATTCCCAAGTCCTTTTCGTGTGTTGTTATCCCTAATTCGCTTCCATTAAGGGTATACGTTGCATGTGTATTCTTTACGCCGAAGTGCATAACTTTGCATTTTTCAACATTAAATTTCATCTGCCATTTGAGTGCCCAGTCCCCAGTCTATCTAAATCCCTCTGCAGCAAAGTAATATCTTGCTCACATTGTATTGTTTTACAAAGTTTTGTGTCATCTGCAAACACTGAAACATGACTTTCAATGCGGTCTTCAAGATCATTTATAAACATGTTAAATAGAAGAGGTCCCAGAACAGACCCCTGAGGGACACCACTTGCCACCTCTGTCCAGCTTGAAAATTTACCATTAATGACAACTCTTTGTACTCTGTTTTTAATGTTCTACCCAAGAACAAGCATTTTCATCTAGACCGATTTCCTTGAGTTTGAACACTAATCTATTGTGTGGAACTGTATCAAATGCCTTGGCAAAATCCAAATAGATCACATCCACTGCAACACCCTGATCTATACTTCTACTTACTTCTTCGTAGAATGCTATCAAGTTAGTTTGACATGACCTGTGGTTCATAAAACCCTGCTGATTTTTGCTGATAACCATGTTCTTCTCAAGAAATTCTTGAATATTATCCCTTAATAACCTTTCAAATATTTTACCAGCCACAGAAGTTAAGCTCACAGGTCTATAATTTCCAGGCAAGGATTTTGAACCCTTTTTGTATATAGGAACCACATCTGCCTTCCTCCAATCCTCAGGAACACTTCCTGAAAGAAAAGAATCTTTAAAGATTAAAAACAGAGGTTCACTTATTTCTACACTTAGTTCCTTACGTACACGTGGATTGATACTGTCAGGCCCTGGAGCTTTGTTTATATTAACTTTCTTTAGTTGCTGCAGCACCTTGTCTTGAGTTAACCAATTACAATTATTCTGCAAGTTTTTAGTAGCAATCATTTGCACATCTATTGCCATGGGTTCTTCCTTAATATATACGGAGGAGAAATAGTAATATACAGAGGAGAAATTTGGTTTCCAAGTGGGTGAGCCTCGTGGCCCCCTCCATGGCCTCTTTGAAGTACGCTCGGTTGGCCGCCAGGTCTTGTCTGAGCTCCATAAACATTATAGTCAGCAGGGCTGCTGTGACCGGTTCTCCTGCCTGGGAGGCTGAGTGATGTGCCTGCTTCTGGGTCTGGGTAAAAATCTCCTGATGAGTCGGAGTACCCGTCGTCTCCCAGCGCCATTTTCTCCCATGCAGCCTTCTTTCAATATCCCAATCAATAACCCCAATTGCACTGATGCCTCTCGTCTGCTCTCTGTAATCTCCTCCTTTGGCCTTACGCAATGATCCAATTTAGCAACCCATACAGCAGGAAACACTCTTGATCTTGCCTTCACCAACCTCTGTACTGCCTCTAATGTCTCCAGTATTCATTTTCCTCTATCTGACCACCATCTGCTGACTTTTGACATTGGCATACCTAAGACCCAATTGACACCACCGTCTGAACATCACTCTCACAGAAACCTCCAATGTCTTGACCTAGAGCATTTCTCCACTAATCTCCAAACTTTCCTTTTACCTATCTCAAACCTCACCGGTCCTAGTTCTGCAACCTCCTTCTACAATTCCACCCTCTCCTCTCAACTAGACATCATGGCACCTTGTACATTTAAACGCCACAGTCCCCCCCAGCAACAACCCTGGCACACCAAGCTCACTCCATACCTCCAAAAATGCTCAAGAACTGCTGAACGCTGTTGGAGAAAGTCTCTGTGCATCTGACTTTCTCCACTATAAATTTATGCTGAGCTCATACAGCTTGGCTCTTTCCTCTGCAAAAGTTAATTACTTCAATACCCTCATAACCACACTCTCCCGCGAACCCAAATAACTATTTCACACATTTAACTCTCTTCTTCGCCCTGCTGTTTCTCCTCCACCTACTAACTTTACCGCCTCAGACTTTGCAACTGACTTCACTGACAAGATCTCTGCAATCAGAGAAGAGATCTCTCATCTTTCTTCTTCCCCTTACAATACTTCCCCTAACTTCACTCCCTCTGCTGTTCTATGTTCATTCGCACCCGCTACATTGGAAGAGGTTTCTGCTCTGCTCCAGTCCTCCGGCCCCACCACCTGCTCCCTAGATCCAATTCCCTCGCATCCGTACTCTGTCTTCTTCTCTTTCTCCACCTCTCACTAAAATTCTCAATCTCTCTCTCTCCTCTGGTATATTTCCATTGCCCTTCAAACATGCAACTGTAACCCCAATTCTAAAGAAGCCCAATCTTGACCCTAACTCCCCATCCAACTATCGTCCTATCTCGCTACTGCCTTTTGCATCCAAGATCCTTGAAAAAATTGTCTATGCAAGATTGACAGACTTCCTCGAGTCCAACTCTCTGCTATACCCGCTTCAGTCTGGTTTCTGCGCTAAGCACTCTGTGGAAACGGCACCGAACAAAGTATCCAATGATCTAATCGCTGCAAAATCTTGAGGTCACTACTCTATCCTAATTCTCCTTGACCTGTCTGCGGCTTTTGACACCGTTGATCATCAACAGCTTCTTTTCATCCTCTGCAACATCAGTCTACAAGATACTGCTCTCTCCTGGTGTTCCTCCTACCTCTCCCAGTGCTCTTTCAGTGTTTCTTTCTCTGGCTCTGCTTCTTCTCCCCAACTCCTCTCTGTTGGTGTCAACCAAGGTTCAGTCCTTGGTCCCCTACTGTTCTCCATCTATACTGCCTCCCTTGGTAAACTCATTAGCTCCTTTGGCTTCCAATATAATTTCTATGCAGATGATACGCAAATCTACCTGTCCGCTCCTGATCTCTCCCCGTCCCTCTCGACTAGTGTCTCTGACTGCCTCTCTGCTGTTTCTAACTGGATGGTTGCCCACTTCTTTAAACTAAACTTGACCAAAACTGAAATTCTGGTCTTTCCTCCCTCAAGTGATGTTACTCCTGTGTCTGTCTCCCTCCAAGTCAACGGTGCTACCATCAGCTCCACCACGCAGGCTCGCTGCCTAGGTGTTATCTTTGACTCCGACCTCTCCTTCAAGCCTCATGTTCAATCTATCGCCAAATCCTGTCATTTCCATCTCAAAAACATTGTGCGCATCCGCCCCTACTTAACCCCAGATGCGACTAAGGTGTTGGTCCATTCCACTGTCCTTTCTCACCTTGACTACTGTAATCTGCTTCTCAGTGGTCTTATCTGCTCCCAACTTGCGCTGTTACAGTCCATAATGAATGCGGCGGCGAGGCTCATCTTCCTGTCCACCCGCGCCTCCCATGCCTCACCCTTTTGTTAATCCCTACATTGGCTTCCTATAAAATATAGAGCTCAATTTAAAATTCTGGTTCTTGCTTTCAAATCTCTACATAATGCTGCTCCCACCTATCTATCCTCCCTTATACACAAGTATGTCCCGTCTAGGCCCTTATGATCTGCTGAAGACTTACGTCTATCTTCTGCCCGTACTCCCACCTCTGATGCTCGCCTTTAAGATTTCTCGAGGGCTGCACCATTCCTGTGGAACTCTCTTCCCTCCTCCGTTAGATGCTCACTCAGTCTGCACTCCTTCAAAGAATCGTTAAAAACCCACTTCTTCATAAAAGCATATCAATTAAACTGTTAATAGCTCCTGACTGATTTTCTCTTCTGCAACTGTCACTAGTCTAATACTATCCTGACCTTTTTGTGTCATTTTACCCCACTCCCTCTAGCATGTAAGCTCATTGAGCAGGGCCCTCAACCCCTCTGTTCCTGTGTGTCCAACTTGTCTGGTTACAACTACATTGTCTTGTGCCATCCTTAACACACATCTTCAACTGCTCTCTTTCTATTTGTGTTGTTCCTGCAACCCTTAAGCATGCTACTGTTGTACCCGTCCTAAAAAAGCCATCACTTGACCCTACATCCCCTTCCAACTATAATCCCATATCTCTGCTCCCTTTTTCCTCAAAGCTTTTGGAAAGACTTCTCTTTACCCGTCTGACTTGCTTCCTCACTTCCAATTCTCTCCTCGACTCTCTCCAGTCTGGATTCTGTCCCCTCCACGCATACTGCTCTGATTAAAGTTACAAATTATCTAACTCCAAAGGCCACTACTCCGTACTGATTCTTCTTGACCTCTCTGCTGCCTCTGACACTGTTGATCATGGTCTCTTTATCTTCAATCGCTTGGTCTCTGTGACACAGTCCTCTGATGGTTCTCCTCCCATCTCTCCTAACGTTCATTCAGTGTCTTCTTTTCCGATGACACCTCCTCCCCTCATCCTGTCTCAGTCGAAGTCCTTCAAGGTTCAGTTCTTGGACCCCTTTCTTGGTAAACTCATTTATTCGTTTGGATTCTGCTACCACCTGTACACTGATAACACCCAGATAGATCTCTCCTCCCCTGACCTTTCCCCTGCTATCCTACAACGTGTCACCAATTGCCTTTCTTCCATCTCTGACTGGATGTCCTCCTGCTTTATGAAGCTCAATCTCTCTAAAACCTAGCTCGTTGTTTTTCTTCCTCCTAATACTGATCCTCCTCTTTTGCTCTCCTTTTAAGTTAGTGGTACACACATCAACTCATCCTTGCAAGCGCGTTGTCCTGGC
Source organism: Pelobates cultripes (assembly GCA_933207985.1). Classification (NCBI taxonomy): domain Eukaryota; kingdom Metazoa; phylum Chordata; class Amphibia; order Anura; family Pelobatidae; genus Pelobates; species Pelobates cultripes. Next base: position 102,415,840 of record OW240913.1, read on the forward strand.
GTTATACGTGTCAATGGAATTATATACAAAAACTGAAATCATGAACTAGTCTCTCAAA